>NW_017547427.1:1725468-1864294 GCF_001854935.1 Bemisia tabaci
CAATGATCGGTAGGTTGCTTCAAGTCCATCCGTTAGAAAAAGAAGAACTGTTTCGTGAGGATTTTCGTTTCGTTAGTACTCACTATGATTAATGCCCTGATAGAAGGAAGGATGTCAAATGGCTGATTTTTCAAATGATGCCTCTTTCTTCTTTGAACATTTGCGAACATTTTTGTTCAATCGTTTCTTCCTTCTTGTAGTTCCCGATGTACAGTTACGTACATTCTTTTAAAAACAAATGTTCTCCAAAATTTTTGTACGTTACTCTGTTTTATTTTCGTTCACCAGACCAGACTGTCGGTGCCGATCTGGTTCGTCCCAATTATTTTCAACGAGTAGGTAGTAGGCCTTTAGTGGCGTTCAAAAATTCGCAAGTATCCAGTACTGAAGTCTAAAATATGGTCAGTAGTCCCTAGACTGTACTTCAGCCCGAATTTTAAAACAATTACCTATTGAAGCCGAAAAAATAAGGCCGAAACGAAAAAAAAAAAAATTAGCATTTCACTGGAACCACTTCCCCCACTCGGGTCTCAGACGTGAAAGAGGTGTAAAAAATCCAAATTCCTCAAGGCACTGTTGGCCAATCTTCTGTCCCGCACTTGTAATTTGCGGCCTCAACTTTTCCTCTAATGCATGTCAAGCGTTTGCCTCATTATTTTCACCTTCCTATAATCAGCACCTGATTCCTCCCTGTAGCCCTTCTCTTATCAATTAACTTTTTCTCCCATTGCATTCACCGTTTAACCTTATCCTTTTCCGATTCTATTTTTTTGCATAACCTTTAACTTTCAAGCTCCTCACAGTTCAGTGTCATTTATCCACGCTATTCCTTCCTGTCTTCCTCTTTTTTCCCTCCCTCATTTTCGCAAGATGATTCGTCGAGCTCAAGTCACGTGGTCGAACTGGTCTGCGATATATCGCATTGATTTGGTCAAAAAGCTCTGCAGATTTTGAATTTTTAGCTATAAAGGGACGATAGCCCCAGCGCATTAACCTAAAGTATCATTCTAAACCCAAAATTTGGCAAAATTCAGAGAAATGAAAGCAGAATTGTGCACGGGAAAAAATCTCACATTTGATACAGAAATCGATAGCTGAATCCAATGCGAGGTTATTTTCCTGACACTATTCTGATTTTATTTCTCTGAATTATGCCAATTTTGGAGTTTAAAATGATTCTTTAGGCTCATGCGCAGGGACTATCGTCCTTTTTTTGCTGAAAATTCAAACTCTGCTGAGATTTTTGACCCAATCGATGCGATTTATCGCATGCTAGGTCGACCACGTCACTTGCGTTTGCCGAATCACCTTAAGCTATCAAGAGATGACCAGTCACTTGGCGTAGGGGAATCCAGTACCATTCGAATGTTTCGACCATATTACGGGCATTGATTCGAATGGTACTGGATTCCCTCAAGCATCCGTGCCTGGTCATCTTAAATTTGTCATTTTTTGTAGTTTGCTGCATACCCCATTTGATATTACAAAAATGTTCATTATTTAGTTGTGTTCGAAATGTCAAAGTTTTTTATGTTTTATTCCTGTCTCTTTTGTTGACTTAAACTTGTAAGTGGATGTTCTCCCAATTTCAAAGAGAATGCAAGAGCCGCAATATGAATTTCGGGCTGAGTGGCACCCCCTACTTTTGAGAGTCTCCTCTGATTGGCTGACCGCCTGGTGCTCACTTCCTACGGCTCTTATGGAAAATAACCCGGGGTTCATTTTTTATCGTAGATATCTCGAAAACAAGGTATTATTTTTGCGACGGAGATTTTAAAAATCAATTCTCAAGATTTTTCTGAAGGGATTGATGGGCGGGTAATACGTGACACTTTTTTCTCAGTCACACCGAACAATTTGACCTGGAATTTCGTTTTTTCAACTTGAAATTTTGACACTTGTTGTCCTGAAGAAACCAAATTTCAGGTCTAAGTGTTCGGTGTGCTTGAGAGAAAATTCTCATGCATAACCCATCAATCTCTTCAAAGAAATCTGAAGAATCGGTTTCTGAAATCTCCAACGCATTAATTTTTCCAAGTTTTTGAGATATATTTGATGATAAATGAATCCCGTGTTATTTTTCATTAGGGCCCCAGAAAGAGGGCACTAGACGGATCAGCCAATCAGAGACGACTCGCAGAAGTAGGGGGCGCTACTCAGACCGCCATTCATATTGCCGCACTTGTTTTCTCCCAGCCGAAGATTCCCTCTCGGATCTGACTCCCTCCCAGTGGAAAAATTGCGAGTGTATCAGACAAGTGGTAACATTGCAGCAATGAAAACAGTTAAAATAAAAGAAAAAAATTAAGTCCTCAAGATGTTGACTCGTTCAACAGTTTTTCAAAATTATTGTTGATAGATGATACTTTAATCTGATTTTTCCTTTAAAAAAAAAAGAGATAAACGGAGAGAAACAGAGAGATGTAGAGAGATGTAGAGAGATGCAGAGAGATGCAGAGAGATGCAGAGAGATGCAGTGAGATGCAGTGAAATGCAGTGAGATGCAGTGAGATGCAGTGAGATGCAGTGAGATACAGAGAGATACAGAGAGATAGAGAGAGAAAACGTGAGTGTAAAAAGAGAGTATAAGAGAGAGAAAGGAAAAAAGGTTGATTTGGCGGGCGTAAAGGACCTGACCAGCCTGACATTGTTTTGAAACAGCGGAAAAATGCACTGAACGGGGTTTTCGGTAATTAAACTAGCCCACAGCGTGTCACAATGATGCAGTCCTTTTACCCCCGTCTTGAATCAATGACAGACTGTGGTTAGGCCCTTCACGCCCGCCGAATCAACTTTTTTTAAGAAAAATCAGATTTAAGTCTCATCCATCAACAATAATTACGAAATACTGCTGCACCACTCAACACCTTGGTGCGTTTATATTTTTCTTAGGTTTTGACTGTTTTCATTGCTGCGACGTTGCCATTTCGCTTTCACACTTGCAATTAATCCACTAGGAGAGGATCTGATCCGAGAGAGAACCTTCGGGGGGAATCGGGCGACGACCATGTTCTCATGTTGTGTTGTGTTCGCGTGCATTTGTGAGGAAGGGTGAGTAAGTATGTGTATGGAGGGTGCATGTGATTTTGTGAATGGTTTGTGCGCGTGTGATTGTGTGAATGGTTGGTTGGGGTGCGTGTGGTTGTGTGAATGGTCGATTTGTGGTGCGTTTGTGTGTAGAGGGAGCGTAGGAACTGACGAAGGTGCGTCCACACGGTTTATCTGACTGTTGGATAAGCCGGTCCGTCGCGTAATCCGCCAGTTGCTCTGATCTTGGAGCGACCGGGGGGCTATTCGACGTACCGTCCATTCGACGATCAGACGAACCGTGTGGACGCTCCTTAGACGCAAAGGCTCTCGTGACGCGTACACATCAAGGTCGAATTTCCATTCAGGTGGGGGCCATCATTGCTCGTTGACGGACTTTGATGACCTATATGCATCTGAGCGGAAAGACCGTCATCTGTTCGTGTCACCGGAGCCTTGGGTAACCCGTGTGCTTCTAGCACGTTTTTTTGGGTCCGGTCCAGATCCACATAAGGGTGGTTGGGCCGGTCTGGGAGGGTCTGCGGATGATCTCCTCGCCGGGCCTGACGAGTGGCGGGTTGCGTTGCAATCCCTGGCATTGAGATGCAAGTAGCGGCGAAAATACCCGGATCCCAAACGGATCCGGGATCAGCGGAACTATATTCTGGGGCCTAAGTTATTATCAGTGGCGTGGCGTACTTTGCGATATATCGATTTTTATCTCATTTAAACCTATGGAAAAGGGTCGATAATCAGGGTGTTCGCAGCGAACACCTTGGTAATCGATTCTTTACCCTAGGTTTAAATGGCAGAACAGCGATATATCGCAAAGCACGCCACGTCACTGATTATTAATATCAGTGGCGTGGCGTGCTTTGCGATGTATCGATTGTTATGTCATTTAAACCTATGGAAAATGAGGATCGATAATCAGGGTGTTCGCAACAAGCACCTTGGTAATCGATTCTTTACCATAGGTTTAAATGGCAGAACAGCGATATATCGCAAAGCACGCCACGCCACTGATTATTATCAGTGGCGTGGAGTGCTTTGCGATGTATCGATTGTTATGTCATTTAAACCTATGGAAAAGGAGGATCGATAATCAGGGTGTTCGCAACGAGCACCTTGGTAATCGATTCTTAACCATAGGTTTAAATGGCAGAACAGCGATATATCGCAAAGCACGCCACGTCACTGATTATTAATATCAGTGGCGTGGCGTGCTTTGCGATGTATCGATTGTTATGTCATTTAAATCTATGGAAAAGGAGGATCGATAATCAGGGTGTTCGCAACGAGCACCTTGGTAATCGATTCTTTACCATAGGTTTAAATGGCAGAACAGCGATATATCGCAAAGCACGCCACGCCACTGATTATTTATTATATGAACTTCACCTCTAGCCCCTGAACCAAGGCACCAAAGACATTGAATCACGTAGACCGTGCGTCCGGCTCGGTTTAGTACAGGCGGAGCAAAGCAAGTCTCTCGGAGCCCCATGATGGACGGGCGGGGAAGGGGGGAGAGCGTGTGTCCCAAGCACTCGAAGAGACTGGAGAGAGGCAATGGAGAATTCTTGCCCGCGCTCTGTTTTTCACGAATATCTCGTTTAGAGTCCATTTTCAGACAATATTCCCACGAAGAAAAGTTTTAGAACACATAATTTTACAACCGATTAGCATTGTTTCATTTTTCCGAACTAATTATCAACCGAGGAAAAAAGCCTCACAATCCGACAAAAAGTCACTGGAGCCGCTACTGCGCATGCGCAGATGTGCGCAACTGGGACACACGAACTCATCAATGCGGATCGGTGCCACCACTCATCACATGCGAATTTTTAAAAGTTGCTTCGCCTTCCGTAACACAAGATGAACGATTGCACGGTCTACGTGATTCAATGTCTTTGCAAGGCACCCATTATGATGACCAGGGGCGGACTGGTAGTCGAAAGTTAGGAGGCGACCTAAATGTGGGGGCCCCTCCTGTCGTTCGGGGGCCCTCCCCCGAAAAATTTTGAAAATTTCACACTTTTTAAACGCAATTTTAAGCATTATTGGAGTTAAAATTCCACAGTTCCTGAACTTCAAAATAACGCATTCTCAGGATTCTTCGGGGGCCCCTTCATCACCTAGCTCCAGGCGACCTTTCATGTCTCTTAGAGACAAAATTTCAAGGATTTTGGGGCCTTTTAGTGACAGAAAAGGATAGGAAAATTACAACATTACGGGGAAAAAACGATGACTCGAAAAAAATTCGCCGCGGGGCCCATTCGGGACCTCCCCGCCCCCATGGCCAGTCCGCCCCTGATGATGACCTTTGACACACTCCAGGATTCTTAGTTGTTTCTTGACCAGCAGGCACGTAGCACAGGGGGCTTAAGTCCGAGTGTTTACTGGTCCAGAAAAAAGTACTCCTTCCGGTCCCATCGATCCAGTCATATTAATTCATATTTTTGACTCAGAGTATGGCTTAAGGAAAACTCACGTCTGGTCAGAGTTACATAATTTTGCTTTACAAGCCGAGTGTGGTTAAACTTATTCGTGACGTAATTTTCGCTGCAACGTGATGATCGAGTCTTCCACCCAAAACGTTGAGTCATTCCGGTATACCGGTATAGTCGAATCCATCTATTATTAATCTATCCTAATTTAAGCTCATAAATTTTACTTTATTTTCTTAAAAATTGTCATTTTTATGATTCTACGCTAGCGACCTCCGTGCGAATATCCCTTTAACCCTTCATTGCGTTAATCAGGCACCGATTTTAGAGATAAAAACTACTTTTTTCGGTACTTGTAGGATTATAGGAACAGGTGGAGTCCCAATATAGGTATTCATCCCCCCCCTTTTTGTGGAGATTAGACTTTTTATCCTTCCTAAAAACCATTTTTGCTAAATGCAATTTAATGTCAGAGAAGACTGAAGCCAAAAAAACATTGGTCACTGTCATGCAACGCTATGCAATTAAAAGGTTTAATCACATTGTAAACTGTAGGGGCCTCCCTAAAAGTACGACTCTGAGTATGACCTTTTTGCCAGTATTTAGCCAAATGCTTTTTCTCCTCCATTTCTAACCCTTGGGAAACTCTACATCATGGCGATTTTTTTTCACCGGCTACATTCGTTCATACACTTGTTCAAATTTACCATAGTGTCTTAAAAGTAATTAATAATGATCGCGAAATAAAGACTATGAATCTTATTGTTTTCTTCCTCTTAAATCTTCATGTAATTTTCAAATAATCGAGCTTTTTCAATATTAACTTTTAATGAACTTATCAAAAAGTTTCATATATGTAGCTTCACTAACAGCAACAGAAGTCATTCATGTTGTTTGGAAACATGCTTTTTTAAGAAAATTTTGAAGTGATATACAATTCTGGGTCTGTCGAGGGAGACTGTATTTCCCTGTTGATTGTGGAAGAACAGAAGAGAGAAAAGAAAGGAAAAGAGAAGAAAAAACTTGAGCTATGATATATATTAGATGCCCACCCAGAAGTCACTACTAAAATTTTAAAACTTTTGAAGCATCTAAATCTCAAAATTTAATGAGGTCTCCTAGACCCCGGCGTGAACAGCCATACTTGCTCATCGTCGTAATAAATTAACGAATTAAACCATTAGTAGATTGCCCTGGCCACCTACAAGTCTGATAATGTGTTTTAGAACGATTTATTAAGCCTAGTCTAAATTTTATCACAAATAAGTCAATTTCTCCAATCTAAGTCGATTTCTTCTCAATATCTAAAAAGGCCCATGTTCTTCGATCGTGCGCCGACGGGGGCACAATTTTTTCGCATTGTAAGCCCTGCTTGCATTTTTATAGAAAGGTGTGCCATTGGATAGATCTCAATCATTGATTAGATCCCAGGATTGGGTCTGACCATAAAAATTATCGCTAGAGTCATTTTTGCTCGATAGCAATTAGGTTAGGAAGTTTTAAGGTCATACATACGAACGTTGACATGTAAGTTTCTATGCGGTTGCTTCTTTGCATCGTGCGCGCGTTACATTTCAATGTTAAGGGTTGAGAATAAGCAATTTTTGGAGCTTTAAATCTGTATTTGAATAATACTACTATCCTGCTGACTGTCGTCAAAAAAACCGTCATACATATAATTTGGGTACCAACCAAGATGAATTTGAGTCTTATTATGCCGAAGTTTTAAGACTTAGCTTGATACGATCATAATTCGCGGTCCTCGTGAAAACATCCACCTCAAGTCTGAACAAAATTTACTAGGTTTCAAGCCTAAATATAGTTCCGAAGAGCATTTTACAATCCTGGCCTTCCGCAGTCATTCAATGAAAGCTCATACAGATGTTCGTTTAGATTCACTCGTGAGTAGCTTCGCTTTCAAATTTAACTACTTTCATAATTGACTTACTATTTTGAAAACTCATTTTGCAAGATTACAATTTAAATATTCATTATTCTATCAGGAACGGACTCAAATGTGCATATTAATTTACAATATGTTCAGAATGTTATGCCAGTCTGTCAGGACCAACAATGACTCATTATCAAGATTCTTCGTTTTCCTCGCCAGTTTTTCCCCTCAGTTTAGTATGAGAATATGTCTGTCCACGCATTTACGGTTGTTGAAATATTTCGAATGGTAGGAGGACCAAATTAAAAATGAAACACCATTAATCATTAGAATAAGACAATACGTTGTCAACCCTCCGCACATCGCATATCGTGCAGTCACTTCTACATATAAGGTTGCCTAACCGCCAGGGGCTGTCGGCGGAATTTTATTTAAGGTCTTATTGTGGGCCATTATCGTGCACTGCTTTCGACGCAGTTGAATCCGTGCATTCTTAAGAGCTCCATCTCTCATAGATTTTGGCTGCGAACGATCATAAAAGTCATCAACAATACGTCGTTTTTTAAAAGATTCAAACACTTCAAAATGAGGTTTATATTGCTCTCATCGCTGGGCCGAAATCGCCGCACTGTGTGCGGGCAGAGACGAAACAGGCTGTGAGAGCAATTAGGGATCCATTAATTAGTCCATAAATTACGTGACGCTTTTTTTCGGAATTTTGGACCCCCCCTTCCCCTCCCCTTTAGTAAAGCTTTTGTGACGTAAGTCCCTATTCTTTGATGTGTTTAAAAAAATCGCGTAACTTACTTCTCGACCTCACCCTTCCCCCTAGAACTTCACGTAATTTATGGACGACCCCATAGTAAGTAGATATCATAAGGATTGAATGTCCTAGATACGCGTTTGAAGTGATTCTGCCGTGCCAAGAAAAAACGTCGTATGAACATTTGAGAGTTGCCTAATTTCATCGAATAAAACATGTATTTGTGAGGAAAGGTATGCACAGTTCTCCTTGAAATTTTCAGATATTTTAGATTAAATCGCGGACACATATTTTTGAAAAATTTGTAACAATAGTTATTCACAATTTTTCCCGATTAAAATTTTACTTTTATTGAAAGAAATGTGGCCACATGTAAAGGCTCATACGACCATTTTCCTTAACACGGCAGTATTGTTCTCATTGCCGGGCCGAAATCGCCGCACTGTGTGCGGGCAGAGACGAAACCGGCGGTGAGAGCAATTAGCAGGTAAATGTCATAAGCAAGGATGAAGGTCATCAAATAAGCCAATTGTGATTTGTAGTAAAAAATTGCTTGCATTGCATTGCTGTTGAGATTACCCAACTTCTTTCATACTGCAATAGTAGTGTGTGACCTGGGAGTTTTTAATAGTTTCTATTTTTCGCAAAAAGAAAAAATGAATTAAATTAAATATTTGCACTTTTAATCTCACGTTTTGATCTGCTTCTTTTAAGTTATTGTGAATTTAGAAGTTGTGAATCGAAGCAAAATTGCATTTGCTTTTATTTAGTTCCAAATTGCAAAAAGTGACCCAAAAAAACAAAGAAATTCAAAATATCCCAATGTTATTTTAATTGAAGAAACCTGGAGTGGTTGTTGGGCCCCGCAGTGTATTGTACGATGAATGATGTTTCGTTTCTTGGCAACGATCACAATTCCCATGGACTGTAAGGAGAACGAATTATTACTCTCATAATTTATTATAATTTATTTTTGATTCATTATTTATGTATTTATTTATATTTTATTTTTTAACGAATTTCAATACGCGTAAACGCATGAAAGTGTAAATTCTTTCATCAGTTGCCGGATCTGCGAAGAAGAACCTTATTTTCCAAATATTCGAATTTTAGTTAAATGGTAATACTGAATTTTGGCGCAAGTTTGACCGTCAAGCTCAAATATTAACGCGCTTGACACTTGACATATGTTTAAATTTTTGCAAAAAGTAGATGACAAGTTTCCCTCCAACGATAAGCTCCTTTTTCATAGATCTGGTCATTTTGAAAACAAAAACTGAGAATAACTAATATTTGACGTAGAAAAATTATAATTTCCGTATCCAACGTTTTGCCTCCTAATCAGAAAATATTCATTGTTAGGGGGCCATGCCCTCCTGGCCGCTATGCTCCAAAGTAATAGCAGTATTAAAATCAATTTAAAACGTGTTAATTCACTTTATCTTTTTAATTTATCCGTGATTATTTTGAATCTCAGTCTCTTTCAAAGGAAATTGAAAGAAATTTTAATTTTATTAACATGAGAATATTTTTCTTTTAAACCGTAAAAACGAACCCCGCAGTACTCTTTATCGAAATGAGGACCTCTTCGGCAAAAAGGCGTTTAAGATCTGCGCAGTGCTGCTAAGATTGTGCAATTTTCTATCGCATTCACTGAAAATGCAATTCATTCACTGCCGACTTGCTGCCAGACAATAGTGAACAAAAATTCGCGGGAATTCATACGAAAGCTTTCAGATTGGTTGCGTGTAATTTAATACCCACGTTGCCATTCTTAGTAGCATCAGAAGCCTCTTACGCCTTTTTACCGAAGAAGTGCAAAATTCACTTCTTTTGAAAGTATTCTCTCCAAACCTCACAAGGTTTGTTTTTAATGTGCCACAAAATAATGACAATATGGGCCTGTTGCAAACTTTTGCTAGAGCAGAATGAAGAGTTGTTTCCTATAGATAATGCTTCAAAAATCACGATGAGCGCATCGGCAAAGTCTGAAATGCACTCATAAATTCACAATCTGCGTAAGAAATTTGCGTTATTTTGAGCTTCCCGCTTCAAAAACGATACTACTGAACAGGTGAACATTTTGTTAGAGGAGTCGCTCCATCGTCGGCAATATTCATCATGGCCGACGCTTGCGCAGTTCCTCGCGTAATTCGAGGAGAGTTCAAGGTCCATTAAGGCGGGCGAGGAAAATATGAACGTAAACACGCCGATTGTTATATGGTTTAATCCTGTTCAGGTGTTATCTCGTCCCATCACACGTGTTTTGGCGGACTGGCGTCGGCCATAATGAGTATTGTCGCCAATGGAACGACTCCTCTAACAAAATGTTCACCTGTACCGTAGTATCGTTTTCGAAGCGGGAAACTCAAAAAACCGCAAATTTCTTACGCAGATTGTGAAGTTATGAGTGCATTTCAGACTTTGCCGATGCGCTCATCGTGATTTTTGAGGCATTATCTGTAGGAAACAACTCTTAGTTTTGCTCTAGCAAAAGTTTGCAACAGGCCCATTCTAGCTGCCTTTTCCGGCCTTCTCTTTGATCATCATTAATGATAGTATCTGATCGCGATATATTTTATCCTATACCTTTATCAACGAGGTTATTAGAGCAGCCATCTCAATTTTTGTATTAACTTGCTCGAAGGATGACTCATGACTCGCATTTTTTAAATTAAAATTTTCCAAAACAGCTCCGAACCAGGAAAGCTCTCTCNAAAAAAAAAAAAAAAAAACAAATAACAAAAAAAACTTGGTCGCTGATTTTGCTGCGAGGTAGAAGTGGGTTTTTTATCATCGTAGTTCGATTTCAAGCTGAATAACCTCGTTGATCTTTGCACTAATCTTTCAAACTTATATCTTAGAGTCATTTTTATGTGACTGCCTATTGCCCTGCCTCTTGGCCTTTTTATTGCTCTGCCATTGCAAATTCCATTTTTTGCCGGTTTGGACTTGACTTTTGTATTGAGTTGCTGGATTCGATATCAACGAACCCAGCCGACTTGAAGCCGAACTAGTTCATGTCCAGCATATATCAAGCATTGTTTTGACCTTACGCAGATCTTACTTGATGAAGCAGTCAAATTCCTACTTCAGTGACACACTTGAATCATCATACAACATCGGCTGAAACCGAACCTCTGCTACGAACCCTGAAACGGGTGGTTCGTTTCAACCAGTTTCCTCCGCAAAATGCGTTATCCACCATATAATTTATGCGGAATGCAGTTTTGTTTTCGTTCATCCCTACTGACTCACGAAGATGATCGTGTTTTGGCTACTTCAGCTTATCCGTTAACTCTTCAGATTTTAACAGCTGAAGCCTTTTTTCTTTTCATATCCTTGTAATTTTTGATGAATTATTTGGAACTAATCAAGATTGAATCCGGTAATCAAGATACACATCGTCAGCATTTCAGCTCAACCTTTTTCTCCTTTTCGCTAACGGTATCGATTGAATTTTCAACATCGACCGCATATCATCAATATTTTCCAGCAGAATGGTTCTCTCAATGCTGCAACAGTTTCGGCCGAGTGCTTCACTCTATCTTATCATCAGATGAACACAATTTCTTTTGTTTTCACAGTGCTAACAGTCTCAA
Source organism: Bemisia tabaci (assembly GCF_001854935.1). NCBI lineage: Eukaryota > Metazoa > Arthropoda > Insecta > Hemiptera > Aleyrodidae > Bemisia > Bemisia tabaci. Next base: position 1,737,199 of record NW_017547427.1, read on the forward strand.
CATAAAGCTAAAAGTGAACCACATCATTGCTATTCTCGACAAATATTTGCATCATGGAAGAGATCTTCCGGAAGCTGACATTTATCCATCTCTCTTTAGATGCCATCCATGTACCTCTCACCTGAGCTCCCTCTCCGATGTCTACCTGGAGGAACCAACTCCAAAACCTTTTCCGGCAAGCTGGTATTGTAACTCCAGAAGACGTATATCGCTCATTGTTTTCAAGCCGCCACAAAAAGTACAGATCTTCAGACGGAGTTGTGTCTAATTACGCCCGAAGTAATATGCAGCTTAAGTCATTTTGCAGATTTATTATAAATCAATGCAAGGTATCGCAAAAAGTCCACATGCAAGAACATAAACGCCTGCAGTTGATTAAAGTCCACGCAAATGCGCATCCTGTCTCAGGCGCTGCACTTTACACGCATGAGCGCGCAAGTTACCGCCCGGAGTAGATACGCGTGAAGTATATCTGCAACATTGCAGGCGCCGCAAACCATGGACGTCAAATTCACTATGTGGGGTTCTCCAGCGAAGACATGCACAATTTAATGACATCCTTTCTTTTTTTTAATTTTTTTACTGTTTTTTACTGTTTTTTTGCAAGTGGTCAGTGTGTCTGACCGTCAAGTGGCGTCAAATTTTCACGGAACTGACGAGTAAATCTGCTGAAACAGATTCTACTCGGCCTTAATCCGTGAATTATTATTATTATTTTTTTCTTTGGCCCATTGGTGTCAAATTTTCACGGAACTGACGTGTAAATCTGCAGAAACAGATTCTACTCGGCCTTAATCCCTGAATTATTTTATTTTTTATTTATTTTTTTTTTTGCCTAGTGGTGTCAAATTTTCACGGAACTGACGAGTAAATCTGCAGAAACAGATTCTACTCGGCCTTAATCCCTGAATTATTTTATTTTTTTTTTTTTTTTTTTTTTTTTTTTTTTTGNTTTTTTTTTTTTTTTTTTTTTTTTTTTATTTTATTTTTTTTGGCCCAGTGGTGTCAAATTTTCACGGAACTGACGAGTAAATCTGCAGAAACAGATTCTACTCGGCCTTAATCCCTGAATTATTTTATTTTTTATTTATTTTTTTTTTTTGCCCAGTGGTGTCAAATTTTCACGGAACTGACGAGTAAATCTGCAGAAACAGATTCTACTCGGCCTTAATCCCTGGAAATTGCAAAAGCTTGAAGAATGGATGTGCCGAAATCCCCATGATGTCTACGGACATAATACAAAATATATACAATCACATAAGTATGTCTTCTGCTGGAGAATTTAGAACGCTAAGTTCCTCCCCACCCGTGATTTGATATGCCAGTGATCATAATTGTCAGGCGTCTCAAAAAAAAAAAAAAAAAGAAAAGAAAAGAAAATCCGCTGGGGGTCGAAGATGAAGGCCCGCATACCACGAGGAAAAATTATTCGGTCAATCTGTTGCGTAGCGAAGCAAAATTCTCAGGCAGTCGACGCGAAATCTCAAGAAACTTTACTCTGCTCTAATGTGTCAATACTTCAAGCAATCAAATCAATATAATGAAAAAATGTTCATTGCCTGTATGCAAGCTCCTTGTTGCACAGTTAACTCGGTTGCCGTTTGAGGATTGAATTTTTCACATCGTCCAGATATTTTACCAGCATTCGCCTGCCTTCATGCCTTGCTTTATCGTGCAAGAGAGTCCAGCGCCATCGGCCCAATACATTCATACACGTACATCCGTCTCTCTCAGAGCCACTAACCCGTTGATCGCACTCTATTCTGTTTCTACAATCGACATATCTTGAAATCCGTTCCGAAAGCTGAAGTGAAGAACGTTTGCTTGGTCAGAAGTCTCATTTCTGTTTGTACTCAAATTCTTGCGAAGCAATGAGTAATAATTGCTGAACGATGATACCGTCAAACCGGACAAATTCACTGCGATACAGATATTGTGATGCGGAGCCGAGACTGTGGCTTTTCTTGGCCAAGACAAGGAAAAAATCATCGAACAAGCTTATTTCAGAATTTGTCAGAAATGTTTATTACCAACTAGGAAGGAGAATAAGAAGACCAACGATACGAAGGAATGTACATTTTGATCAAAATTCGGACAGGAAATATTGCTACGACTCATAAATCAAAACTTCCAACGGCGAAGACTTCGGGATGTAATGGCAGAGTATTTTTCCCCAATATAAGGTTTTAGGGCTTAATGAAATAAACAAATTTGTAAAAAGCTTGCGCACCGTATATTTGCACGGAAGTCATTTTCTAAAGCCGCGGCGGCAATTGCTTATTTATCAAATGGCTTGCCGAGCCAACTTACGATACGCAAGCTTTATTTTGTAAAATTGTACTGTAGTCGAAATAAAAAAGAAAAAAAGAAAAAACAGAAAAAACAGAAAAAAAAGGAAAAAAAGGAAAAACAGACAAAACAGAAAAAAAGGAAAAACAGACAAAACAGAAAAAACAAAAAAAAAAACGGAAAAACAGAAAAAACAAAAAACACAAAAAAAAAAAAAACAGAAACAGAATCAAACAGAAAAAACAGAAAAAAACAGAAAAAACAGAAAAATAGAAAAACAAACAGGACACATCGTGTTCATTTATGTTAAGCCGGAATCCCACTCTGAATTTGGGAGCTGATCATTGGGGTCGTCAGTCATTGCTCAACAGCTGCATTGTCGTAAGGAGTGCTTTTTTCCCAAAATTGCATCAACTTGATTCGAATAGTGCAGACAAACTGATAACCGATTGTAGTCCAGGCGCCTGGTAAGTCTACCTGGAATTTTGGGTACACAGCGATTTTTTTGGCCTACTTTATGTTTTTTGGGTCGCTGAATCCGAATCTGAAGTTTCCGCACGCGTATCTGGTGAGCATTTTCCGCTATTTTGAAAAAATGGCCTAAAAAGGCCTTTTTTTGCGGTTTTTTTGATATAGCGGCTACGGATGAGGAAAAGTCCCGGATTTAGCTAATGTTTTGAATAGCTGACATAATTTGGAAGAAAATGGTGTATACATATGTTAGGTTTGCTTACAAATTGAGGAAGATACAGCATCGTGAACATCGCGCCTATTCACGTTTTCGCGGCGCACCCGTCAACGCGCGATCCGGCTCGCCGCGGTCAGCCAAGTTCCGAAGCGTTCTAAAGTTCCGAAATCCGAGGTTCCTCAATTTTTGAGCAAACCTAGCATATTCATATACCATTTTCTTCCAAATTTTGTCAGCTATTCAAAACATTAGCTAAATCCGGGACTTTTCCTCATCCATAGCCGCTATATCAAAAAAACCGCAAAAAAAGGCCTTTTTAGGCCATTTTTTCAAAATAGCGGAAAATGCTCACCAGATACGCGTGCGGAAACTTCAGATTCGGATTCAGCGACCCAAAAAACATAAAGTAAGCCAAAAAAATCGCTGTGTACCCAAAATTCCAGGTAGCTTCATTTTTAGCTACCAGGCGCCTGGACTATTGATAACCGATCCTCATCGGTTGCTGAATTTTTAATTTTTCGCGTTACGCGCAAACATTCAGGTCACCACTCAACAACGGACCGATGACACCCACATTCAGCTTCCCTGTATTCAGCGTGTGATTTCAGCATTTGTAAAATTAAGTGCCTAGCTTACAGTCCATGGATCATTTCTATCAATGATTATTATTTAAAGATTTTTCATCATTTTATGTCACTGATGAAATTGATCGTTGTTCCTCCTTGCCCCACAAGCAATTCTGCAGAGTTTTCAACAACCGCACTTGCGTGAAAAGAAAAAGAAAGAATGAGTTCTAGCTTTCATTAATTTTCAGTCATATTTACCCATCCATCTGTTTATCGCTTTTAATTTTTACCTTATTTACACCTGCAAAGGAAGATTAAGCATTTTTTTCTGTTCTAAACAATTTTTTAAAGAATCTTTGTCACTTTAGAAGTCAGTTGGATCACATTGTGCTAAAGAAATGCACTATTTCCGTTTCAAACAACTTGCGTGCCATTAGTTTCCTTATTCAGATACGCGTTTTTATAGATGAGAAAGAAATAATAACTCTGCTATATTGGATATTGAAGTTGGACTTTGCGTTCTCAACGAAGTTTGAATCTTTACGAACATCACTGAATTCAGCAGTTTTGTTGAATCGCACTTACAGTGTCATATTCTATTCTAGGAGGATAAAGAGACTTTAGTGTACAAAACTTCAGCACTCAAAAATTTTTTTCCTCCCATGTTGTGTCCCCTGTAGGTACAATAAAATTAGTTAACAACGGTACGTCGTGTGTATCAAAGACACTTTATCGAGTCGTCCAATAAGTTTCTTTAACTTATCGAAATGGATTTGAATTAAGTGACGTATCGTAACTATTGTCGGCAGAAAAAAAAAATGGTACCTAACTTTTCAGTTAAAGATTTCATCAAGTATTTGTCCCTCTCGTGAATTAAAAGTAATCAAGTTCATAGTCTCCTTTTGACGATTTTACTTAGAAGACAAAGCAGTTTTCAGATTAAAAATTTACTCAACACATTATTTGTGTTCTGAAATAAGATTTGCGAAAGCATGACAATTACTAATGAAACGGTCAAGCAGAGATATCACCAATCAATTCATACAGAGTTCTAAATGCTTCAAAAATTCATTAATCAGGTTTAGCAGTATCCTTTCTGGGGAGGGGGGGGGAGGGTTTGGCGACAATTTCAGATTTTCATAATATTTATTGCCAAATCTTCTGGTATTAAGTAAAGTTTCAGTATTTTAGGACTATTCATTTTATTAATTTAAAGTTTTTCATCGTGTTTCGAAATGAATTATTACACTGAGAAAGTAGTTAAATTTTTCCGTATGCCCTACTTGCCAAAATTCGAAGTCTACGTTGGCAACTGTTCTCTCGGTGCATAAAGCATTTTGCCTGAATGAAGTTGAATAATTTCTTTTCTTTTCTCTCTCTCTCGTCAAACGATTTCAAGCCCTTGCGTAGTAAATTACGTGTAAAAGTTGAAGTTAAATCCACACTCTGTGTTGTATCGCACTTGCAGATTTTTAAATAACTAAGCAGTTTTTACATTTAAGTCAAATCGAATGCTCAAAAGCTATAAGGGCCTCCCAAGGGAATTAGTCGAAGATTTTTAAATAATTGTGCAGGTTTTACATTAAAATCAAATTGAATGCTCAAATGCTGTAAGAGTTTCCCAAGGAAATTTATCGACACTTACTGGATGTGTTGTTTTTCTTTAATGCGTAAGTTTCGCTTAACAGTCGTGAGGTCACCGATTGACATACACAGCCTTAGGATTAAATGGAAATGAACGCTCCGATAAGACTCTGTTTATACCAGGATTGAACAATTAAATCAACGAACGAATAATGTACCAACTTACTCTGACCAAACTCTCCCATTTTACCCGTGTACTTACTTCATGCGTTACTACCATTTCCTTGTCGGTAGACCTTTCTCCCCTATCTTTCGTTTTCCCTTTTATTTTCCAATCGTGTCATAGACTCCCGTAGATTTTAATTGGTGGGTGCCAATATTAAGGGCGGAGGTGAAGTTCAAGGTTGTTTTCCTTGAATATATAAAGTTAAAATATACCATAAATCAATATCAACTAGTCAATGCAAGTCATTGTCTCAAATTGAATTGTATTAACCTTTTTCGTGACAAAATTTATAAATTCATCAGCTGACATTAAAATTGTCAGATGAACAAGGTGATTCTAAGTGATCTGGGGACGAGATCAGCAGCGCAACCTTGTGGCAAATCTCGTCCAAAGATCATTCAGAACCACCTTTGGGTACGGCACTTAAGGCGCGCAAGTCTTACACTGGTAAAAAAAACCTCTTGGTTCAATAGTGCAGTTTCTTGTCGCCGGATTCAAGAGTCTTGAACTCTTGTTTCAAGCGGATTTTGCATTGATTCAATTGAAAATCCGCTTGAAACAAGAGTCCAGACTCTTAAATCCGGCGACAAGAAATCGCACTCTTGAACCAAGAGGTTTTTTTTACCAGTGTCTGCGCAATTTGGCGACCTTTCGATCATCAAAGGAATCATTTGATAGATGGTTACACCATCTTTGGTCGCCAACTTACGCAGACACTGTTAAAAAAAACTCTTGGTTCAAGAGTGCAGTTTCTTGTCGCCGGATTTAAGAGTCTTGAACTCTTGTTTCAAGCGGATTTTGCATTGATTCAATTCAAAATCTGCTTGAAACAAGAGTCCAGACTCTTAAATCCGGAGACAAGAAATTGCACTCTTGAACCAAGAGGTTTTTTTACCAGTGTCTGCGTAAGTTGGCGACCAAAGCAAAGATGGTGTAACCATCTATCAAAAGATTCCTTTGATGATCGAAAGGTCGCCAAATTGCGCGTCTCAAGTGCCGTACCTTTATGGGGGCCCCGGAAGTTCCGCTGCAACAGCTACTTGCATCTCTGTGCCGTGGGGGTGCAACTACGACCAGTCACCGTCTGTTCCGGTTAAAGTGCGGGCCATGCGGTCTGTTCGCCGGTTGGGAGGACGGACGTCCTTCGACCACTCTGTCAGACGGCATTCTAGCAGTGGCGTACCACTGAAATAAAAAGTTCGGTAAATATGGAACCATGATTTTGTTCGGTACACACGACCGAATTATTCGGTCTGCTCAGCCGAACTGTTCGGTCCTGTGAACCGAACTGTAACATTTTATTACAGTTCGGTCGCACAAACCGAGCAATTCGGTTGCACAGACCGAATAATTCGGTTGTGTGTACCGAACAAAATCGTGGTTCCATATTTACCGAACTTTTTTTTTCAGCGGGCGTGAATTGCGATGTATCGATTGCTCTGCCATTGAAACCTATGGTGAAGAATCGATTATCAGGGTGTTCGCTACGAACACCCTGTTTATCGATCCTTTTCCATAGGTTTAAATGGCTTAACAATCGATACATCGCAAAGCACGCCACGCCACTGCATTCTACGGATCTAGCTAGGATGGAGTGCTCGAGGGAACGTCATGCCGGTCGTCTCCCCAACCCCGGTCGGACCGCGTGGCACGCGCTAGAAGGAGACGTCTGCGGACCCGCCCGACCGCCAACAACCCTGCCGTGGACGGCGGTCCTGCAGCAACCCTCGGTCGATGACCTTGGGTTAGCTTTCAATGCTTGTAAAAGCCGTGCCATCATTTTTACTGTGCCACGGAGAGTTATCCGCCACGGGAAAAACAAGTTCGGGTTCGCGACACAAGAGGGTAGGTAGAGGCGTTACGTTAGCACTTCTGCGTCTCGTAACTGCCTTTAAGGCAATTACGGAGCGCAAGAGAGGTAACGTAATGTTATCTTACCCCCACCTTGTGTTTCGGATCCGAATTTTTTTCCCCCCGTGGCCGACTGACTTGACGGGGGATGGTTAGCATAGGGTAGGTTAGAGTGGGCATCGTAGGGGGCTGGGGGGTTTGGTGGGTGTGGGGCGTAGGGTGGAATTAGGGGGGAGGTTGTAGGAGGGATAAGGGGTGGGCACGGGTGGGCTCAGTTTTTTCTTTTACAGGATTTAGTTTTAGTTAACTCTGGGTAGGGAATAGTCTTGGCAAATAAGTTGGACATAAAAAAAATTCGGACATTTTCGGGGGAACCGATAATTGCAACTACGGATCCCAATGGCTCATCGGGAATCTGTTCCCATTATGTCCACACTGAGTCTTCACCTAGCGGCCGGACCTTTGTCATCGTGGCCTACTAGTAGACACAAAATGCCAACCAATTATTTTATCCTTAGTAATTTTTTCCCTTATTTAAAAGGATTAGGATCTAGCTTGCAATTCTGATGAAACATGTAAATAGTTGTAGGTAGGTTTAATGGTAAGTTATTGTATCACAAAATTTGCGAATCCCTTCAGCGCGTTTTGTGATATGATAACTTGCTATTATACTTGCCTACAATTATTTACATTTTTCATCAGGATTGCAAGCTGAATCCTAATCCGTTGAAATGAAGGAAAAATTCACAAACGATAAAGAAAATTGGTTGGCAATTTTTGTCTACTAGTAGGCCACGATGGCAAAGGTCCGGCCGATAGGTAAAGGCACTTTGTAGACACAATGGGAACAATATCCCGATGAGCTTTTGGGATCCGAAGTTGCAATGCTCGGTTCGCCCGGAATGTCCGAATTATCACTATGTCCAACTTATTTGCCCACAGGAGGGCGGGCTGTAATGGAGCCTTTGCATATGTAGGGGATTTGCGATTTAAGTACATTATCCTACATAAAATTTTGCGAGAAATACGATGATGCCACTGTTTTTCTCCAAAACAAACTCCAACACTCAGTAAAAGCTCTTAGAGTTCTGACCGTAAAGCGGGGGATAACAACCCACGATACGCTGAGAGTCCACCTCTATACCTAATCAACCTCTTTATCAAAGATAGGGAGCAAATACATTAGCAGGGTTGCCACTTTGTGTGGGTACTCCAAAACTGAGAACACAGCGACCCTGTTAATATATTTGCTCTTATCTTTGCATGGAGAGTTTCTTTAGGTATAGATGTGGACTCTCAGCGTAGCGTGGGATATCCCCTTCTTTACGGCCTCAACTTTAAGAGCTTTTACTGAGTTTCAGAGTTTGTTTTAGAGGAAACCAGTAGCATAATCATGCTTCTCGCAAAATTTTACATAGGAATCAGTTCTTCAATCGCAAATTCTTGACACACGCAAGAGCTCCATTATTTCGGGCCGGGCTTGAGGTCATGGGAAATAGAATGGGAGTGGGTGGGTTTAGTTTAGGTTAGGCTTAGGTTTAGGGTATGCTTAGGGTTAGGCAAAGAGAAAATAAGAGCCCGCATTGAATGGGGAAAGTTCGTGATCGCCTGGTCTTCTCGCGTTTGTTTTTCAGCCAATCAGACTCCCGACCACCAATTTTGGATTCCTTTTGAAAAATAACATGGGGAATCAAAACCATACATTTTCCCCCGAATTCAGCCGATTTTTCGAGAAAAAGATGTCCATGACTGACTTCTCGGGGATTCGGCGTTTCTATTGATGTATCACACATTCCACTTTCTCCTGTAAACACCAAAGATCTTGGGTTTTGCTGTTTTTAGGAAAAAGTTGAATGTATCATAATGCATCAATAGAAACGCCGAATCCTCGAGAAGTCAGCCATGGACATATTTTTCTCGAAAAATCGGCTGAATTCGGGGGAAAATGTTTGGTTTCGCTTCCTCATGTTATTTTCCATAAGGAATCCAAAATCGGTCGTCGGGAGTCTGATTGGCTGAAAAACAAACGCGGGAAGTCAATGCGATCACGAACATTCCCCATACAACGCAAGCTCTTATTTTCTCTTTGGGGTTAGGGTTCTCTTAGATTCAGTTGTGAGTTGTGCGGGTGAGTGAGGGTGCGTGTGATTGTGTGAAGATGAGTTCGTGAGCGTATGATTGTTTGAATCAAACCCATATTTTCTCTTTGATGTTTGGGTTCTTTTAGATTTTGAATCAAACCCATATTTTCTCTTTGATGTTCGGGTTCTCTTAGATTTAGTTGTAAGTTGTGAGAGTGAGTGTGCGTGCGTGCGTGTAGGTGAGGGTGAGTGTGCGTGCATGTGAGTGCGTGCGTGGGAGTGCGAGTGCGAGTGAGGTTGAGGGTGCGCGGGTGGATGAGGGTGAGTGAGGGTGCGTGAGTGGGTATGAGTGAGGGAGTGTGAGTGGGTGTGAGAGGGTGAGAGGGTGCATGTGATTGTGTCCTTGTCTTAAGTAGAAGCATGCATCCTTCATTTAACCTCTTCTTATCCATCTTGTCGTGACCATTTGTGTCCTGTTTGTTCCTTAGTTTTCCCTCCTCACTTGCAATCATTTTTTTAAAATCATTTTAAGCACCTCTTTTACTGCGGAAATCTTGAGTGAATAGTAGTGGTTCCGCCGCCAAATTGTCAAATGGACAAACTATCGGGAGGGAACGTCGGAAAATTATGTAGATTTTCGTTTATAACGTTAGGGCGTTTCCAATTTTGGCACAGGTTGATTCCTCATTTTTACTTCTCACGGAAGATAATTTACCTGGAATTGTTTCTTTTCACTTCAGAAGAGGAGCCTACTAAGATATTCCGTTAGGTCTGTCAACTGCATCGAATTTTGTTCTTCGAAAAAAATTTTGAAGACTGTTTCTGCCAATAACGTAAGCGTATCGTCATCAAAGTAGTTCTTTGAGTTTAGTTGAGAGCATGGAGCTAATTTGTTTTTTTGCGAAACAAGTTCAGTCAAGCGCACTTAAAAATGAGACAGAAATTTTAGAAGACTTGGTAGCTACTTCAACGTTTAGATGAGTCAGAAAATGAGTTGAGATGTAAACTTGTACAATGTACATGCTGTTTATGATAAGCGTGCCGATTCATGAGTCCAGTCGAAAGTTAACATATGAGTGAAGACGGAAGTAAACATAATGCGTTTTTTCGTTTGTTATCATTTATTAATTTTTTGTTTTATACAAGAGGCACGAGAGGAGAATGTAAACGCATTCGACAGAAACTGCAGCAACTAGTGAAGTGACAAAATTGTGTAATATTCATAATTAAAACACTTTAAAATTCAGATTAATTAGTTAAGTCGAATGTAGTTCCTAAATTTCATTTTGCAAATGAGCAAAATGAGAAAAGAATTCACAAGGCTTCTGAAGTAAAAACTGGACCGTTCAATAACGGGCCTTTACTCTATCTACATTCTGAACCCGATTCTGTGCATGCAGTTTCATGAGTTGAGACGACTGCACTTGGTAATGAGACGAAATCAATTATTAGTTGATCCATGAATTAAGCCAATAGTGAGGACCTTTCGTTTTTTAATTTTTCTTTGACGAGAGGAATCGGAGGCGAACATACGCACAGTGAGTAAATTTCTCGCTACTCCTTATCGAAAGATACTAGCATTCAGGTTTATGAGTTGAGTCTAAAATACTTCTTTAAATTTTATTTTGCTTGTAAGAACAATTTGAGAAGGTCAGATGTTCCTTAAAAAATGGGAAATTTTAACGTTCAATGACTAAAGAATACGCTATACACTATTTAAACCCGATTTTATCAGTGTGCAGATGAATGAGTTGAGCCGATAGCACTTACAATCAGTAGATTATTGAGTTGAGTCAAGAGAACTTAGTTTTATGAGTGGAACGGAGAGTATTTTTAGTTTTTTTGTGATGAGAACAAGTGGAGGAATTTATTTTAATCCGAAAGAGGAGCTATGCCGTGGGTTTCAAGAATCTTCGTCCAATTTTTTTCGTCCAATACATTTCCTCCATGCCGTGCATATAGTGATTGAATTTCTTGCGACTCTTTATAGAAACACACTAGCATTCAAATTTATAAATTGAGTGGAAAATATGTTCAGATTTACTTCACTGATGGTGATAGAAATTAGAGAATAGTCCAAGTTTTTCAAATGAAAGTAGCTCCGTTCAGTGATGAAATTTCACTCTATTTATGGTCTTTACTCGATAACAAAAAGCATGTAAATAAATAAGTTGAGCCGACAGCACTTACAATTCTAGTACTTCTTTGAGTTGAGACATGAGTACTGCGGAGATCTATGAGTCAAGCTGAGAGTATCTTTTGCTTTTTTTGTGATGAGAGAAATTGGAGACGAATAATTTGTCACCCGTTTCAAAATCTAGACCCGCTTTTATCCGAATGAAGATGAATTAGTTAGAAGGGCAGCACTTACACCTTGAGTTGAGACAAGATAACTTCGGAGATCTATGAATTGAGCCGAGAGCACCTTTTGTTTTTATTTTTTTTTGTGATGAGAGACATTGGAGATGAAAAATTGTTTATGCGTTTCAAAATCTAGACCCGAATCTTTACCCGATATTATCAACATGTAATTAAATAAGTTAAGCCGACAGCACTTACAATTCTAGTACTTTTTTGAGTTGAGACATGAGTACTGCGGAGATCTATGAGTCAAGCCGAGAGTACCTTTTGTTTTGTTTGTGATGAGAGAAATTGGAGACGAATAATTTGTCATGCGTTTCAAAATCTAGACCCGCTTCTATCCGAATGTAGATAAATTAGTTGAAACGACAGCACTTACACCTTGAGCTGAGACAAGATAACTTCGGAGATCTATAAGTTGAGTTGAGAGTACCTGTTGTTTTTTTTTTTGTCTTTTTATGATGAGAGACATTGGAGAAGAATAATAATCCGAAGTTAAAAGCTGTGCTTAACATGTAGTAATTTAATTGCTCCGCTGCTCCTCATGGAAATACCTAACCATTTAGATATATAAATAATTGAGCCGAAAACATTTTTGAAATATTATTTTAGTGGCGAGAGAAATTGGAGAAATGTCTCATTATTCAAATAAAAATCGGACCAGTGACAAAATTATACGTATTTAAAAATATTTTATCCAAATGTAGATGAATTCGTTAAAATGACAGCGCTTAAATTTGATAATGGAAACATTCATTTAAATTTTTTGACGTCAAGCGTCTAGAAAGTTAGTTAGTTATTATAATTTTGAGACATTCAGCGACTTAGGCTATTAACGTCTTTACAGGTAATTTTGAAAATATATAGGAGTATAAACGAAAATTTAGATTTTTAAATTAAGAGAGGTGAAGAGTTTCAGAATTTTGGTGGCAATATTAGGTTCATCGCATGTAAGAGGGTTTGTATTTCTGTTGATTGTAGGGGAGAAATATGTAGCATTAAGTTGACAACAATGCATCTTCGTTAAGACTGTTGAACCACGTGACGAATAATAGTCTCACGAAACATTTTTCGGGAAGTAATCAATATCACTATCGCTGCGTTTGTGTCCACTAACATCAGCAAGAATTTGAAATAAGACTCAATGAAGTGTCAGCGTGTATCCTTTGAGTAAATGGGTCGTTTATACAAAATCATCGATCATTTTCTCTTTTATTTTATTTTATTTGTTTGCTTTGTATAACTACATAAATTGTACACACCTAACATGGGCAGAATTTAAATCAGAACAGTAAATTCGTACATTTTTTGCACCCCACAGTGAACCTGTGCACATTTCCATATCTTTAATTTCTCAAATCCTCTCATGGCCAAGTTTTTTAGTTCCTGTTATGAGTGCTTTCAGCGTGGCGTCGGGCAATTGGATAACCCTCTCCTGGTACGTACTTAAAATTATATTTTCAATTTGTTGTTTTTTGATTCGATCAATATTCACTTTCTTCAATCGAATTTCACAGTCTTCGGCTGAAATTTAATGCGAATTCAGCAAGTTAGCGTTGCATAAGTATCAAGGAATCTGTTTGGATGAATGTATTTTAATTTCGTCTTTTGAGTACTTACCTAATGCTGAGATTTATTCCAAAATTCATATTACTTTTAGAATAGAGCTCAATGTTAGGTAAGCGCTACAAAGGCAAAATTAACATAAACTTAATTAAATATCGGAGAGTGCAAAATTTAAATTAAAAGTTATCAAGAAATTATCTTGAATTGATTTTATTTTCCGTGATATTGACAGTGCGTAGTTGCCGCAATAATGCGGTGATTAACGCGTAATTCCTCTTTTCCCTCTAAACAAAGTCTGGAAAAGTCGTGCATTTCCCACTATACCGAGATGAAAAGCGCGTAATTGTCCAGGATTTAAGGAATCCGCCGGGAAAATTGACTTTTCAGGATGTTGAGATTGAATTTGCGTAACTCCTCACTTTGTAAAAGGCGGAAAATTCACTGGGGGAAAAAAATACATTGGATCTTGAGTCCAGACTCTTGAGAACATTGACAAGAAAAATTATCTTGATTCAATCAGATTTTTGCTTAAATCAAAAGGAAATCCGCTCAAATTAAGAGGCTTGGTTCTTGATTTAAGCAAAAATCCGATTGAATGAAGAGTATTTTTTCTCTCCTCTCTTATTAGAGTATTTCTTAAACTCCGTTTTTGGGATTTTTCGGCGCATTCTGCAAGGTGTTATCTGTCGTGTTATCAATTCTTCCCCTCCGTCTTCGTCAAGTATCGTGACACATCGGGTCTTGTCCTAACATCACTATTCAATAGGGTATTCCTGACTTGATGCATTTCGAAAGGACAATTTCTCATTTTGGTCCCTAAGAAAAAAAGTTGCAGGCCAGATGGCTGCTAAGACTTCATGCCGAGTTTCAAGCACTACTGGGTGAAAATTGTGCGATCCCATATATTTTTCATCAACCGCTGAGGACTCGCGTGTATGCCGCGAAAATGAGGAGAATTAGCGTAATTTTTGATGTTCTTACACAACTGCTGGAAAATCGCGTGGTTGTCGCCAAATAATTGCGAAGATTAATGTGTAATTTCTCATTTTCTTAAGAAAATCTTTGGAAAAATCGCAAAAATTTCAGTAACGACAACATATTTAGGTCAGCTTTCTTTGTACTTATAAAGTCCAGATTTGCAATCAACGTTAGGTGGTGTAACACAGGAAAACGTACTGTTTGAACCGAAGCCAGTATCGAAATTAATTGACGAGACACGAAAATAGCTATCTTGCTGACTGATAAAGAGGGAGACTCTCTGAAGACTCGCCCTTGATTTAAAAAAGATTGAACGGATCTACAGGGTAGAGATTTCCAGGCTACGGTTTTTTACTCGTTATTTCGCTGCAACCCCACCCTCATTTTGTCATTGATCTGATCTTTTTCTGCCCTATTTTATCCTTGAATGTTATTTTCTCTGTTTCAGGAGTGCATGTCGCCAGCTCTTAATCGGTATGTATCCATAACATTCATTCTTGCATTTCTAAAATGATGAGTGAATCTCTAACAGCTGTCTGTTCATTTAAAAGAAAAATTGTGGTCCTATAGTTAAATGTGGAAACCACGCTTGCAACTATTCGAACTCTGGAGTAGGTATGTGGTACCACGCGAAAATGAAGGCATATCTTGGCTTTTGCCCGTCTCAGATTACTGACGCTTATGAATGCCGTGATGTTCAGATTATGACACGCACTCTTTTGTGTTTTTATCAAACCGCTAGGCAAAAACCGGTTGTGCAAATTTCAGTGAATTTTCTGCATACCAAGAAGCAAATTCCTTAAAGTTTTCAAAGGAATCCGCACAACTGTTCGTACCCAGTTAAATTTACCAATAGCTGATGTGACTAGGTTCCTCTCTGCTAAACACGGTCCAAATATTCAGCGAAAAATCGGAGAAAGTCAGGGAATTCGAAGATTTAAATAAATCATGGCGACGCCGTATGTATAGAGTAAAGACTCAGTGCAAGTCATACACCGGATTTCACTCTTCTTTCATTAACAGGGTTGCAATACTGCCGTGCTAAGGAAAAACCCCGCTCGAACCTTCAGGCGTTGCCAAATATCCTTTGATAAAGCACAAATTTCTTGGTAAACATATGAATATTTTTCTTCCAATTTTTCATATAATTTTATTCGTAATCTCATCTAAAGTTCCTGAAAATTTCAAGGATAAATATTCATAAATAAACATTTTATTGAAGGAAATTTGGCAACTCTCGAATGCTCGCACGGCGTTCTTTCTTAGCACGGCAGAATAGTCACACTGTATACCAAATGGAGCCTCCAAAGAGCAGGAGTTGTTGACGGAACAAGAGACTATGAGCGCGATCCTGTGCTTTCGTCGGCTGTGAAGATTCAAGTGATAAGGAGATGATAAGGATTAGCCCCGCGAGCTTTTAGGGTTACCGGGGTTCGCAGGGAGGGGTGGGAGGGGGTGGGATCTCGTATTCCCTCCCTCGGCGCTACGGACTCCGTGAAAATGTGACGAGTCGGGAATCACGCCTCGCCGGGAGTAACTCAATATCGGCAGACGTTCCCGATTCTTTGTCGGGAATGAGGAGGCGGCGAAAAATGTTTCATTTTGTCGGCCGACAAAATTCAATCGCAGGGATCGGGGACTAGGGCCGGCGGCAGGAGTCACCCGCCTCGACGGGAGTCGATATCACGCACCAGGGCCCACGCTCGACGTCGCCAGATCTCGTCGGAAACCCGTAGTTTTTTCCTCATCGCACTGAAAAAAAAATCTCGGTGTATTTACTAAGAGGAGTGTAAAATTACCAAGAATTCAGGGTTCTATTTGATCCCAGTTTTTTCTTGGTAAAATTATTGAACTTTCTCGGTAATTTTACTTGATGTTGGTAAAAACGCCAATATTTTTTATCGACTGTGGTAGAATTACCGAGATAAAATGGCAAAGTTACCGGGAATTGATTATCAATAAAAGTGGTATTCCTACCTGAAAAAAACAGTAAAAATACCGGTTTTTAGGTAAGCTTACCAGTCCGTCTTGGTAAAATTACCAATAATTGGGGGGAAAAAAGTGAGATGGTAAAGGTACCAACGGACTTTGGTAGAAACGCCGATAATTTTTTTCCAGTGCGGGGAAAATCGCTTCATACTTAGAAAAACAAGTTCGGTTACTAATCTGTGGGCTGATAATTTGACCGCGTTAAGCGGAAAGGAACTTAGCCACATCAGTTATTGCCAAATTTAACTGGAAAATTTAATTTTATACAAGAGTTCGTTTGTGCGCACACCTGTGAAAATTTGAAGGAATTTGCTTTGTACTATGCAGGGCATTCACTGAAATTTTGCACAGAAATCTGCACAACCGTTTCCATGTAAAATATTAAATTGCCTAGTTAAATTTGGCAATAGCTGTTGCAGCTTGGTTCCTTTCTGCTTAACGCGATCCATTTTTGACTTATCCATAGAAACGCCTATCTCCAAAAGAAAATGAATGGCTTTTTTTATCGCCCTCCTGACTGAAGGACGTAAATAGGTTCTGCAATGAACCTTGTCGCCCATACAATTTTTTGCTTTTCCGGGCACATCTCAATGTTTACTCCCCTCTGTCAGCTGGGTGACGATATGTTGATCTTGAAATGGATTACATTTTGAAATAAGGAGCCACTATTTCTGGCCCATTTTAGAAACAGCATACACCTTTGGTTTCCCTGCACCGGTATGTGCTTTTATGGGAGAGCCACAGATAGTGATTTATTGCTGCCTTGTCATTCAGGTATGTTTTGTGGCCCTTGTGGCCTCTCATATCTTTGTATAAGAGTTTAACTAATAAATAAATAAATAAGATAGTTTGACACCATGAACCAAACTTGAAAGGAACGACCATGCAAGAGTCGCGGCGTTTCGTTTGCCGAACTGGCAACGTTGCCCACGCGGCCCAATCAACGGCGCAAACACCGGCACTCGACTGGCTTATTAACTCCTCTTCTAAAAAGAACAGATTCGATTTAGCGACAGTCGACCGTCCCGAGCCCGGGCTTCTTGAATTTCGAGTTTCTGCCAGAAGGAGAGCTTCCTATTAAAGAGAACGGGGGGGGGGGGGGGCTATAATTCGATTTGGCGCCGCACCGCTCCCACGCAGCATTGTCAGACTTTTGAGGGGGCTCCTGGGGTAACTGAATGGCTCAATCAGGAATCAAGTGGTGGGAGCCAGAGGGGACTCGATCGCATCGCAGGTGTTTTCAAGTTTTACCTGGCGAAGAAGCAGTGTCTAGTGGGAGGAAAATCGTAAATACGTTTTTTACCATTGCCAGATCGGCAAAATTGAGTACGTATATATACCAGATTCCAGAGAAAAACCAGTGGCGACATCGTGTTTCTCGCGAACTTTTACGTTAGAATCAACAGTCAAATCGCAAATCCCTCACACATGCAACATCTCCATTGAGTACGTGTATATACGTAGATCTAAATCCTTTTACTTAAGAAAATGTGTCGCTCTCCGATTGGTCGGCGACTTCTAGGCTATCATGGGGCCCAAAAAATTGAAGATTTCTGAACAATCTCCCTGTAAAATAATTTTAGGTTGGTTGGAGTTAGAGTCCCTTTATACCCAGAGCTACGACATCGCACTTTTGGTTGGAACTTAGAAAAAAATCGAATCCTGATTAGTTCTCGCTCATGGAGTCACAAATGAGTGCATCAAGATGGCGGTACCTCGAATGTGGACAAAAATAATGAAAATGTAACCAAATTGTAGTTTATCATGAGTGAATTGTCATTTTCATCGCACCAAAATGAAAATAGATTAAGAAATTATCCACCAATCAATCTAATTTTATTTCGTTGCAATTTCTTTGGTTTGGTTTTGATCGGTTTTGTTGATGTTGTTGTTTTTGGATGACAGACAACGCGGGATTCCTTATCCTCATCCCTCAGTATCGTTCGTTTGGGTGCACACTTTTTTGCCAGCCAGGGCCAGCTGATAATCGAGATGTGTTAACTCTGGGTAGAAAGAGATTCTAGTTGGAGTCTGCTCCAGGTCCTCA
Organism: Bemisia tabaci; assembly: GCF_001854935.1. Taxonomy (NCBI): domain Eukaryota; kingdom Metazoa; phylum Arthropoda; class Insecta; order Hemiptera; family Aleyrodidae; genus Bemisia; species Bemisia tabaci. The sequence goes on from NW_017547427.1 coordinate 1,755,425, forward strand.
TATCATAGATGGTCCGTTTGTGACGTCATGGAAGTCCAAAATACGGCAACCAATCAGAGATGAGTTCCGCATGTCTCAACTCTCCTCACAAACCCCTAACACGTTCATCTCCCGCGCTCCTCGTCCAAAGGCGGGCCCGAAACCGTCTGTCGTGCCAAGAAAGAACACCGTAAAAACATTTGAGAGTTGCCAAATTTCCCCGTTTGGAAAAATATTTTTGAGGAAAGTTCTGCATGTGTTTCCTCGAGATTTTCAGATATTTCAGACTAAATAGAGAATTTGCAGGTGTCTGAAATTTGATGAATTTCATGTTTATGTGAAAACTACTGAGTGAGCTGAACACGCGGGTACCCTTGGTTCATGAATTGGACAATTATTGGAGAGGATATGATAAAATGATCGGATCTGCTAAAATACGTGTGTTTAAATAGGAAATGCCGCCAGATGACGTCACTAGGGGGTGCATTTTCTCACTTTGAAATCTATTTTTATACCATTTCCCCTGTCAGAAAAAAATTATATAAAATACTGTGATATGAGCTCTCGAGGCACTTTCAGATTAAGCAATAAAAAAATTACATGCAAATTCTCCATTGCGAACAAAATTTTGTGGGAAATGTGAAGAATAATACGCACGATTTCCTCAGTTAATTAGTTGTTAATTGAAGGAGCCAAGGCAACGTCTGAAGGCTTTTACGCTGTTCTTCCTCAACACGACAGAACGTGCGGTGCAGATATTCCAATTTGAATTCTTCGGAGTCCGTCGGGCGGCGCAGCGGGCCCGGAATGCTAAAAAATATCCGCTCGCGCGCGTCGCGCCGCCAAGTCGCAAACAAGAACTCGCCTGGTTTACATCGCCTTCATCGGAGAAACGTATTTTATCTCCATCAGCGATGACAACGGCGACCTCAACGGTCGCCGATTCTCTGCCGAAATTCGCCTACTTTCCATTGTTAAAACGGGAGAAACGAGTCTGGCGGTGAAGTTCGGTGGCGGGGCGCGTGTGTGGTCGGGGCTGTCGCGAATAATAAAATCCCCGGCCCCGGCGGAAACTCAATCGGAAGGAATCAGTCGAGCGAGAGGCCACGGCCGTAATTAGAGGCCAGATCCAATCAGGGCACAATCACGGGTCCTTTCTCCGCCGGAGCGTGTTTCCTCCCGTTCCATCCCTTGAGCAAACGTCTCCCGCCTAATTATACCCTTTTTCGGCGGGTTTTTTGCGGCTTTCGACGTGGACGATCTTATCGTCTGAAATCGTTGCGCACACTGAAAAAAAAGTTCGGTAAATCCGAACTAGTTAGGATCATATGGAACCACGATTTTGTTCGGTACACGGGACCGAATTATTCGGTCTGCTCAGCCGAACTGTTCGGTCCACTGAACCGAACCGTTAGAATTTATTATGGTTTGGTCGCACAAACCGAACAATTCTGTTGAACAGACCGAATAATTCGGTTGTGTGTACCGGACAAAACTTGTTTCCATATGACCCTAACGCGTTCGGATTTACCGAACTTTTTTTTTCAGTGCACTGTGCAATACTGCCGCGCTAAGAAAGAACGCCGTATGAGCTTTCAGACGTTGCTAAGTTTCCTCCGGTAAAGATTGAATTCGATGGAAAAATTGTGAATATTATTTTCGAAAAATTTCAGACGATTTTTACGCAATTTAATCTGAAATATCTGAAAATTTCAAGGAAAAATGGGCGTATTTCTGTCAAACGGAACTAAGCACCATAGAGGGAGGAAGGTAGAGGGGAGCTTGGATTGGCGGCGGAACCGGCTCATTCCGTCTTATAATCGCAATGTTTTTCCATGGCGCTTAGTTCCGTTCGACAGAACGCGCTATCCGGCATTCTAATTTCCTCAAAAGGAACTCAAATTGGCGCTTCGTACCGTTTGGCAGAAATACGTCCAAGTATGCATGAATGTTATCAAAAATACATGTTTTATCAAGAAACATTTGGCAACTATTGAACGTTCATATGGCATTCTTCCTCGACACGGCCAAATATTCCTGTGGCGGAAAAGTTGCGAAGATCGCCTTCAAGAGCATCACTTTGACTTGATGACAGGCCATCATTCTTTTATTTTTGAGATTCGAAAATTTGACTAAAAACTCGACTTGTGCGTCAAAAAATTCCTTCTGGCACCATATTTCACAAAATCGATCAAACGGGAGCCAATGTAGCATTTTAGGCCACATCCACCATCTTGGATTTTCGAATTTTGAAAATTTTAGTTGCAATTCTAATTTCCTGTCAAAAAATACCCGTTCCACCCCTTGCCAACAAAATTCCCAAAAGTCGACCCGAAGGAGCCGATGTATCATTTTAGGCCACATCCACCATTGTAGATTTTTGAATTTTAGAAATTTGAGTTGAAATTCCAGTTTCCCATGAAAATGCCATCTGATGTCAAATTTCACAAGAATGGACCAAAAAGGTGCCGCACATTGTAGGATCAGTAGAACTCTACACAGTGGCTAACGATACCAGTCAATTTATTGCCATATTTTATACCAGTCAACGGTACCAGGCAATACTTCTGTGGCGGAATGGTTGCTTAGTACGCTTTTAAGGGTATCACTTCGTCTTGATGGCAAAAAATCACGATTACCGCTGTAACAATACTCTAGCGCGTGCGCAGTTACTCTTTTCCCCATTGACGGAGTGACGGTAAGGTAAAATTGCATTCTTACCTCCCCTTGCGACGTTGCAAGTTTTTCACTGCCTATTTTTCGGTTGGTATAAAGGTAACATAATGTGAACATTTTAAAATCTTTCGTAATTTTTTCAACATAGGATGAGGAATATTCTTTTAATATTTCATTCGAGTGTTCGTGTGTGCTTTCGTTAAAAAGAGAAAAAGAAGTATGAGTAGAAACTTTTAAACAAGCAAAAGCGAACCCGAAATTTATAGCCCTCTAGGTGAATTGGTCCGATGAGAAGTTAAAGAAGCGCGTTTGCAAACGAACTGACAATCTGTGTGATGAAAAGATTATGAGCTTTGATTGTATTACTCTAAATGATCAAATGAGAAAATAAAAAGTAAAATAATCAAACGATGAATACGTGAATTAATAAACAAGCAGTTTTAACTCGAGAAGATTAAAAAATACGCTGATATCGAGGTTTTCATTAGCTGAGAGTAGACCGATTTTAAAACCGAACAGATAAAGAATGGATATTTCGATTGCAACATATTTTTTTTTATTTCAGAGGCGCCAAATATAGCATATTAGGCCACCTCCGCCATCTTGGATGTTTTAATTTTGAAAAGTTCGACTTTTACGTCAAACAGTAGCACATAAATTTGAATTTAATAATATTAAAAATATATTTCTCATCATATCTCGGAAAAATTACCGTTGATTTTAAAGTGTTCAAATTGGTTTACACACCTTTGAAAGGCAGTGGAAAACGTAAATCAAGGAACGAATGTTTTTTATTTCACCGATGGTGTTAAGAAAATGCGTACCGCGTGCGAGCTAGAGGGTTTCAGCGTTAATCGTGATCTCTGACAGGGCCAGCGAGTCAAAGCGTTTCTGTTGAAGAAGGCGCTCTGAGCAACTATTCCACCTCGGAAGCATTGCACATTATCACACAAAATTGAAGGCGCATTAACGTTCGTAAATTAACTGGTACCGTTTGGCATTGTGTTTAGAAAGTCCTACTGATGCAACGATGTGCGGCTCCTATTCAATTGATTTTTGTGAAACTTTGTGACGGGGATTATTCTTGGTTGTAAAAGTCAAACTTTCGGTTAAATTTTCAAAATTCAATAATTCACAACGTTAAATGTGGCTCTTAACGATATCTCGACTCCTTTTTGATCGATTTTTGTGTCACTTGGAACTAGGGAGTATTTTTGACGTAAAAGTAGAATTTCCAGTCAAATTTTCTAAATTCAAATATTTAAGATGGTGGAGGAAACCCAGAATGCTCTCTCGGCGCCTCCGAAGTAATTTTTCAACCTTACATCTATGTATCAATTCTTTATTTGTTCAGTGACAAAATCGAGTATCCAAAAATGTAAATAGAATAAATATTATACAAGAGGAAAATTGACAACTACCAACTATCCGTGCAATATTCTTCCTTTGAACGGCAGATTTGAATATCATAGAGGATAATTATTCATTTTTACGTCCAATACGGAAATAACCTGCAAGAAAACCCCGTGGGTAAAGATTTAAAACACGACCCAACGCTGTAAACATATTGCACGATTCAAAGAAGCAATCCAATACTGTCTCAACGACTGATTTGATGGGAATCAGATCAACCTTTGCTCGGGCGACAACCAAACCCCGGTTTTCCGGCAAAACGACGTAAACTCTACTCTTAAGTGAGTCCTGCGAAGTATCGAATCACATGGACTGCAAGACTAACCTTAAAGTTTATGTACACCTACTACGTCAGCAGTGTAGCAAAAATTGCATTGAATAGCTGAATGAGAGTCTCCACTGATAGAGGGGTTGGATGAAGGGGATAGGGAGCTACTGTTATTCCGGGAAATCGTAATGCAAAAACCCGGAGATCGCAGAGAACGAATACGAGACGTAACTTCAATCAACAGGAATGCTCATCTTTTCATTTTTTCTCGCTTGTTTATTCGAAGGTGCCGCGTTTCAAGAGTTCGCGCAATCGAGAAACGCCGTATGAACTTTCGAATGTTGCCGAATCTCCACCTATATACAGGATGGCCCAGACCTACCGTACCAGGCCTTTTTAAGCGTGCCAGTAGGGCTCGCTTTTTGAAATCACTCGGATGTACCATAGTACAGCGCACAGACCAACCAATGCTATTCAACGGGTCGTCCAAATACTTTTTTCCTCGCACCCGTTTCTTTGTCTTTGAACCATTACACTGTCAAGCCCAGATGGTATTTTACCAAAAAATCTAATGAACTGCTAATTGGAAACCCTTGAGAACATTTTTCTGTCAAAACCGTATTATTCAATTTGACAGAAACCTCATAGGAGCTTTCTTACGCTCGGAGGACTCAACTCTAGAACCTTCTTTCCCGCCAAACCTCTATAGCCAATGAGCGTCTTGCACTGTAAGTGCAATCTGTGATGAGCCGCGTGACTCATTATACTATGTACTAACCATGGCCCCTGCCGAAATCCACTTAAACCACTACAGTTATCTCGCGATATAGCTTCGGGTGTCCGGTTTCGAGCAAGGCAATAAAAGACGGCGAGGCGATTAACCGATTAACCATTCACCGTGATGCCAGGATCCACCAAATTTTCTCAAAAATTGTTTTCCGTCTATTTAGCGAGTTTTTCTTTACTTTCCGTTGAAGTAAAAATAAAAAGAGACCTCATTTGTACAAATCGGCCGAATAGGAGAGAAGTTACAGTTCGAAATCCAAAGAGATTAACTGAACGCGATTTCGATGCACGGCAGTTCGCCCAAATCACGGTCGTGCGCAAATGCCGCATATCAGCTTAAAATCAAGATAATTGGACGGAATCTTTAAAATTAATTTACATTCAACGTTCATGAATCAATATTTTCTCCCAAATTTAGCAAAAAGTACCAATTGATGCAAAAAGCAAAGACGTGAAAATAAGATGTATTTGTCCAACATTTCAGTTATTTGGCACGCTTTTCCAACATACTCATGTTGGATTTTTTCTTCTTGTTCTCGGTTAATTTGGGTCGTACGAAGTCCAGGATCGCGGGGATGAATAGGGGATCGACCCCAAAGAAATCCGAATGTCATGGTCCCAGAGCCCCCTAGCGTCCCTTGGGGGGTATAAGGAGGGTCTGTACTTCAAAAGTCAGGGGTTTTGTCCAAATTTTGAAATTATTTCATCGGAATCAAAACGTACGTTAATGTTTAACTAAGATCGATACCAAGAAATCCAAAATCGGCCCATCCGTGTCCAAAATACCGACCCCTGAAGGTGGGGGACAGAGCCCCCTTTCAAAAAAATTCAAGTTCGTTAAATTGACGTGGAGACTCGGAAAAAATGGGAATTCAGGGGTAATCGACCCCAAGGAATCCAAATTTGAGGGTCCCGTTGTCCTCAGAGACTTTTCTGATGGGGCACAGGGGGACTCCGAACTTTTAAATTTAACCGGTGTGGAGGTTACCCGGTTACCCCTGTGTCCCATCAGAAAAGTCCCTGAGGACAACGGGACCCTCAAATTTGGATTCCTTGGGGTCGATTACCCCTGAATTCCCATTTTTTCCGAGTCTCCACGTCAATTTAACGAACTTGAATTTTCTTGAAAGGGGACTCTGTCGCCCGCCTTCAGAGGTCGGTATTTTGGACACGGATGGGCCGATCTTGGATTTCTTGGTGTCGATTTAAGTTTAACATTTCTGCACGTTCTGATTCCGATGAAATAAGGAGCCAGGGGGGCTCCAGGACCATGAAATTCGGATTCCTTGGGGTGGAGTCCTTATTCATCCCCGTGATCCTGGACTTCATACAACCCAAATCAACCAAAAAAAGGGCCTGGTACGGTAGGTCTGGACCACCCTGCATACTGCGAAAATCTAAAAATAATTGACACGCGGTTTTTTTAATGAAAAATTCGTTGTTTTCGCGAGACGTTTGACAACGCCTGGATATCCTCACGACGTTTTGCTCTAGCGTAGAAGTGTTGTTCAACAGGGTCGAAAAAATGCACGCGCGAGGGAGCGAGAACGAGGCGAAAGTAGGTTGATTCGAATCGAGTGGGAATACCCCGTTACTGTTTACAACATCCGCGGGGTGGGCACCCTGGAGCGCGGGAAAAAGTGGTATCTCTTCAAGTGCAAATTTGGTGAAATGCACGGCGCGTGGTGGGAAGGGGTGGCGGGGCGGGGGTGTGGTGGTAGGTCGCGGCGTCGCACTTCAGTCCCTAATCCGGATTTATTTTGACGTGGCCGTCATTCACAAATGAAATTTTACCACCGGTGTGTTGAAGTTGTCCCCTTTCCGATACTCCGTCTTCGCTGGAAAAAAGATTGGTAGAATTTACCATACCTTCAGGCTGTATTTTACATAGCGTGAAATCACAATCGATTCCGACCAGTATGTACACTGGAAAAAAAAATCTGGCTGTATACTAAGAAAAGGGTAAAATTACCAAGAAATCAGGGTTCTATTTAATCCCAGTGTTTTCTTGGTAAAATTACCATTTATGGAATTGGTAATTTTACCCTGAAATTTCGGTAAAATTATTGGACTTTCTCGGTAATTTTACTGGACCTTGGTAAAAACGCCAATATTTTTTATCGACTGTGGTAGAATTACCGAGATAAAATGGCAAAGTTACCGGGAATTGATTACCAATAAAAGTGGTATTCTTACCTGAAAATAAACAGTAAAAATACCGGTTTTTAGGTAAGTTTATCAGTCTGTCTTGGTAAAATTACCAATAATTGGTAAAAAAAGTGAGATGGTAAAGGCACCAACGGACCTTGGTAAAAACGCCGAGAATTTTTTTTCAGTGTAGTGTCGTATTTTAGTTCCAATTTGGCTGGCTTTCATAGAACATGGTAAAATGATTGAAAAACATAATCGAGCAACAAGTCAAAAAATAAACTAAAACAAATAATATTTCAAACTACATAGAGATGAGAAATAATGAAAGACTTACAGGAAAGGTAGGTAGCTTCTTGTAAGTTTTTTATTATTTCTCATCTCTATGCAGTTTGAAATATTATTTGTTTCAGTTTATTTTTTGGCTGCAGCTCATCGATTATTTTTTCAATCATTTTACTATATAGTAACGTTTACCTTTTTTCTGGCAGAATTGACTCTGAATCGACGCTGTGTGAAATACAGCGTGAAGGAATGGTAAAGTCTACCCATCTTTTTTTTCAGTGATTGTATCTTCTGTGCGATCGTGGTTTTCTGAATGCATTTCGGACTCCTAGAATATCATACCTCTAGGGATCACCGAAAAAAAAGTGAAGTTAATTTAACATTCTGGGTGTACAAAAGGTGTGCAAGAACTTATAAAATGTTGAATTACCCGCTCCAGAGGTTACTTTAGCAATATCAAGATGTAAAACTACCTGCTGTGATTAGTAATTTAGCATTTTATTAGTTCAAGCACACTTTTTTTTACATCCAGAATATTAAATCAACTTCACTTTTTTTCGGTGATAGAGAATTTAAACTTCAGGGATTCTAAGCAGAGGAAAATTATTTCGATGACCGAAGTGTGAAACCACGTATCTCCGTTTGCGATATATTTCGTTATATTCTGATATTTATTTTATGTTCTGCCTTAGTATTTGTTTAATCACTATCGAACTCATTTGGTGTACTTTTTCATTATGTTACAGGTCTGCACCGGCACTATTACTGCTATTCTCAGCTCAGGTTAGTGAAATAAAATTTCAATTAGCAAAACTGGTTGCCTTCAAAAGAAACCTTAGGGCACCCCGACCAGAGACAGCATATTTTAGAGACGATATTTACACTGCTATCTTCCGAATAGTGTAAATGTTACTTTTAAAAGTCCACCTTCAGCTTCACCCAATGATGACTCATTACTAAAGAGTCGAGCAACTACTTTGGCAATCTTAACCTTTTTTTGCAAAAACTTGCCTAGCAAAGTGGTCACCTATTCACGAGTTATCGTGAGTCATTCATAGTTACGTGAATTTAATTCGATCATCTCCTCAAAAGACTGCTTTTCATTCATCATTAGGCAAAAAGTAGCGTTGACCTGCTCCAAAATTAACATTTGCCTCCCCAGATTACAATATACTCATATTCTAAGTTCGAGGTCTATAGAATATATTTTTCTGATTTTAACTGACCCTCTTACGGCAGGGGTTTCTCTTAGGCTTGCAGAGCGTGTACGATTAAGCGAAAATCCCTTCTTGGGTAAACGATGAACATTTCCAAAAACGGCGAGCGTTATAGGTAGGGTAGAGTAGGTGTTGCGTTTGAAGCATACCCACGCTTTTGAAGGCACTTTGTACCGAGTCGACCACAGTCTGCGATGATCCGAACTCCTGGCGTCAGCGTTTATGAACCGTGTCAATATCCAGTGATAGGCCTAGCCTTTTCTTGTATAAAACAGTTGAACATAAGCTACAGTTATTAGACGAATGATAGTTTATATTTGATTTTATACGATTCAACAGTTTTTGACGAACATTTCAGAGATTTCGTCACATTTAAAACAATTAAGACAAATTTCAAGATTTTTAAAAGCGCCATCGTTCTTTTCGTAAAAGTTGTCATCGAAATCAGTCATTAATTCGCAAATCCCTGCACCTTGCAACATGCCCGTACATACATACATTCCAGTCGCTTTACAGCGCGCTCGGGCGCTCTGCGACACCTAATCGCCATCCTTGCCTATTGATCCAGAGGTCATCTGGTATATGGCATCTTGTGATTTCATCTTGAATGCCACCAATCCACGATTTTGCTGGGCGTCCCCTACGTCGTCTCCCAGGAGGAACCCAATCTAGCACCTTCTTAGGCAACCTATCATCCGCCATTCGTTGAACATGACCATACCAGACAAGCTGTTTGGTCATAATTTCATGCACGATGTTCTGCTCTGCGTTCATGATCTCACGGACTCTTTCGTTCCTTACGTGATCTCTCCTCGAGATCACGAAGGAAAGCTATTGCTATGTTAAATAGGATTCTTTGGGATGAAAGTATCTCTAAAGAAAAAAAGAGAACATGCCCATTCGATTGTAAATTTTTAGGGCCTGCGGACTTATCGTTGAAATTGGTAGACAAAGATAGACAAGGAAGACAAAAAGGATATGGAGGGATCCTATTGGTGGAAGTGGTTTGTTAGATGGACGAAAGAGGTATAGGCAATAGACTAACTAACGGCAACCCACGAGAGACTTATTAGTTAGTCCATCATTTTCTCCCTTAGTCTATAAGACCCCCCCATTTCAACCAATAGGATCCCTCCATATCCCTTTTGTCTTCTTTGTCTATAGCTTTGTCCATCAATTTCAACAATCAGCCTGCAGATATACACTTCCAGCGCGCTGATAGTTGAAATTAATCGAAAACCGATAGACGAAGTGGACATTATGAATATGGAGCGATCCTATTAGTTAATTTGGATGGTTCTTACAGACGAAGGGGGAAATGGCGGAGTAACAAAAGGATGTCTCGTGAGTTGCCGTTAGTTAGTCTATTAATTACCTTCCTTGTCCATTGCAACCACCCGCCTCCACCAATAGGCATAGGATCCCTCCATACTCCTCTAGTCTTCCTTGTCTATAGCTTTGTCTGTCAATTTTAACAATTCAAAGTGCCTACTGAAACAGGCTGGCCAAAATCAGTACTTTAATAGTACTTTTTCAGTGCATTCCCAAGAAATTCAGTACTTCCTCAACAAAAAAATTCAGTATTTTTCCAGTACCTTCATTTGACAAAATCGAAAAATTTCAAAAATTAAATTTCTCACTCAAATTGCGACAAATATGGCCAAAAAATGAAAAAAATTCTGGGCTTTCTTGCGGAATCTCCGCACTTTTTTAAGACTTCCGGGCCGCCCTTATAAAATCAGTACTATTTCCTGACTCCGGAAATTCCGGACTTGTGGCACCCCGCATACTGTAGTATTCACCCCGCTTTGGATGCAGCGACCTTGGTCAAGGCGAACCCAAGTCACAGACCCCGGTGCGCCGGGCGAGGGGCGGCGGGGAGGGGGGTGTCGGGAGATGCACCGCGGTGCGACGACCCGTCCTGCGCGTCAGCTCGGCGGGTTGCGGGCGGGCTATAAGCGCGGGAGCCGGCGGCGCGGGCGTTCAGTCTACGATGGTGCGTGCGAAAGACGGGGCGCGCGACCTCTGCGCGCTCTTCGGGGTGGTGTTTCTCGCTTCGCTCGGGTGTTACTCCAACTCCCTCCGCGGGGAGTTCGTGCACGACGACTACCCGGCCATCCTCCGGAACCAGGACGTCCTCGGGGGCACCGGGCTCCTCGAGCTCGCCTCCAACGATTTTTGGGGCACGCCGCTCCGGGATGTAAACAGCCACAAGTCCTACCGACCCCTCACCACGCTCACTTTCAGGTAGGCGCCGGATTTTACTCGTGATGCGGGGGAAATTAGAAATGATCGGGTTGCCTCGGTCGGGAAACGCCTGAAAACAATTTAAAATTATGTATTTTTGGCCTCATGGCATATCTTCAACTGTCAGTGAATTTTACTCAAATGTGTTAGGGAATTTCACGCAAATGTGTCAGGGAAATCAGGGGAATTTCAGGGAAAGTTGATACGAGAAAAACTGATACATAATCTCGGTCAAGTGGACCGGGCTGCCTCAGTCAGGGAACGCCGGAAAAGCCTGAAAATGTCAGGGAAAATGACGGAAGTTTTAGAGAAAAAAATGTAAATTCACCTTTATTAGCTTTCTAGAATGGGTTTGGCGTTTAGAACAACAAATTTTTACAAAATTCATCAAATATTCTTTAGAAACTATTTCAAATTATGTCTTATTGGCCTTATGGCATATCTTCAATTTTTAGAGAATTTTACTCAAATGTGCGAGGCAATTCAGGGAAATGTTATGGAAAGTTGATACGAGAAAAATGAGAATTAATCGTGTCATCTCGGTCAAGTGGACCGGGTTGCCTCAGTCAGGGAACACCGGGATCACCTGGAAATGCGAGGGAAAATGACGAAAATGTTAGGAAAATTGACGGAAGTGTCAGAGAAAATGTTTTAATTCACCTACATTAGCTATCTATAATGCGTTTGACGTTTAGAACGATACATTTTACCCGTGAACTGTTTCAAATTATGTCTTTTTGGATTTATAGCATATCTTCAATTGTCAGAGAATTTTACTCAAATGTGTCAGGGAAAGTTGATACGAGAAAAATTGATAAATAATCGCATTATCTTGGTCAAGTGGACCGGGTCGCCTCAGTCAGGGAATGCCGCGAAAACCTAGTATGTCAGGAATAATGACGGAAGTGTCAGAGAAAAATTGTAAATTCACCTCCATCAGCTTTCTAGAATGCGTTTGACGCATAGAACAACAAATATTATCAGAAAAATATTTCAAATTATGCCATTTTCGTCTTATGGCATATCTTCAATTTTCAGGGAATTTACTAAAATGTGCCAGAGAAATCAGGGAAATGTCGGGGAATATTATTCTCTCAGTTTCGTAGCAACCCTTAGTGGAAAATGTGTGCCAAATTTTTCGTTCGCTTTCTGTGAAGGTGCTAAATAAGTTGAGCTCGCAGTGTTTTTACCATAAATTTTTCTAATTAAAGGAATGGCGAATTTGCACACTTGCCTCATTGCACTTAAATGATATTGCCTCATCTGAGAGCACATGATGAGCCGAGTTTGCAGTAATTTTTATACTTTTTTTCTGATACGGGAAATAGTATAAAAATACGTTTAAAAGTCAGAGATTTAATCGCTTAGTGACGTCTTTTGGCGGTACATCCCATTTCAACGTGCTTTAGCAGATAAGATCATCGGTCGTATTTTCTCTAAAGTCTTCGATTTATGAACCATGGCTTTGCTCGTGTTCAGTTAGCTCAGTAGTTTCCACGTGGATACAAATTTATCCAGTTTCAGACACCTGCTAATTTTCCATTGTAGAAACAAAACTGAATTTTAAAGAAAATGTATTTTAAAATTGTGACGTTGTCAGGCGGCCTATCCCATGGAGACACAAGTATAATAGCAGATGAGGTGGTTTTGTCACATTTCCTTCAATAATTATTGTTCAATTCAGAAACCAAGGAAATGCTTCCGCACAGTTGATTCTAGTTGGTAATTTCCACTTATCATAAAATTAATCAAAATCTCACATACCAGAAAATTCGTTATTCAAGTCAATCTGTAAAATTTGACACGGCAGTGGCAGACGGAAGAAGAAATTAAGAAAAATAATATAATTAATGAGAAATAAACATTATTGGGACGAATTCAATTAAAATCCGCTTGAACTGCATTTAGCGTTGCTTAATCTCCTATTATGTTTAATTTTTTTAAAATGAGTCAGAATAACTCACGTATAGCTCAAATTTTCTGTTCGTTCTTCTTCTATTACGAAGAATAGTTCCATCTAATTAAATGCTAGAAAATTGCTTAGCTTCATGTAAAAAAATAAATCTCGAGAAAAAACTGGGCCAAGTCTGACATGACCAGGAAAATTCTGGTTGGATTTGTCTATTTTTAATAATAAATTAATCGACTCCTTCTAGTGGAAAAACGTTGATTAATATTATGGTACTAAAAATTAGGCATTTAAAATTGATTCATGAAGAATCTTTAAAATCGTCCCTTTTAATTTTTACGCATCAAAATTTATATTTACCACTAAACACATTACATAGTACGTAATACACAATAATAGGTAAGCAAACGTTAAGGTATAAATCTGATACATTTTGATGCACTAGTGAAGTGTTATATCGTTCTCAACTAGAAACATTCAAAATCTTGGAATTCAGAGGAATTCATAAGACGTAAAAATACTGGACGCTAGATTGCTAAGTAAACAGTTATTAAGGTTCAAGCAATTAAATACGACTGCCTTTAAACTAAATATTAATTTTTATAAAATTATACTTTTAATGATTCTTCAAAACGCTGAGCTGCACGTGCATGAGACATTAGATTATATTTGAAGTGAAGCATGCTTAAGTTTGGTTTTAATGCTCTGAAGAATTATATGATGTGATGATTTAACAGAATATCTTAGTTGTGTGTCTCAATATCGTGCTATTCAGGCACAATTTGTATTGACCTCGCGCGTATTTTTGCCTTATTAAACAAAACGCGTTATGTGTTGGATTTTGAGTCAAACCAAGAGGATATTTTGTCGATCCAACACGGTTACGTTGTTTCGAATCAGGCCCTCCCAAATTCGTATCGACGGAATGCATCGGAATTTGAATTAAAGTCTCATGTTTCTGAACCTCTTTATAACAGGACCCTCTCCTAATTTAGCGTTTAAATCAGAGCTATTATTGTAGAATCACCTTCTATCATATCAGATTTGATTTATTTCGAAATACGATTGTAAGGGACCACTTACTTTTTTTAAATACAAATCTTCACGGTAAAATACTGCCGTGCGACGCAAAAACGCCGTAAACGCCGTTTTACATTTTTTGAAAACAACGTATCATAGCAGAAAAACTTATGTACCCTGGGGCAATGTTATTACAAAATTCTTTCGCAAATACTATCGAGAACTTAACCTGAAAATTTGAGGTGCATAGGTGAAACAGTTTTTATTTTATAAAGTAGGTTCCAAAAAACGAGGAAAAATCTTGATGGATTTACGGCGTTCATGCTTAGTACGGCAGAATAGAATGAAGCATAGAGGAAGCAACATTTTTACTACACTGTAGTCGCGTTGGTTCCTTTTTGCTAAATGCGATCCAATTAATCCAACCTAATAAAAATGTCCCCTTTGCATCAGCGCAACAAGGTCATTTTTTCCCGGGACCCAATTAGGGTAGTTATCAAACGTGCAAGAAAATTAAGACCGGAGCACAGATCGGGACAAAAAGGCTCGCTTTGAAGCATTTCTTGGCGACCTCCTTGAAGCATCAGATAAAAACACTGTTCGAGTCGGATTGGATTCATCCCTTTTCAACTGGAGCCGGTGCGAGTAACAATGATCCGAAGAACTGATGCGCTTCAGAAGAAAAAAGGAGAAAAAAAATAATTAATTCAGGTTTACACGGGACAAAACCGGAGGAAACTGTAACAAACGCTGCCCCGTCGTAGACACTCGAGAGGATGCCTCTTCAAACCCGGACGGCGGGAGCGGGGTTGCCAAATTCCGGATCGCGGCGCACACTGTCGTGTTTGACCTTTGAGCTTGGTCAGAAATATTTCATAAATTACTGAATTTAATTAAACGCTCATATGTATGTGACTGAAAAATGTCAATTCCACTCTGGACTATATTACCACGCTTGGAGTGGTTGTAAATATTGGGATCTTTGCACGCACATTGTTGCAAAAATATTGAATTAATGGACCACTAGACAAGGTACAAATTTCAGCATTCTGAAACATGTTTCTTCACCAAAATTTTACGTATAACACGATGTGCACAACGGTAATTACCGAAATCAACTCCTTCCAAAGATACTTAATGATTCTTGATACGTGAATTCAGACCACCCGCTCATGAAAACTCGATGCTCTGCGTGATTCACATCGTGCGCTAAACGTTATCATGACAGTCTCTGCGATTTAAAAATCTGGCAACCTCAATCTTGACGCTTTGGCTCAGCTATAGCAAATTGCTTATAGTTTGAACAACACATGGTGGGAAATGAACATTACTCGATTGAGAAGCTTGTTGAAACCGTTGTAGTGCGCGATTTGACTCACGTAGAGCTTTGAGTCTCTTGTCAGCGGGCAGTTCAACTTCCTCGTCACCAATGTGAAATAAAAACGTTAATATCTTCGTTTGGAGTTTGTTTCATTAGTTTTCGTTGCGCGAATCGTGCTCTACGTGAAATTGTGGTTCAGAAACATGTATCAGATTGCTTAAATTCGTACCTTGTCTAGTGGTCCATTAATGAATTTAATGAAATTCTCATATGTATGTGACTAAAAAATGTCAATTCCACTCTGGACTATATTACCATGCTTGGAGTGGTTGTAAATATTGGGATCTTTGCACGCACATTGTTGCAAAAATATTGAATTAACTTTGCAACTTAACGCCATTAAATTGTAATATTTTATCACGAAATTGCAATATTTTCCCATACTTTGTTCAATAACTGTCGATTTTGAAGATGAATTAAATGAGTTTATCGTGTGGCACACATTTCACCGATCTTTCGAATGTTTGCCTTTTCCATTCATTTTTAAGGCTTGTAATCCTTCAACCACCTACTAAATGTCCGTTCCCATAATTTGATCTTTAAACAAGAAAAAATCGTCCACAGTTTAGCTAATATCAGCACATCCGGAAATTTTGTTCGAAGGCTCCGGCATGTCAGGGAATTCGAACAATTTGGAGTCAGGGAAAAGTCAGGGTCTTGGAAGATGAAGAAATTATGGCAATCCTGAAACGAGTATCAGAACACTTAAATTCGTACCTTATAGTCTACTGATCAATTGAGTCAGTGAGAACGAAAACACACCAACTCGGAAAAATGAAAAGAATCAAGACAGACACGAAACCGAACAGTCAATGAAAAATTCAGTCGAAGGAAGAGATTTTTGGTGCCGAAATTCAAGCACTCAAGAGCATTTTAAAGGTCCCAGTTGGAACAGATGCGCTAACTTCAATGACTTATATAAAACATGACTGTCCCTTATGAAAATAGAGCAATTTCGAGTTACCGAGTTGGTGTGTTTTCGAAATCACTAATTCAATTGTGATTTATCGCAACTTGTGTCATTCGTGGAGTTGGTGCTAGCCTTAATTTTGAAATGGCGACTTGGGCCAGGTTTCACGGTCAAACGCCGCAGTGTGCGGCGTTAATGTCCTCGCGAGACAGAGAAATCCCGTCCCCGAGATCGGGAAAGCCTGACTCGGAGCGAGACACTTAAAATTTCCCTCTGATAAAGGGAATAGTAGATGCTGGGAGGACGCCGGGTCCGACTGAGCTGTGATTCTTAAAGAATATTTTACGGGACTTTTAATTAAATGACTCCACTTTTAGCTGAATGAGCGACGAAACTTCGAACCTCCGAAAACCGCGCACCCCCGCGGCCGGTCTTCGAGACTTACGCGGTTTTAGAGCGGTCGGTAGAGATGCGCCTACTTTTTGCGAACAATCCGAGCGAAAAAAGGAACTCGGCGCTGGTTTGACATTTCATAGATTCCAACAAGTCTCCCGTTTTTGTGAGCGTGTGCGAGAGGGAGTCAGTGTGTGTGTGTGCGCGCAAAAAAGAGACAGTTGAAAACTTGAGACGTGGATTCCGCGAATAAAAAAATGCGAGTTGCGCCCGGGGAGGGGGAGAACAAAAAAAGGCAACGGGATGAAGTGGGAAGCGATGATAAAAATAAAAGAAATCCATGTTTCGGCGAGCACTCGGTTGTCTAACGTAACCTCCTAATTCCGTTGAAACCTAATGGACTGAAATTAAGGGCCGTCCATGAATGGATGAAAAAACAGGTTGTAGAGTAAAGAATTTAAAAATAAAAAATTTAAAAACATCAAAATAACGCGCAAAACGCTCGGCCGAAACGTTTAAAATTGTCAAATGCCAACCGTAAATGGACCCTGTTTAACAGATAGAGGAATTAAACTGCACCAACTATTGACTACTCTAACTACACAATTACTTTTTTACAAGAGAAAGTTTGTGCGGATTTTTCTTAAAATAGTTAAGGAATTTTCTTTCTATGCAGAAAACTTACTAAAATTAGCAAACAAATCCGCACAACCGTTTTTATGTAGAAAAATAAAAAAAATTACCCAATTACATTTGGCAATAGCTGATGTGGTGTTCATATGATGTTGTGTTCATTAATGCTTAACGCGGTTTAAGTAAGAAGTCAGTGTGTGTTCACCAATTCAAATTGTATTCGACTTAATTTTTATGGAGGTATCTCTGCCTGCAAAGTCTAATAGGGAGGAGAGGTTAACATTTTGAATTTGAGCGTAACACAATTTGTGGACGGTCTGTAAACAAAAAAGTTCGAATAAAATTTAAGTAAAGGTTAAAATCTGGGAAATCAAAGTTTTGTGGAAGTGATAACTTGTCGATGGTAATCTTCTAATTTCGTCAAAGTCTGATGAACAGCAATAATTACGGCACTGAGTAGATTTCTGTAAGAGCTTATTCTGTAAGAAGCCATTCTCTCCTTACGTAAACCAAAGGGAGAGAGGAAAGGGTGAAGAAGGAGAGTATAACAGTCGGGTGTTGAGCAGCGACACAGAAATTGAAAGGACTTGAATGAAGTGTTGCGTAATTATCTAGTTACGTAAGTCCCTTTACTTTTCAACGGGTTTCCTCTGAAAGGAAATATTATTAATGTAATGAATGGACAGTATTGCCATCTTTTTCTGTGATAAAATAACGCGACGTGGAACCGGTGGACAAAATGTATAAATTCGTACCGAATAAACTTTGGGAAAAGAATAGGTCGAAGGTTAGTTTTGAGCTAAGCCGTTTGCATAAATTGTCGTGTGAAATAGATCCGACGTCGAAAAGGAATATTTTATCGGCGAAGAGAAAAGTTTAAAATTATTTTCATGTGAAACTTCTAGGCTCGATAGCGTCTAGTGGACACCGATGATGCCGCGCGCGCTTACCGGTGCTCGGATTGTAATTTCAAAACGCCTTCAAATGTGGGGATACTTCATCGCGTCACACGAGAGTTAAAATAGTTGTTTCCTCCGCGCCTGACGTTTAGAGCAGATTGCAGTCTATGCACATCTATCAGTATATTCTGGCTCGTTCACATGTGGGATTCACCATATTCGTATTCGGTTTTTGTCCTTGAGGTTTTATGGATTTTTTTTGAGTGACTGAAAAACTCAAAAATTTGAAAATAAATTCAAATAGACTCGACTATAATTATGATAATTGTTCGAAATACACCATCAGTTACGGTCTCACCGAGAAGAGGACGTCACATAGTTTCTTCTCAAACTCTTACGCAGGGTGGCATGAAACGTAAGAAAGAAATGAAAGATTGGAAATTTCAGTGAAATATTTCATGACACCAAAACACGATTCTAAGACCAGTGCAACTGACCCATTCTCGGTAAAAAAAGCAGACCCACTGTTTTCACAAATATTTGGTCACTCTCTCCTACACTGGATCGATTTCAAGGCACGAAATAATTCGCATGCAGTTAAAGATTTCGGAGTAACATTCTGTGTTGGAGTAGATATATCATCCAAACACCGCGGGTGGTAAGAATGCTGAGCAGAATCGATGCTCCTCACGGAGTGACTTATATTACTATAGAGCAAAATCTACTCTTTTTGCGGAGTTTCACGCGCTCTATGGTGTTCTGATTTCACTTCACATTATCATCTTTCGGGGTTTTTGGGCGCCATATAAACTACGGCACCGAATTTCACTCCTCAATTTTTAACAGTGTATACCCAATCAGTCGCATCCAGAAAAATTCACCATAAAACGCAATTTCCGTTCACAGAATTTATCTATTCACTTCTCTCGGTTCAGTTTTATTGACGGCGCTCCATTCCAGTTTGTGAAGAAACTCTGTATTATCCATTATTCCATATCTATCATTTACGACGAAATCAATTCACGAGTGACTCGATTAATTTTCCGCCTGTTTTTCCTACCCTCCCACTTTTTCCAAAGGCTTCCAATCACGATTATTATTATTTTTTGTAAAAGCTCCCTGCAGAATTTACAAATTTCCTTTCTCTCGCGTGCTGTTGCGTAGCACCGTCGCACCGATTTTAATTCCATCAAATAATCAATCCTTTGATGTTGAAATCTTACGAATATATTCGTTGATGAGTCCCAAGCTCCACTAGAATTCTTATATTCTGGAGTTCAACAGATGATTGACGTGCTCGGATTTGACATCAGCCGATGCAATCGTTAATTTCCAGTGGAACGAGGTCAATCGCTTACGAGAGCTTTCAACGTACTTATTTTAATGCATTATCCGTATCATCGAAATATGAGTTCCATGAACTGGAACTTAGCGGGAGCCTCGAACGCATTCGGAACGACCGATACTTTCGTAAGTTATTATTTTCATCTCTCCTGAGATAGGGATCAGAATTTATTCTGTACTTATCCGCAGCTTATAATTCGAAGAATTTAAGGTTTACCTTTCCTTGTTTGGTTCCTACCTGATTTTGTCCCCAACGAACTGATTGAAAATGGGGCGGCCGGAAAACCTTACAGCTTAGGTGGGTTGTACAAATATCTTCTTATTAAGATGGAAGCCAAAGATTCGTTTTCAAATTTAACACTCATTTTCAGGTTGATTTTGGACAACATCATTGTGATCCCTTCCAAGGGTTCACCTCCAAAGTTATGCTACTAAATTTTTATTGAAAGTTGTTCAATTTGAACTCTCCATGATGTTATGTTAGGAATTTCTTAAATCATGGGGTCTAGGACCAGGAAACTCCGGAGTCACCAGGGAATGAAATATTACCGCCTAGAGACCATTTCGTTTTCAAAATTTGTGGAAATTTTAAGTACCTGCTATAGAAGGTTTATGTTATTGTACCTGAGCCGCCATCATTGTCCTCTTCAATGGCATTTTTAAATCTTCAAATTAGCACAACAATAGAGAAGCTTTCATTGGCCAGATAATGTAAACATCAGGAACTTCTGTGGAATTAAAATTTTGAATGTGCGCCAAAAAATCGGCTGAAAGAGGAAAACATGTCATAATTTTTCCCAAGAAAATCCTGAGAAAGTAAAAAATAGCTTTGGTTTGTTATCAGGGAAGAGTTCTTTAAAGTCAGGGAAAAATAAGGGAATGAGCGTAGTCAAGAATTCTAAACGCCGTGCCTTAAATTTCCCTTGACCACAGTGTCAACCCTGACGGAACCAACCGAACTTACGGAACGGGGCTTTTTGAAGTCCGAAGGCAAACACGACCCTTGATCGGAGGGTATGCAAAATGTTCAAAATCGAGTTTTCTTCAAAATTCGTCTTAACTCTTTTAGATGAAATTACTGAGACAGCTAAAACAGCAAAATTCATCTTAATTCAATGAAAACGAGACGTATGAAAAAGCCGTAAGTGCACAAAAAATGACATAGTTTTTTTCAAAACAGCCGTAGGTGCATGAAAGCCAATAAAAACAGTGCTTTCAAGAGGAATGCCGCCCTCAACTGCCGATTTCTAACCTGACAATGTGTTTGTTGTGTGTCCAACACGCTACCACAAAAGCACGCAGAAGATAGCACGCACTGCTGTCTTGCCAGATACTAACCTAACATGAAACTGAATTTTACCTTTTTCATGTACTTTAAAATAAACTCGGTCGAGTTTTAATCCCCCAAATGATTTCTAAGAGTCTATCGAATGGTTGGTTGCGATTTGACAAAGAACGGAGGCCTCTTTCGATAAAATGTTCCACTCAGAAGCTTCTAGGTCCATTTTCTCAAAACTCCATTTTTGCCCTTACTGCTCTCTTCACTATCACGGCAGATTAGAACGGGAGCGCAGGTATTCGAATAATAAAACTGGCAACGCCGCAAGTCAGAACCACGTTTCCAGTCGGGGCTCTCTCATTGCGCAAGCATGTGCCCGGACTTGTTCGTTATGAATCCTTTGAATTTTAATTCCGCATCTCCAGGCGCGCATTCAACTGGTCCGCAGTGTTGCCGCATTGTAATCCAATCCACCATCCCCCACACGGCTCATACGAGAGCCCAGGGGTGAAATTCATAGCTGGAAGGTGATCTCCACTCTCATGTGGCAATTAGGCCGGTCCGGGCGGAAAATGCATCCCCAGACGCACCCAGCCGCCCGAGCTCGTCACTTACGCTTCCCAGGATACAAAACAGCGTAAGTGCGATGACATATTTGTGAGGCGTTAGTTTTTTTGCGCTTTGGGATCGCGCCGTTTGTCCCGCGGTTATGGCGCCGGAGCCGCTTTTCAGGCGGCGTTTAGGGCATTGTTGCCAAATGGACCACTAGACAAGGTACGAATTTAAGCATTCTGATACATGTTTCTTAACCAGAATTTCACGTAGAACACGGTTCACGCAACGAAAATTACTGAAGCCAACTCCTAAAGGAGATATTAACATTTTTATTTCATATTGGTTACGAGGAATTTGAACTGCCCGCTCACAAGAAACACAAAGCTCCACGTGAGTCAAATCGCGCACCAAAACGGTTTCAGCAAGCCTCTCAATCGAGCAATGTCCATTTCCCACCATGTGTTTTTCAAACTATATGTAATTTGCTATAGTTAAGCCGAAGCGCCAAGATTGAGGTTGCCAGATTTTTATATCGCAGAAACTGTCATGATAACGTTTATCGCGCGATGTGAATCACGTAGAGCATTGAGTTTTCATGAGCCGGTGGTTTGAATTCACGCATCAAGAATCATTAAATATCTTCGTAATGAGTTGATTTCGTAAATTTTCGTTGTGCGTATCGTGTCTTACGTGAAATTTTTGTGAAGAAACATGTGCGTATCAGAATGCTGCAGTTCGTACCTTGTCTAGTGGTCCATGGTGCTGGGAAAGCAGTTTCTCCGTTATCCTGCCGTGCTAAGGAAGAACACTGTATGAGCCATTGGGAGTTGCCAAATTTCCTGCAACTTACCACACATTTTCAGGAAAAATTTGTGAATCTTTCTCTTTCAATTTTCCAGAGGATATCGTTCCTAATACGACCTAAGAAGTCCGAAAATTCCAAAAAATGATGGTCATGATAATCTTCAAAAATACCTGCGAGGAAATTTTGGAACATTCAAATTCTCCTACGGCGTTCTTACTTAGCACGGTAGTATTGAAATTAATTTAAAATATCTATATTTATTGCAAAATCTGGCAACTTGGTTTAGAGCGACCGCATATCGTTCCTAATATGACCTAAGAAGTCCGAAAATTCCAAAGAAAGATGGTCATGATTTTCTTCAAAAATACACGTTTTCTGAGAAGAAATTTTGCAACATTCAAAATCTCATACAGCGTCTTTGCTTAGCACGGTAGTATTGAAATCAATGTAAAATATCCATATTTATTGCAAAAACTGGCAACTTGGTTCAGAGCGACCTCCACGACGGCGACGCGCACGTCCGCATGGAAATCGGCGCTTTCAATATTCAGATCGTTTTCCGAAGAAGCCTTTTACTATTATGCCGCGCAGTGAGCTTACAAAGTCGGTGGGTACGTGGGACGGCTCTATTTTATGGATTAACCCGAACTTTTGTTCAGTGGAAGTTGGTTTTGAAGGGTAAGCCCCAGTGGAAGTCGAGATGTCTGCAGAGCTAACAATCGGGAAAAATCGTAGTCCAAGAATTTTCCAACCTATAACACTGGACAAAAACACATTGGATCTAGAATCCAGACTCTTGAAAACATTGACAAGCAACATTGACAAGAAAAAGGACTCTTGATTCGATCAGATTGAAGCTTAAATCAAAAGGAAATCAGCTCAAATTAAGAAGCTTGGTTCTTGATATAAGCTTAAATCTGACTGAATCAAGAATATTTTTTCTTGTCGATGCTTTTTAGAGTCTGGACTCTAGATCCAATATGTGTTTTTTTTCAGTGAACAGCGACGCGGCGTACCGAGAGAAAAACCGGTTGAACGGGGCACTAGACAAGATACGAACGAAATCCGCCGTTTCTTGTTCTCTCTTCAAAATCGTTCGTGAATTATGATTCTATCGACGAAAATTGAGTAGATTTAAGTATTATAATGAACAAACATTATGATAGGTTTCACTTCAAAATCAAAAATTATGTTATTAGTATGCAATTCGCGGTTCTTTACATCAGTTATATAGGGAGATGTAGATATCTTAGTCAGGAGTCAGTTTCAAAACTTCTTGTTCCGTTTATCACTTTGTACGTGAAATTTTAAAGGGGGCACAGGAAAAGTGGTGCTTTAATTTGGTATAGAAGATTCACTGAGAAAATCAAAAGAAAATGAGGGTTAATTTGCTTCAATGTTCAAATAATAGCGAAGGTTTGCAACTTTGCAATCGGCAATACGTATTTCTTTACCTATACATCGATATTACTCTCAACTCGTGTATCTTTGCTAGGTACATCATTTTCTCCTATTATTCAAAATTAGTCGAACTTTTCCTAGTTTTACTCGTTTTTCCTTTAAATTTTCTTATACGTTCAACAGATCTGCCAACTATCAGAAAATTTTTAAGATTAAAATTCACTAATTTCCCCGAATATCCGTATTTTATCAGAAAAATGTATTAGCATCCGATTGTCTGTACGGTGTTCTTCGTCTACAGGCAATTTTTCACGTCATGGCCGACGCATTGTAATAACACGTGCCTCTGGAATACATATGGAAGAGATTCCAACGCCTGGATACAACTATACGTGCTTGACGGATGGCCGTTTTGCCTACACAACAAATTGCAGGCGTTTCAGTATTCTTAGCGCGCATGGCTCGCCGTATGCTGAGACGAGGTGTACGGTCGCGTGACAGCTGTTTCAGCGCTGTAACAGTATCCTCGAACGGTGATATTATCCTCTAATGGTCAGTTATGCTGGTTTAAGAATCATTTTAACAATAATTGAATCCACAAGTTCAATAATTAAAATGATTCTTAATGTTCTATTGATTCTTGAGCAGAAAATAATGAGGTCTACATGACTGAACCCGTAACTTCTATACGCTCAGTTTTAAGTTATAACTGATTCCCTCCTGAAGAAAGGAAGTCATTGATGTTATATACCGCGCCAGTTTATACCGTGGCTTCCAATTCCTTGATGTTGATCATTAGTGACACATTTTGAGAAAGAAAAACTCTGATATCCTCGCACTGAAATCAAGGTTTTTCCGCAAAGTCTGTGACAAGCAGCAGAATGACAATTTTTCAGGCTACGCCAAATTTAATTTGTGTTTGCAAGAGTCGTCACTCCGACTTGAACTCGGCTACCATGGCGCGGAATGCATTCACCAATTATAATTTAATGATACTTTGAGAGAAAAATACATATATTTTCCCATGAAAATTGGCGCTTAGGGTACCTCGTTCTGAGAAAAGTCTTTGAGCATAGTGGTGTACGTAATCGGTTTTATGTATGTTTCATGATGCTTGTAATGCGTGAGTTTGCTCTTAATTTTTGAAGTTAAACATAACCGAAAAAGCGAAATGAGCAGGATACGTGCTTTTCGCGTAGATGCCAAACTTGTCATCGGGGAAATTCTTGCTCAGCCTTGATGTTTGAATGAAACGTGCTGTTCTCAACGTTAACAGTTTTTGTTTTGTTTTTTGCCTCTAAGTATAACATTATCTTAAAAGAACTTTCGCGCACACGAAAGAGTAACTTTATAGGTTTTTATGTCAATGAAAGCTCATTAAAATTACGCCGAACATATCCTAAATGGACTGCTCTTAGCAGAAAGGAACCAAGCCACATCAGATGTTGCCACATTTAACTGGCATTTTAATTTTCAACAAGAGAGCGTTTGTGCGTATTCTTTTGAAATTCTTGAAGAAATTGCTTTGTACTGTAACTAAAATCCGCACAACCGTTTTCATGTAAAAAATAAATCGCCCAGTTAAATGACAATGGCTGATGTGGCTTGGTTCCATTCTGCTTAACGCAATCCAAATGTCCAAAATAAACCTCTTATTACATAATTTGCGTAGTTAGTAGTATGAAAAAGTTCGTACTTTCGAAATTTTTTGGAACATTTTTTATTTTTTTGTTGATTATGAACAATATCTCCAAACATACTGTTCCTGCGCTGAAACAGCAGCCACTGCAGCCATGCATGCGATCAGCGGCCACGCTACAGGTGTCCATCGCGCCGCGTCATTTTCTCAAGGCGCAGTGAGACGTACGCTTAACGAATACTAAAACGCCCGCAATTTTTCGGGTAGGCAACACGGGCATCCGTCGAGCACGTATAGTTGTATCCAGGAGTTGGAATTCCAACTCAAGTTATTGCATCGCGTGCGTGCGTGTCTGCCGTAAGGTAACTACTGTCTGCGTGTGGATGGAGAACACCGCACGGATATTTGGAAACTGACCAATTCCTCTGATGAAATAAGAATATTCAAGGGAATTAGTGAATTTTATTCTTTGATCGTTGACAAATCATTTCAAATGTATTCGGAACTACCTCCATCGGATGAATGCTGAGGAGCGGTTGAAATCATAAGTGAGAAAGAAGAAGAATAATTGATACGACTACGCTGCCGTGCTAAGAAAGAACGCCGTATGAACATTTGAGAGTTGCCAAATTTCCTTCGATAAAATGTCTCTTTTTTAGGAAAGTTTGAAAATTTTTCCCTTTTATTTTTAAAATCTTCAGGTTAAATTGCGAACTAAATTATCTAAAAAATTGGGAGAAGAATATTCTTAGTTTACTAGGACATTTTTGTTTTATCAAACGCCTGAAGGTTCATACGGCGTTTTTCCTTAGCATGACAGTACGCACATTGTGCGTCTTTAAGTGGGTTTTCCTTTTTTTTTTTTTTTTTTTTTTTTTTTTTTTTTTTTTTTTTTTTTTTTTTTTTTTTTTTGAGACTTTTTAGTGTGATCTACGTGATTTTCGTGCAATTTTGCTAATTTCGTCCTCCCAACTTTGTTTTCCTAACTGACTGTGTCTCTCGAGTTCAATACTGCCGTGCTAAGGAAGAACACCGTATGAGCTTTCAGACGTTGCCAAATGTCCTCCGATAAAAACCGAATTTACTGTGAAAATTCTGAAAATTATTTTCCAAAATTTTCAAACAATTCTGTACGCAATTTGATCTAAAATATTTGAAAATTTCTAGGAAAAATATACTTAAATTGCGTCAAAAATACATGTTTTATCAAGGAAAATTTGGCAACTCTCAAATGTTCATACGGCGTTCTTCCTTAGCACATCAGAATATACCCACGAGCAACTTCCCAAGAAATGATTATTTCCTCGTTGCGTAAAAGGATCCGATGAATCAGTCCTTCCGTAACTCAATTTTAGTTTTAAAAAAATGGAACTTGTTATACTTTTCTGGTAGAGGACACATGCTGCATATTTTGCACTTACTATTTTCTACCGCGGTAAGAGATTTCCTTGCGGTGACTTTCCACCTGTGAGCTTCCGGATTCCTGCGTCAACACTCCGGCCGTGAGATGCACCGCGCTGTTTACTCAACGCTGGCTGTACAAACGAAATAATCATCAGTATATGCTGTGAGGCTTACACCAGGCGCCAGGTCCGCAAATACCGCCCGAATTTTCCGCCTCTGCCACATCGGGCCGGCGACAGATGCAATGACCCTTTTTCTAATGCCCACACTGGAAAAAAACACATTGGATCTTGAGTCCAGACTCTTAAAAAACATCGACAAGAAAAAGTACTCTTGATTCAATCAGAATCTAGCTTAAATCAAGAACCAAGCCTCTTAATGTAAGCGGATCTCGTTTTGATTCAAGCAAAAATCCGATTGAATCAAGAGTATTTTTTCTTGTCAATGTTTTCAAGAGCCTGCGGACTCTAGATCCAATGTGGTTTTTTTCCCTCAGTGCATTCTACGTAATTTTCCACACCCATCCACAAAAATGCTTTTCGCGTCCTGTCTTTACAGGAGGAACGCCGTATCTACCTAAAATAAATGTTCACTATTTCAGACAAAATACATTATTACATACGTAAAATGTTTAATTTTTAGATTTTTGAAAAGGCACGAGTGCTTTTAGTTCATTAGAATTTGCCCGGATTTTTCTGAACGATATGAAGCCGTAAAAAAACATGTCAAAGTTGCATGTACTTTGACTTGCTGCAAACTCGTCGCGAATTTTCATTTTTTTCAGACAAATAATTTAATACATGCGTAAAATTTTTAATTTTTAGATTTTTGAAAATGCAAGAGTGCTTTTAGTTCATAAGAATTTGCCCGAATTTTCCTGAACGATATGAAACCGTAAAAAACAGTTCAAAGTTGCTAAGGTACTAAGCTCTAATTTAAACACGGATCGCCAAGAAAGACAAGGTGAAATATCTGTTTTGCGGTTTCGCCGAGGGTATATTTTCGACTGGTATATTTTCGAGGGATCCGTAGGCCGTGTAACCATACATTGATAACGGCTTCATAGACCATAAATTATACAGTAGAAGGATCACTCTGTCGAGCACCCAGAAGAGCGACTGATGTTTTCGGACGCCGCATTACCTTTCGCAACAACTCGTATTCAAATAAGATCTTGAAATACGGAACCTCCAATTTTTTTTGGATTAGTATCGTTAAAAAATGGGGCAAATTCTTGTGAACTTTGCACGTCTACTTTTTAAAATTTTAATAATTAAAAATCCCTGAATGAGCTCATTACAAGCAATAAAAAAAAAAACGCTAACGAATTTAGCCCGAACTGAATGTTAACGAACTGTTAAATATTTCCGGGTCCAAACTATTTTGTTAAAATGTTCTGACAAGTGAATTTCTTAAATTTGATATTTTAACCTTTGACCTAGTCTGATACTTTTCGACAAGTCGTTTTTTTATTTTCAGTGCTCCATTGAGCACCATCAGACCGAAACCCTATCAAGTCCCAAATTTCAGGGATGACCCTCGGCAACCCTGGCCGGGCGGGATCTTCCCTTAATTTATCCGGCTCCTTGTTTCGCCCAATTTTAATATGCTGATCTGTGTTTATCCATTAACTCATAGTCGCACTCGCCCGGTGTTTACGAATTTGCTCTGATCAAACACGCGCCGCGGAGGTGGCCTGCCTCGGGGCTCTCAAATGAGCAAACAGGTGCTCCTGAGAGTTTTGTAAATACCGCGTTTTGGTCGATGTTGCCGGATTTGCGTCGTCCCTCCCACGCGAGTGTGAGGGAATACGAGGATTTCGGTGCGCGCTGGCAACGCGAGCTCGAGCTGGTAAGAAAACATCGCTAGCGACGTGCCGACTAAATAACTTACTGTTGGAGAGGGAGTTTCGCGGCCTGGGGTGCGGCATCGCTCCCTTCGTCTTGTTCTGTCGTGGGGATGAAGAGGTTTTTTCGGGATGGACAGCCGTGATGAATGGAAAGTGGTCCACTAACCGGGGAGGCAAGGATCCCAGCGACAAAAAAAATAAAAAATAAATAAAAAAATAAAAAAAAAAATCCTTAAAACTTGATGGAGAATTTGCACAGAAGAATTTTATTGCTTCATGCGGCCTGGGGGTGCGGTATCACTCCCTTCGTGTTGTTTTGTCGTGGGGATGAGGAGGTTTTTTTGGGGATGGACAGCCGTGATGAATGGAAAGTGGTCCACTAACTGGGGAGGCGAGGATCCTAGCGACCCAAAAAAAAAAAATCCTTAAAACTTATAGAGAATTTGCATACAAAAATCTTATTGCTTCATGCGGCCTGGGGGTGCGGTATCACTCCCTTCGTGTTGTTTTGTCGTGGGGATGAAGAGGTTTTTTTGGGGATCGACACCCCTGATGAATGGAAAGTGGTCCACTGACTGCGGAGGCGAGGATACTAGCGACAAAAAAAGAAAAGAAAAGAAAAAAAAAAAAATCCTTAAAACTTAATGGAGAATTTGCACACGAAAATTGTATTGATTCATCTTTGAGTGCTTAATGAGATGAGTCCGCAGTATTTTTCATACTTTTTTCTGACATGGGAAATTGGAAAAAAGTAGATTTAAAAACAGAAAAAATGTCCCACCTCATGACGTCATCTGGCGGTATTTTCCATTTGAACACATGCATTTTAGCAGATTAGGTTATTTTGTCATATTTCCTTTCAATAATTGTCCAATTTAGAAACCAATTAAGGATATCCTCGCACTCAGTTTCTCTAGCAGTATAATATTAAAGATGAAATTTACAACATTTAAGACACCTGCAAATTCTCTTTTTCCTTAGAATAACAACGAAACAAAGAGGAAATACATTATGTTAGAGGATAAACTAATATGTGACCGGATCCGTAAAAAAGACCTGGGGAAAATTTCCTGTAACTTTTTACAGCCACTGAGCCACGTTTTTCCGCAGGATGTCCGCCGTCGGTAAAAACCAGAAAATATCAGAAAAATTGGTCATGAATCAGCAACTTTTGAGTGCCTGGAGCAGTTTTCGAGCATTTTTCCAACTTTTGGTTCGTTTCCATGAGATATGATGGTTTTTAAATGACGACGATAATAAATGCTTTTTCAGTACATTCCCAAGAAATTAAGTACCACCTCGGTGGGGAAATTCAGCACTTTTTCAGTAACTCCAATTGACTAAATTTGAAAAATTTCAAAATTTTAATTTTTCGCTTAAATTGCGACAAAAATGACAAAAAATCTAAAACAACCGGACCTTCTTCGGGAATTTCCGCACTTTTTCAGTACCTCCGGACCGCCCTTAAAAAAAAGTACTATTTCGGGACTTTCCAGAAATTCCGGACTCGTATACACCCTAATTGAAGGCTGATTTTTAAAGAAATTTTCACGAGCAAACCTACGGAACCTCTTTTAAAACCTCAAAGTTTCGCATGAACGGAGTTATGAGCTTTCATAAGTTCCAAATTTTGTCCGACCTCTCCCTCCCATTAACTCGATCCACTGTGCGGCGCAGGGACGGAAGAAAGAAGGCATATTGATTGTATTAGCAGGGATTACGGCGGTCCGGAATTCGTCCCGGAGCGGAGAGGCTACCGCCGACATTAAAATAATGGCATCCCATCAAACGCCTCGTCTTAATAACAACATCAAAAATAATAATCCATCTTAATATCTAAACAATGATCGAAGACAATTTCCTGTCCCATTAATCCGCGTCCCGCTACTTCCTCCCCGCGTTTCGGACACCGGGGGGGGGGGGGACTTTCTGGAAATTGATATTTATTTCCAGCTTCATCCCTGCCCGTCGTCGGGATTTTTCCGCGGCTTTATTAAACGATTTGTATTCATGCCCGTTTTTTTTCCTTCTTCAAAGTTTTCCGGAATCCGCGAAACTTTGACGCGCGATTTGTCATCTCGGCCCCGCCCGTCTCATTCCTTCATTATTTTACTTTGATTCAATTTTTGTCGCCCCCCTCCCCTCCGCTCCTGAACCGCAGCGCCCCTTAGGAAGGGTAGGGGGAAGAGTTGGACGGAGTTTTACTCGGTTTCCGGTTTTCCGGAATTTCTGGGACTGCGGATTTTTCATTCCACTCGGATTGTCTCCGGAGACTAATTGCGTATTCTTTGTTTCATCCGAGAAATGTCCGTTGCAGGACCGATCTGCCGTGCTAAGGAAGAACGCCGTATGAACATTCGAGAGTTGCCAAGTTTCCTTTGATAAAATGTTTATTTTTGAGGACAATTATGAACATTTTTCCTTGAAATTTTCAGGAACTGTGGATCAAAATACGAACAAAATTTTCTGAAAAATTGGAGGAAAAATATTCATAAGTTTACTAGGGAATTCATGTTTTATTAAAGACAATTTGGCATCGCCTGAAGGCTCATACGGCGTTTTTCCTTAGCATGGCTTTTCCGGAATTTCTGGGACTGCGGATTTTTCATTCCGCTCGGATTGTCTCCGGAGACTAATTGCGTATTCTTTGTTTTACCCGAGAAATGTCCGTTGCAGGACCGATGCTCGATTATGGGTTTTAATATTGCGGCGTATTAATTGCCGCGGTGGAGAAAAAAGGGTTTCGGACGTCACGCGAAGTCTTTGTAGAATTTTTCATGAGGGATATCGTCGAAGGATATCATTAGGAAAGAATGGTGGTTGAAACCGTGCCCCTTGTATGGTGAACCATTTCTTGATCCTCGGAATAAATCGAGCTATTCTAGGTCATCCGACAGGGGACAGTCTATAAATGGACTAAATTTTGTAATAATAGGAACTGCAATCCCATCTAGAAAAACACTCATGTGCAATGTGCATTGAGAAATTAACGATGCAAACGCCGTTGCTAAACTGAGCCAGTTGTTGTAGTTCCAAATTGCAAAATGCAGTCTAAATGAGCCAGTTCTATTACGATTTTCGAAACATGGTGCAGGTTGTTTTATACGTGATGCAGTTGCGTCCCATTTGCACATTGTAATTTATCATTTTTTGTCACAGCTCATTCTAAGAATCTACCGGACCGATTTACATGACTTTTGCGTGTGTGATAGAAGAAGTCCCTTAATGAGCCCACCCTTTTAGATTAACTCAGAGGGTCAGTTCAAGGCGAGCTTTAGATGACGCGAAACACCCTCTGGGGATGGAACGAGTAGCGACCTGGGGGCGTACTTAGGGTGGACCGTTTTCGAACTTTTTTCGAAATTCTCAGATGGCTAGTGCTAAAAAGTTGCGTTTCGGCTTAAAAATAACGCTCAATTTTTTTCAGAATTTTTAGATGATGTCCTGAGCCCGTCCCAACGTCATCTTTGTTGCCAAATTTTCGATTAATTCCATGCGTTTGCCGGGCCTTAAACAGAATTCTGACAATTTCTCGAAAAAATCGAAAATTTGGAAACAGAGATGGCGTCGGGCGGGCTTAGGACATCATCCAAAAATTCTGAAAAAAATTGAGCGTTATTTTTATGCCGAAACGCAACATTTTAGCACTAGCCATCTTGGAATTTCGAAAAAAGCTCAAAAACGGTCCACCCTAAGCGTACCCTATAGATTTCCTCTAACTTTTGAGCTATTTTGCTCTTTTTTCAGACGTTTCCTGGTTTTTTGGTTCACACCGATTTTCTGGGTTCCTCCTGACCGTAAATTTCAAGAAATTTCACGACTAGAGAGCGTTAGAGCTCGATCCTGGAATCTGACTGGGATCGACTATAGCTCGTCTGGCGGGTTTATTTACATTTTATATCCATTTAAGGAGGGCTCTCGGCGCTAAAAACTTTTCAAAGGGACCCATAAATTCCGTTCGATCGGGCTCTTAGACCGCGTTTTATGGGTCATCATTTTGCGCCGCGCTTTTTAATTCGCAATCTCCAACGGACGCCAGTGTAAAATATTCCAAGATTGAATATAAAAGCGGCCGATGCCGTAATATAATTTGAAAAGGCGGCCCCGTGATGAGGCCTGGTTAGGCTTCCCATCCACCTGAGTAAAAACAACGCAACGCCCGGGAAGTTTCTATGGATATGCGCGGTTTTTACGGGCACCCGGTAGCGAAGTGTCGTCATTCCCAGCCTCGGCAGAACCGATAAGAACCGATGCTAAACTTTTCTCGTGCCGCTGAAGGAGGAAGCTAATCAATTCCGCGTGGTTAAATTTATTTTACTGGGAAAAAATTCATGAAGTCAATGGTAAATGCGAGTGTTAAAGCTTTTAGAGTTCATCCAACATTCGCTAAGTAGCACAACGGAATCGGATACTCTTTAGGGACTCGTAGGGTTAACGGACAAGTAATTTATGGTTCGATTCATTAGGTCAAAACAAGATTTAGTTCTGGTGTAAGGTTTTTTCCAAAAACATCTCCCCTGGAAAAGATTTTTTTCCCAGATTTGTTAGACGAACGAAACCTTGAAATTCACATCCTTTTTTTCCCGGACAAACCGGTTACAAGGCAACTGAATCGGTCATTCTCGAACAGATTCAAGCGCCAACACGGAAAAAAAAAGAGGTACGGGTTAAGTCCCAACTGTCGGATGATATGGACATTTCCAATAAATTGTGGTAATACCCCAATTAATTGTGGTAATACCCCAATTAATTGTGGTAATACCCCAATTGATTGTGGTAGTATATCCCGATAAATTAGGTTACTAACCCAAATATTGCGGTACTACCCCAACTTGAGTTGCGATACTGCCAAAATTAATTAGAAATGTCCATATCATCCAGCAAATTGGGGTAGTACCACAATTTTAGGGAATAACCCCTCACACTTTTTTCCCCGTGAATTACGAGAAAAACAGTAGAACCTGCATAAATTAACTCGTTTTAAATCTTAGATTAATGAATGATGTGATTAATTAATCAATCGCTCTAATATTTTAGAGCTCAGAAAGGGTAGATTTAAACGGGTTTTTACTGTTTTCTTAACGCTAAGGCTCCCTAGGAGCTCACATTTTTAATTTTTTTCGGAAAAGTCGCCTTTGGAAAGTGACCTACCTATTAAGTGACCTATTATGTTCAATTTCCCTCACAGTTGAAAAAATGATTTGATCGAACGATTGAATCGCCATTTTGCTAAATGTGAAAAATGCACGTCTCCACGGGAGTTCAAAGGTCTCCCACCTTTTTAATCTTTTCACTAATATTGTACTATCAAAGAGGTTTACAACCTCTTCAATGACACGTTTTTCAAGACGACATTCATATCTCTTCGTTGTCTCAGCAATTTTATTACTTGGCTAACCGTGTGTACCTTCAATTCTCTCCTTATTTGTTTAAAAATATTTGCGGAAATTTGGGACTTTACTAATGCAATTTTACAACGTCTGAGAGCTCATACGGCTTTCTTCCTGAGCACGACAGTATTCCAGGCCAGCCGAGGCAACAAAGCATACCACTGTGGTTGTAAAGCTACTTTTGTTGCTTTATGCATCTATCTCGAAGTGTATTTTACGGTACGGTGCTTTATCGGATGAAAAATGGCCTCCCTGCTACCCTTTAGTGGGGCAGATAACTCGTAAGTTTTTCATTTTACATCGTGCGTCGTCGTATTGGGGTTCGACGGGGTCTCTTGTTGAACTTGGATTTCTCGAAGGACCGATGTTGCCGATTCGTTCTAAAATTTCCGAGTCCCTGGGCCTAACCCAATCGTGAAATTACTCGGACTCGCTCGGAAAATACTTCACTGATGTACACCGCTGTCGAGATTGCAACGAACTCGTAATAATGTCGCGGTAGACCAATAAATACACCCATCTCATTGGACCTGAAGTAAGTGAAACTTATGCGAAGTCACCAGTGGAAAATAGGGTCAACTTTTAACTTCGACCTCATGAGTCTCCTTCAATAGAGAGATGGTGAATTTGCTCGTGAATACTACAGTTCTCGTGATGGAGGGAATAGTTTTATTCGAACGGAGCATTTTTTAACCGTTGAAATTGTGGAAACTCTGTACAACAAAAACTACTGCATATTCTGAGATATATGTTCCGTCACGGACGTCAGGGGCCAGAAATCATTACATTAACCTTAGTACCTTAGTTTGATGCAGATGTATTTTACAAAATCATTATTCCTATCTATGAGGACAAATAATCATTTCCTCCAAAATTTGTAGGAAAATCAAATTGCCAATTTGAGTGGGAATATTTGGATTGCATTTTTTAAAAAGGAACCACTAGCATTGCAATGATTCTAAGGTTGTGCAACTTCATCCTTTGCAATAAAATTGTGGAAATCGTGAAATACTATGAAATTTATATGGTAATTTTTGTCTTAAATTCACAGTTTTTAGCGAGTAAAATGGAAACTTTTAATGGATAATCAAGTTTTTCCTCCAAGACAAAAGAAGTTGCACAATTTTAGCAACATTGCAATGTTAGTGGTTCCTTTTTGCAAAATGCAATCCATTTGACTTTTTGCCAAGGAGCATTCAAAAAATTGCCTGATTTTACCAATATTACCTCCGTGACTCCATGAGGGGGTGTTGTCTTGACTCTCAGTATAAAGGGACTCTAGTATACGCCACCGAAAACAGTGCTTGTAGCAAGGAGCAGGCAATAAACTCGGACCATGTAAACTTTCCGACCGTTATCATTTCCGCACGGGAAATTCGGGCCTACCCTCGCTCCCCGCGTGGCGTCGGCTGTGCAACTTTAATACTCCTACGGTCGTGCATTATCTACAGAGTTTGGCACAACGAGGGATACGAGAGGATTGTGCTTAGCTGAATTCCCTCTCTCATTAAGGGTCAACTCGAAGCTCATCCCGATGCGCGGGCAGTGATAATCAAATCATCCTAGTGAAGGGACGTCCGGGGGAAGGGGGTGCGGGGGTGGCGCTCTCCCTAACCACCGCGCGCCCCCTCTCCATCATCGCGGTACACGACAGGTCCTGGCGGGAGAGGACAGTCGTATGATTGATGCCGGGACGGTGGTGTCAGATTTAGGCGCATGATTGACTCGATCGGAATCGGGTGGCAAGTCATTTTTCCTAAAACATTTTTTCCTACTGCAATTTTTCCTAATAATTTTTTCCTACTAGTTTTTTGTCCCATCACAGTTAGTCCTACGAGTGAGGTGTCTTACTGGCTTTTTTCCTAGGGGCATTTGTCCTAAATTCAATTTTAAAACTAGGGGATTGAGAAAGTAAAAAAACAACATAGGTACCTCACAAGTTAAAGTTGTGGCCGCATGCCCGTGAGTAGTGGAGCTTCATCCTCCTCCTTATATTGAGGGTATAGAGGGCTCAGCTTGTGATGTCTCCTGTTCACACGCTTATATTCGGCTCGCTGAGAAAACTTTACTCTTTCTGAAAAATTTCCCTCTACTCATGTTTACGTTTCAATTATTATTGGATTATTAGGACAAACACCCTTAGGAAAAAAGCCAGTGGGACATCTCACTCGGAGGACTTACTGTAATGGGACAAAAAACGAGTAGGAAAAAAGTATTAGGAAAACCTGATGTAGGAAAAGAAAAATTAGGAAAAATGACCTAGCACCTTGGAATCGTTTTTGCACTGGATGAAAAAAAAAAAAAAAAACACATTGGATCTAGAGTCTAGACGCTTGAAAATATTGATAAGAAAAAGGACTCTTGATTCAGTCAGATTCAAGCTTAAATCAAAAGGCAATCCGCTCAAACTAAGAGGCTTGGTTCTTGATTTAAGCTTAAATCTAATTGAATCAAGAGTATTTTTTCTTGTCGATGTTTTTAAGAGTCTGGACTCTAGATCCAATGTGTTTTTTTTCCAGTGCGCCCTAAAAAGGAGCGCCGTATGAGCCTTCATTCGTTGCCAAGTTTCTTTCGATAAAAACTCAATTTATTGGGAAAACTGTGAATATTTTTTCCAAAATTTTCAGGCAAGTTTGTACGCAATTTAATCCAAAATATCTGAAAATTTCTAAGAAAAATGTGCATAAATGTCGTCAAAAATACATGTTTTATCAAGAGAAATTTGGCAACTCTCGAATGTTCATACGGTGTTCTTCCTCAGCACGGCAGTATGGGACGGAGAACCTGGATCGCCGTGCCGAGGAAAAACGCCGTATGGACATTCAAGAGTTGCCAAATTTGCCCGGATTAATAATGCATTTTTTAGGAAAGTTACTCATATTTTCCCTTGAAATTTCCCGGTATTTTAGATCGAATTGCGAAAAAAATCGTCTGAAAAATATAGAGCAGAACATTAACAAATTTTCAGTTAGTTCGGTTTTTTTTGAGGGGAATCTGGGAAGCCTGAAGGCTTTATGCGGCGTTTTACGCACTATAGGTTGGAGAACCTCTATGTATTGCCGTGCTAAGGAAAAACGCCGAATAAACAATCGAGAGTGGCTAACTTTTCTTCGATAAAATGTTTATTTCTGAGAGGTGTCGTGGACATTTTTTCTTGAAATTTTCTGATAGTATGGATCTTGTCGTGAACACGCAATTCTCCGAAAAATTGGAGGAAAATACTTACAAATTTCCATACTTTATTCAAGGAAATTTGGCAATGCCTGAAGGCTCATATGGCGCTTTTTTTTAGGATGACAGTACATGTGAGGATAAACCGTGGTCATATTTGTATAATTTAAAAAGAAAAAATATCCTGAACATTTTTAGGAGAACACTTCGCTTTTTGCCTATTGTTTAATGTAGCATTTTTTTTTTTTTTCATATGTTTCAGGTAAATACCAATTCCTCGATCCAATATGAATCCAGACGCTTTGAAAGTAGTAAGTTAATATTTCTGACATTTGAATCGATAATTTTGATAAGAGGCTATCTTCACTGTTAAATTTACAAAAAGAAAAAAGTTGCTGAAGTAACATCCCGTTTGTTACTCCTTCAGTCTTTTTTCGGTGTATCAGAAAGGCAAATGGAAAAAAACTGAAAAACATAAAGACAAAATGTCGCTAGTTATATAAAAAAAATTTACGCTTCATCAAAATAATTTTCGCCACGTCCAAATATTTGTACAAAGTTATCATGGTGAACTAAATTATACAGAAAAGTACTGAGTAGACTGTCGGATTAAACTCAGGTATCAGTGGTCATGAGCAGAACTACCTGCTCTTTCTCTCCAGTAAAAAGTTAGAAGTCGAGATAAATATATTCTGAATATGTGAAAGTAGTGTTACATTCCAGTTACATTCAACATTGAGCCGCACGGGTGAATGAACATTCAAACGTCCTTTTTATCTTGATGTGAAGTGGTCAAAGACATTGGAATTGGTGATGAAAGGTTGAACTTCATTCGACTGTTTTTCCACACTCTCTGACACGTCGGAGAGATACCACTATTCAATCTCAGGAGCGGCCGTTTTGCCTACCCTGTTCGATGAAGGCGAATCCATCTGCGTAGCTTTCTGTATTTTGACACTCGATGACACGACGGTTTGATTCCATCTCCTTTTAGAAATTTAAGATAATTTTCAAAAATTCGACTTACCATGCTTCACGAGCTACTCTATATAATGGATCGTTCTGCCGTGCTAAGAGAAAACGACTCATGAACACCCAAACGTTGCAACATTTTCCCAGACAACATTATTTTTTCTGACGGAAGTCACGCATGTTTGCTATATGAACTTTTTGGTTCTATAGATAATGATTAATACTGATTCCTAGTTTTTGATTCCAATTTTTTTCTGTCATTGATACTACTCGGTATCCATAAAAATGTTAAATATAAACTTCGGAAAATCGTATTTCGCCAAGCAAATGTAGTAAGTCTGTAGGCCCCAACTACATCCTTCCTTAAAAATAACAATGTTGCTATGACCGTATTCTCTTCTCTGCCGTGCCATGAAAGAACGTTGTATGAGAACTAGAGAGTTGCCGAATTGCCCAGCATTAAATATATATTTTTGCGAAACGGTATGCATAATTTTCCTTGAAATCTTCAAATTTTTATATTTAATTATGAACAAAACTGTCCGGTAAATTTGAAGCAAAATATTCCCAATTTCCCCAGTAAATTCGGTTATTATTGAAGGAAATCTGGCAAAGTTTGGAGTGTCACACGGCATTGTTTCATAGCACCACAGTTCT
Source organism: Bemisia tabaci (assembly GCF_001854935.1). NCBI lineage: Eukaryota > Metazoa > Arthropoda > Insecta > Hemiptera > Aleyrodidae > Bemisia > Bemisia tabaci. Next base: position 1,794,055 of record NW_017547427.1, read on the forward strand.
ATACAGTCGTGCTATGGAAAAATGCCGTATATGAACATTTGTGAGTTGCCGAATTCCCCCAAATTAATCATGTAGTTTTGAGGAAAGTTATGAATATTTTCTCTTGAAATTTTCAGGTATTTTAGATCAAATTGCGAACAAAGTCGTTTGAATTAGAGTCCTTTTCTGCTGAGCGTTAAGACAGTGTGAATCCATTTCTGATTGGTTATCGTATTTTAGGCCTCCACAGTGTCACAAACGGGAATAAAAATTACATTTTCACCAATTGCAAAGATTATAATTGGAATGGACAGAAGAATTACGGGTTCGACAAGGAACAAACGGAATGAGAGAAGGAACGGAGAAAGGAATTTAAGAATGAGCCGATCAAAGATTACGAAAAACGTTCAATTTGTGTAATCTTTATTTCCGTTTGTGATCCCATGATGGGGTGTTGTCTTAACTCTCAGTATAAAGGTACTCTAGTCTGAAGAATTTGAAACAAAACATTCAACAATTTCCTAGTAAATTCGGTTTTTATCGAGGGAAATATGGCAACGTCTGAAGGGTGATACGGCGTTCTTCCTTAGGACGGCAGCTTTGGGGCTCGGCAAGGGAGGCTTGGAATGTGACAATCATAAATTCACAAGTTGTCGGCGGCGCGGTGGCGGGCGGCCGGTCGAATTAGCTCTCGGGGCAAACAAGGACAACGAACGCGCAGCGTTGTTTATCTTTGATGTCGCTCTGCTCGTCTTTAATCGAATCAGCGGACGCGGCGGCGGCCCCTGGCGAAATAAAAGCGGGCAACCTGCATAACGCGGAACCGTCATTACTCGATCGGGGACAAAGCCGCTGCATCAGTGATTGTAACCGGATTAATTAAGTGGTTGATTTATGGATCAAACAGGACGCCCCAGAGTGTCGCCCCGGCCCGGCTCCAGCCGAGTTTGTCGAAAGCCCGTCGCGTTCAACACTGCTGCGGGCTGATTCTTGAAATCGGTAGACAAAGGTATAGACAAAGAGGGCAAAAAGGATATGGAGGGATCCTACGCGGAGAAAAAAAACTTCGTCCGTGGGACCCAAAGTTGAGGTCTTATGGATCTCAGAAGTTTTCTGATCACGTATCTAAAAACTTGAGGTCGAGCTGCCGGAGTTCGGGTCAGACATCTGAAGTACTTCGATGTATACCGAAGGGTTCGGTTCACACATCTGAAGTACTCAGGTATATATGTGTGCAATGATGACGTTTTTCGATCAATATTTCAATCAAACAGAAAAGGGGTTAGTTAAAAGCAACTATAGCAAGAAAATGTGCAATTTTGTCCACAATTTTGGTGGATATTCCACGTAATCAAGACAAAAGACGGTAAAATAAGTCAGAACCATCCAAAAATTTTTGACTAAAAATTAAATTTTCACGTGTAAAATTTGCAACATTGCTAAGTACTCATTGTTACGTTCTTTCGTCTGTTAAACGATAAGTTGGTCCTATCATCAACACAGCGCAGCCTCAACATGATTTTCCACTCTCAACCCATGAGTTTTTGCAACGGACGATTCAACTGTGACGTCACTCGGATCCTGCACCGACGTGACGTAAGCGGAGCTCATAACGAACCAATTCACTTCCGGCGCCGCCTTTAATTGCGCTCCTCGACCGCGGCGAGTGGCTGCTGGTATCCCGGGTCTTGTCGCCGTGATTGCGGCATTGATGCTCGTTATTGACTAGGTGCAATCGGGGTCGCGCCACGTTGCCAGATTCACCCCTGAAACCCCATCTTCCCGCACGCTGTAAATCCCCGAAATCGGTCGAGCCGTCATCGTCGCAGGGTCCGGGCCATCGCTCGATTCTCGTGTCAACGGAGTCTTCGCCGCCCCCGCGCCCCCCCCNGGGGGGGGGGGGGGGGTCGCGGGGGGCGGCGTCCCCCCTCTGCGGCCTCTCACGTATTTAATTACCCTCGATAATATTGTTAACACGATAACTCCCCCCGGCCGCCGCCAACTCAATCCTTCCGACGGCGTTGCCGGTTCGACGGGTATCCGGCGCGATTTGAGGGAGAATCGATGGGTTTCGGGGGGCGATTTGGGGAGGGCGGCTCCCTGTGACAGTCGTCGAATGCCAGTCTGCGGCCGGATATCCGCCTGCCACGCGGATGCAGATACGGAGCGGTGTTGCCAGGTCGGGATGCTGTGACATGATAGGTGACTAGGACCTTGAAATGGCGGGATTTTTCCGGGAACCGAAAATTTCAGGGAACGCATCAAGGGGATGGTGTTAATAAGGGTGACTTTTCCTGTTTTTCGGTCGGACGCTGCTGAGCCCGTTTTCCCAAAACTTCATTATTGCACTTACTCTGCTAGGCCAAGGATAAACGCCGTATAAACCTTCAGGCGTTGCCAAATTTCCTCTTATAAAACACGAATTTACTGGTCAACTTATGAATAATTGTCTTCCAATTTTTTAGATAATATTATTCGCAATTTCACCCATAGTTCCTGAAAATTGTACGGGAAAATATTCATAACTTTCGTCAAAAATTAACATTTCATCGAAAAAATCTGGCAACTCTCCAATGTTCAGACGGCGTTCTTCCTTAGCACAGCAGTATGGCTCTCTTCGCTATCATGGCAGCATTGCCACTAGACGAGAATACATTTCGTGATAAAATGAAAAAGAATCATTAGTTGATTTTTAAATAGTTAAAAGAAAAAAAAAACCATACATACACTGGAAAAAGAACACATTGGATCTTCAGTCCAGTCTCTCAAAAACATCGACAAGAAAAAATACTCTTGATTCAATCAGATTTAAGCTAAATCAAGAACCAAGCCTCTTACTTTGAGCGGATTTCCTTTTGATTTAAGCTTAAATCTGATTGAATCAAGAGTCCTTTTTCTTGTCAATGTTTTCAAGAGTCTGGACTCTAGATCCAATGTGTTTTTTTTCCAGTGTAATCGAAAGACACTTGACAGCATCAGAATTTTAATTCGTCGTTTTTCCTTGGCACGGTGGCGCGCTCGCAATGGTTGCGTTCTCCTTTCAATAAAATTTTCCGGTCCGACGCTTCTGAGCCTGTTTTCTCAAAACTTGACTTCCGCACCTACTGCTCTCTTCGCTATCACGGCTGAATGGGGAATCTAATGTTGAACGTTGAGCTCATATTCGAGGCGAAAACCTGCAACAAGGGCGTGGGTTTTAAGTTGTCAAAACATGGAACACTTTGTGGCGGGCGGTGGGCGGCCCTCTCCGCAATCCCTTCCGCATGATCCGAACTAACCACTTCATTACCCACACTGTTTCTCTTCGGGGCAATCATTCATACAATTGCAGAAGGCTTTTCGATTACCCTTTGAAAATCATGCTCGTTCCCATTTCGCTGTCAGTCTCAAGGATAATTGGTTTTGGGCGCTCTGATACCGACTCAAGATACGCCTTGCGAGGTTTTAAATACAAGCGCGAGAACACATGCAATGGATGTGTATGGATTTTTCGTGTATTTACACGGAGAAAAAAACTTCGTTCATGGGACCCGAAGTTGAGATCGTATGGATCTCTGAAGTTTTCCGATCACGCATCCAAAAACTTGAGGTCGAGCTGCCGAAGTTCGGGTCAGACATCGAGGCATTTCGGGATGCACCGGAGCACTTCAGATGTGTGACACGAACCCTTCGGTATATATCGAAGTACTTCATATTTCTGACCCGAACTTCGGCAGCTGGATCTCAAGTTTTTAGATACGTGATCCGAAAACTGAGAGATCCATATGAACTCAACTTCGGACACAAAAAAAAACAAGAAGAAAAAATCCAACATGAGTATGTTGGAAAAGCGTGCCGAATAACTGAAATGTTGGACAAATACCTCTTATTTTCACGTCTTTGCTTTTTGCATCAATTGGTACTTTTTGCTAAATTTGGGAGAAAATATTGATTCATGAACGTTGAATGTAAATTAATTTTAAAGATTCCGTCCAATTATCTTGATTTTAAGCTGATATGCGGCATTTGCGCACGACCGTGATTTGGGCGAACTGCCGTGCATCGAAATCGCGTTCAGTTAATCTCTTTGGATTTCGAACTGTAACTTCTCTCCTATTCGGCCGATTTGTACAAATGAGGTCTCTTTTTATTTGTACTTCAACGGAAAGTAAAGAAAAACTCGCTAAATAGACGGAAAACAATTTTTGAGAAAATTTGGTGGATCCTGACATCACGGTGAATGGTTAATCGGTTAATCGCCTCGCCGTCTTTTATTGCCTTGCTCGAAACCGGACACCCAAAGCTATATCGCGAGATAACTGTAGTGGTTTAAGTGGATTTCGGCAGGGGCCATGGTTAGTACATAGTATAATGAGTCACGAGGCTCATCACAGATTGCATTTACAGTGCAAGACGCTCACTGGCTATAGAGTTTTGGCGGGAAAGAAGGTTCTAGAGTTGAGTCCTCCGAGCGTAAGAAAGCTCCTATGAGGTTTCTGTCAAATTGAATAATACGGTTTTGACAGAAAAATGTTCTCAAGGGTTTCCAATTAGCAGTTCATTAGATTTTTTGGTAAAAGACCATCTGGGCTTGACAGTGTAATGGTTCAAAGACAAAGAAACGGGTGCGAGGAAAAAAGTATTTGGACGACCCGTTGAATAGCATTGGTTGATCTGTGGGCTGTACTACGGTACATCCGAGTGATTTCAAAAAGCGAGCCCTACTGGCACGCTTAAAAAAAATCAGTGAAATTTTCGGACACCTTCGTCGAACAATGTCTTTGTAAAAACAATAAGATGGCGGCGATTAACGTCGCAAGCACTGAAAGAGTAATCTTAAATTCTGCCAAGAAGTATTATTTCTTAAATCGAGAATTTTTCTTCCTAATATAAACTAATTTTTTGCTTAACCCAAGCCTTATTTTCCTTGTATCAAAAAAAAAAAAATTCAGCTCAAATCAAGATAAAAACAATTCTTGGCGGTAAATTCAAGAATCATCATGCTTGTGCCAAGCACATTTTTTTCAGTGAGGCGCTTGTGAAACTTTGACCGGAAGATGACAATTCGTCTTATTCACGACAGAAACAAAAGCTTCGCTTTTACAAAATACTGAAAAATAGGAATCTTTGAGGAAGTAAAGGAAAAGTAAGAAAATTCTAATGGAAATGCAAGGGGCTCAGATAATGAGGCACCGGCAGACAGCATGGCATTCCTACTCTCGAGAACTTATTCAACTTTGACCTCAAACACCTAAGAATTGCCCGACTCGTGAAAGTTCCCTCCTCTCGAGTCGGATTCAAATAACGGAGAGGAGTTATCAAACAATTCGACGCGTTCGATTTTTCCAAGAGCGCAGTCAGCTACTTAAAAAGCTACGTTTCATGCAGTGGCGTAACGGGCGCCCCCGCAGACCCTGCTATGCAGGGGGGCCCAAGCGCCTAGGGGGCCCTCGCGGCCCTCGGCCGTCGGAATTTTTTTTCTCTCTCTCTCTTTGATGCTTAGCTTTGGTTTCAAACTGTGGGCCTTTACTTACCGAGATGGCCCTTCTTCTGCTGATTTTTATTGTTAGCTCAGGGTTTTTCATACTTCTTTTGGACTGTTTCTAATTTTTTTTTTACGGGAGGGCCCCTGCCTTCCACTGTCCACTCAGTGATTACTAAACATTTTCTCGATTCTTGGGCCTGTATGGGCCCTTCTGTAGATCCTTGGGCCTGGGCTGGGCNTATTCAACTTTGACCTCAAACACTTAAGAATTGCCCGACTCGTGAAAGTTCCTTCCTCTCGAGTCGGATTCAAATAACGGAGAGGAGTTATCAAACAATTCGACGCGTTCGATTTTTCCAAGAGCGCAGTCAGCTACTTAAAAAGCTACGTTTCATGTCGAGATCGTCCCCGAAGACCCTCCTCCCAATTTTTCCGATAATGTAGTCAGCGGCGCAGCGTTTTCCGCGATGCCCCGATCGATCCGCCATTCAAACCTATGGAGAAGGATCGATAAACAGGGTGCACCCCGATAATCGATCAGTGGCGTGGCGTGGTTTGCGATATATCGATTGATCGGCCATTTAAACCTATGGTAAAGAATCGATAAACAGGGTGTTCGCAGCGAACACCTTAATAATCGATAATTTACCACAGCTTCAAATGGGGAAATATCGATAGATCGCAAAGCCCGCCACGGCACTGGAATCGATTCTTTACCACGACTTCAAATTTAGAAATATCGATAATCGATCGAACCGGTGGTAGTCAGACGGCGCACACGTAGCGGGTCCGACTTCAAAGGAATAATGCCCTAATTTCCATAAGAAATCCATTTCCAGAGGGAGCCGCGTCCGACGGAATACGGACGCAGGGAAACGCAGAGAAGAAAGTTACATATTTCCTTTCAGCGCACTCCGCAACGGCTCATACTCTTAACGTAATAAAAATGTTCCCCCGCGCGCTCAAATTTGTATAATCTCCCCGGTGCGAGTGCCCTCCGGGGCCTCGGAGAGTGGGGGAGGGGGGGAGGGGCTGGTCAAAATAATACGATCGGTCGTTAGGCTGTTCGGTAACGCAGACTTCGGTCGTATTAAGACGCGTTCGGAATTGCACGGTGCTCAAAAAGTAACCTATAGTAATATTTGGACGGAGTTAAACAGGAAGGAACCAAGCCACATCGGGATCGAACCAAGAAAAAGAGGTTTAAAGTTCGGCTCCTGCATAAGACTCAATGTACTTCAATGACTTGATAAACTTCAAGTTCAATTTCTGCAAAATTTGCTCCAACGAAAACTTTGAATTTTTGGCGATAGATAGTAAAGCAGTGGTTGAGTTCAAAACCACTCAAAACTCAATTTTTTCCAAAATGTGGGTTGGTTCCTTTCTGCTGAACTTAGTCCATTTGGCAATGGGCCACTAGACAAGGTACGAATCTAAGCATTCTGATACATGTTTCTTCACCAGAATTTCACGTAAAATACGATTCACGCAACGAAAATTACTGAAACCAACTCATAACGAAGGTAGGTCCTAGTGCACAGGAATTCAAAACTCCTTCAATATTTTGAACGCAATACGGACATCCGTCGAGGTTGAATAGTTGCATCAAGGCGCTGTCCCCAACGCGTCTCAGTGTTCATTACTAGGAGCGGTAGCGACCCCGTCAAGCCTATAGATCACTATTGACGAACACAGGTTCAATGGACCACCAGACAAGATACGAATTTAGGTATTCTGATACATGACTCATAATTAGAATTTCACGTAAAACATGATTCTCGCAACGAAAATTACTGAAACCAGCTCCTAACGAAAATATTAAGGTTTTTATTTCACATTGGTTACGGGGAATTTGAACTGCCCGCTGACAAGAAACTCAAAGCTCTACGTGAGTCAAATCGCGCACCACATCGGTTTCAGCAAGCTTCTCAATCGAATAATGTTCATTTTCCACCATGTGTTGTTCAAACTGAAAGCAATTTGCTATATCTGAGCCAAAGTGTCAAAATTGAGGTTGCCAGATTTTTATATCGCGGAGACTGTCATTATAACGTTCAGCACGCGCTTTGAATCACGCAGAGCATTGAGTTTTCATGAGCGGGTGGCTTGAATTCACGCATCAAGAATCATTAAATATCTTCGTAAAGATTACATTTTGGTTATTTCCGTTGTGCGCATCGTGCTTTACATGAAATTTTAATTGAGAATCATGTATCAGAAAGCTGAAATTCGTGGCTTGTCTAGTGGACCATTTGAGCGTGTGTCAGATATTTGATCACCATTTGAAACAGGGAACTACAGTTTGGACCGCGTGTAGCAGAAAGGAAGCAAACCACATCACCTGTCGCCAAATTCAACCGTGCAATTAATGTTTTTATAAGAGAGCTCTTGTGCGAGTTTCTTTGAAAATGTTAGGGAATTTGCTTCGTACTACGCAGAAAATTCTCTGAAATTTGCACAAAAATCCGCACAACCGTTTCCAAGTAACACATTAAATTGCCCACGTAAATTTGGCAATAACTAATATGGCTCGGTTCCTTTCTGCTGATAGGAAAATTGCTTAAAATGGCCGAGATGAGGCAACAATTTAACCATATTGATATTGCTCCCGTTCAGATCGATGGATTCTAGTTTACTGCATTCTTAGTATAAACTAGCCGTTCTGGGCGCGCTTCGCGCGCCCGTCACGCCTAGCCGGGGGCTAAGCCCCCTGGACACCCGGTCACTCGCTACGCGAGTGACATTCGGCTCGCTTCGCGAGCCGATTTTGTAGTAGTTGCAAATTTTTTATCACTATATTTTGAAGATTTCATAGAAAACATTATGAAATTCTCACTCCACAATTAACTTGTAGAATAATAATGGCAGGGCAAGAAATAGACTATATCTTAAAATGGACGGTTCCCACTTAGTAAAAACAGCCAACACCACGTGAAGGTGAGGAACCATCGTTAGCCACTTTTTTTTTCTTTTTTTTTTTCTTTTTTTTCTTTACTTTTCTGAAAAAAAATTTACTGAAATTTTAGTTGCGTCCCCTAAAAGGAAACACGGAGAAAAAAATTTGTGCATGGAACCCGAAGCTGAGATCATATGGATCTCTGAAGTTTTCGGATCACGCATCCGAAAAGTTAAGGTCCATCTGCCGAAGTTCGGGTCAGACAATTGAAGTAGTTCGGTATATACCGAAGGTTTCAGGTCACACATCTGAAGTACTCGGTGCATACCGAAGTGCTTCAGATTTCTGACTCAGAGATTTAGGAAAAACACAGTAGAGAACCAAGGAAATCACAGTAGAACAGAGAAAAAAATACAGTCGAATAAATAAAGAAAACTATTATCGAAGAAATTCTAATTATTAGAAAGTAATTAGCTGGCGTAATCAATGCGTAGCTGCATAGGAGCATGAGCGAGATTTATCATCAACTGACCGCTGGCCGCTAGGTACCTGGGTGGGCGAGCGACAATACGTAAGCGGTGGCATATGGTTCGATTGACAGAGGAGTGGGGAACGGTCAGACGTAGGGGAAAGGTTCAGGCTGAACCGTTCAGCACAGCGCAGCGTCAGTCACCGGGTGGGGAAGAGAGTCCGGGAGGGGACACTTCCCCTCGAGTGAAATAGAAAAAGGCAGAATCCTTCGAAGTTTATATTAATGATATTAATGATAGGAGCGTTGTAACTGCTTTTTTGTGAAAGTTTTGTAGTTTTTAAGGCCTGACTTAGGCCAGGATTTAGGCCTAAGATAGCCTGTACAATAATACCTTAAAGTTTGGAACAATCCCTGCAGGGTCATATTTTGGCTGTTTTGCATTACTCTCTTTACTTTCGAGACACCCGGTACGAAAACCTGTCATTGTTACGGGAAATGGTTTATGCTGATTCTATGCCCGTGTTTCCTCCACTTGTTGGAACCGCATGGGATCCTATTGAATAATTTCGAGCCCCTTTCTTTGTTCGCCATGTCTAAGTAACATTTTAAAAACAAATTCCAAAATACGTCCTGTTAAGAAAATCCACCCCTTTAACCTCTAAAGAAAAACGCCTGACCCCTAGGAACTCCTGTAATACTTAGGTTTCATCGCTTTCCGCTTATTTTTATGAGTCTTCATCATGTTTTCACCTCTTGATAGTTTCTACTCCATCTCACTTCCCCCATTATTTTTTTACGCCGGTTCTCTGAGTCGTTAGCTGCTATTCGACACAAAGGCAGTTAAACTTCTTAAGTTTTCTCTGTGCTGTCCCCATTACATTCCAGCGGAATGAACCGCCAGATATAAGGTGCGAATTTGATGATATGATTTTGATACATTGTGTATCCTCAACATTTCACATAGAACATTATTTGTACGACGAACATTGTTGAAAGTAACTCCAAAGCAACACATTGACTTTTTTTGACGCCTAAATCGATACATAAACTCCCCACCAGGTTTGCAATTTTTCATGAAAAATAAAATATTGAAAATCCATGTGAAATATTTCATGAAAAATATGTAAAATATTATTTGCAATTAAATGCAAAATTGAATTAAAGGCGACCGTTTTTCTGCTTTTTGGTGTTTTTCAGTGCGTGTTACATACCCAGCCCCCAAAAATATATTTTGTATTTTTCATATTTTTCACAACTATGTAACATTTCATGAAATATTTCCAATTTTTCGTATTTTTCATATCACCCAAACAATTCTGTTTCTCACACTTTTTTCTCTCTCATCGTTTACAAAGATTATGAAATGGAATGGTCTGCAACTGAATCGGTCAGTTACAATAGGGCTCAAGCGCCAGATATATAAGTATGAGAAAAAAAGTAGAAACTGTATGAACCAACCCGTTTTAAATTGCAGATGAATTAATAATGTAATTAATTAATTCATCGCTTTAATATTTCAGAGCTCTAAGATTTGGAAAGGGTCAAATAAAACGGTTACTACCATTTTTTCTCGAATTCTCATTTTTGGTGCTCGAGCCCTTTCGTAACTGACCGATTCAATAATTAGGTATTATCTGTTGGTCGATCGACTATCAAATCGTTCTCCAAACTACTGAGGATTCATCTGAATCCCTCCCCGACAGTTCGATGAATCGCAGAGGCGGATCCAGCAATTTGGCAACACAGAATTTCTTCCATTTAAACCTTTGCTAAATGATCGATTCTTGTCAGATCACCTGGCCCCTTCACGAATCGATATATTTCCATAGGTTTAAATGGAGGAAATCCGGTGTTGCCAAATTGCTGGATCCGCCAATTATGAATCGAGGCCCGATTGATTCGACGAGATAGCGAATAGACGGCATCCTGCGGGGGGGGGGAATTTCGCAAGAGCCCCCACGTGTCAACANATGGGGGGGGGGGAGGGGGGTTCCCGCGAATCTGTGCGGTGGCGCGCCCACTCACTCCAGCCCCGGCGCTTGGAAAGCCCTCGAGTTAATAATACATTAGTGTCAGCCGACTTGAAGGGAGGAATCTAATTTCCACGTAATGGCCTTGTTTTCTCGAATAAACTTGATGCGTTTATGCCCCCTTGTAAAGAGTCTGTCGAGCAGATTTGCGGAGCCCCGCCGCGCCGCGCCGCGCTCATCACCGATGCAGAAATATCGAGAGACGGGCGCGATGCCAAATTTGACCGAGTTTCGCAAGGGGAACTGCGATATCTACCTTATTTGGACGTATTTCTACCAAACAGACCTATGTGGAGGTGAGAAATATGGGGTGTGCTCGTCGAAGCTGCATAAGAAGCAATGTAAAAGTGGGCGTGATTCCTTTTGAAGAATTGGAAAAGCGAGATTTTACATTCTATCAAACAGACCTATGTGGCAACTGAATGCGGAACTCATGAGCCGCGGGCATGGCAAGAGAGCCTTGTGGACAGGGCTCATGAGTTAAAGCGTCCCGACGACGATGTCCCCGCCGCCGCGCTCCCGAGTCCACCCTCGGTCGTTGCCGCTGACGTCACTGGCGCACAATTATTCTCATTCACTTGCCACGCAAAGAGAACTAACGAGTACACCCCATATTTCTCACCTCCACATAGGTCTGTATGGTAGAAATACGTCCATTTTAGGAATGAAATTCCTTGAATTTCTGCATTATTACATTTATTAAATATGATTTGACAGAAAATTAGCGTAGATGCTTAAGATAACAACATTTCATTAAATTAACCTAACATGCCGGTGCATTTCGGCAAACGCCGCGCCATCATCACAGTAATATACAACTTACAAAAAACACATGAAATTATTAAAACCTCGTATTTTAAAATAACATAGTCAAAAACAAAATTGCATCTTGCTTTATTCTCAACCAAGCTATATAATTTTGTTTTTTGCCAGGTTATTTTTTTGCTGTGTTTTGCTAATTGTATGTGTTTTTTGTAAGTTGTACCCTAATGATGGCGTTTGCCGAAATGCAATTTTGGCCAATGCCAAATAATCATGTTTCCGAAGTGGTTGGTTGAAATGGATATATTTTCGCCACCGGATGAGACTTTGAACTCAGACAACGACTACACATGCTTTGTTCCGAGCTGATGCTGAGGGTGCTCATGAAGTAATGGAGATGTTGCATGTGTGAGGAATTTGCGATTTGACTGTTGATTCTTTTGTAAAAGCTCACGAGAAACACGATGGTGCCACTGGTTTTCTTTGAGATCAACTCCGAAGCTCAAAAACAGCTCTCAAGTTGAGGCCAAAATAGAGGGGATATCCCACGCTATCCTGAGAGTCCACCTCTACATCAAGACAAACTCTTAATGCAAAGCTAGGGAGCAAATATATTGACAGATGCCACTTTATTTGGGGACTCTAAAACTGAAAACACGGCAATCCTGCTAATGTATTTGCTCCGTATCTTTGCATGGAGAGTTTGTCTTGATGTAGAGGTGGACTCTCATGATAGCGAGGGATATCCCATCCATTTTGGCCTCAACTTGAGAGCTTTTTTTGAGCTTGAGAGTTTATGTCAGAGAAACCAGTGGCACCATCGTGTTTCTCGCAAACTTTCACGTAAGAATCAAAAGTCAAATCGCAAATTCCTCACACATGCAACACCTCATCTATTGTCGTGTGAAATAGATCCGACGTCGAAAAGGAATATTTTATCGGCGAAGAGAAACGTTTAAATTTATAATAATGTGAAATCTCCAGGCTTAATAGCGTCAAGTGGACACCGATGATGCCGCGCGCGCTTACCGGTGCTCAGATTTTAATTTCAGAACGCCTTCAATTGTTGGGATACTTCACCGCATCACATGAGAGTTAAAATAGTTGTCTCCTCCGCGCCTGACGTTTAGAGCTGATCGCAGTCGATGCACATCTATCGGTATATTCTGGCTCGTTTACATGAGGGATTCACCATATTCGTCTTTGGTTTTTGTCCTTGAGGACCCAAACAACCCGAGTGATATGAATGCCGAGCAGAATCGATGCTCCTCACAGACGGACTTATCTTACTATAGAGCAAAATCTACTCTGTACTCTTTACTCTACTTCTCTCTACTCGCGCACTTTTTCGTAAAAATCAATAGTCAAATCGTAAATTCCTCACACATGCAACATCTCCTTTCTGACGTTTCCGACGAGAGGCGTAGAATTTGGCAAGAGTGAGACAGAACGAAAACCGGATTGCTCTTAGCTCGTCGACCGGATTTTATTGAAATTCTCATTTTCTCCTCGACGCACGGAGTTGGCGTGTGTGAGCTCTGTGCGACAGTCCGGGACTGCATACACTTACGTTATTGCCGCCAGGCTTCCGGGAAGCTCTTTTGGAACTTATTTAATTCATTCTACGGCAAGGTTGCCACCTTTACCAAGTTTTTTTGTTTTTTACCAAGTCGCAAACTGCCTATTGGCTACTCGGTCACGCTCATTACCCCAGCCTTAAAGAGGTCGGAAATGAAACGGCTAACTATCTTTTCCGCACAAAGTACATTTGTAGTATTTTTTAGATTATCGTTGCCGCACAAAATAATTTTCGCACAAAAACTTTTCTGTAGTATGTGGCAACGTCGAGAAAAATATGAGGCATATTTAAGAAAAATGAGTGAACACAGATTGAAAAAATTAGTTCTAAACTTACTCAGCAGTCCAACAGGGATCGTCAGGGTCCAGTTGCTGTGCGATGTTGCCGGATGTTTGAGATCTGATTTGTGCGAAAATAATACTGTGCGGCAACGATACACTGGAATAAAAAAACACATTATTGGATGTAGAGTCCAGACTCTAAAAAACATCGACAAGAAATAATGCTCTTGATGCAATCAGATTTAAGCTAAAATCAAGAACTCAGCACCTAATTTGAGCGGATTTCCTTTTGATTTAAGCTTAAATCTGATTAAATCAAGAGTATTTTTGATTGTCAATGTTTTCAAGAGGCTTGACTCTCGATCCAATGTGTTTTTTTCCAGTGTAATCGGAAAATTACCACGTACGCACTTTGTGCGGAAAAGATATTCTGCCAATAAAATTTTTGGCTAAAATTTCAAAATTGTCTTGTTTATCTCCCCGAATATTCAATTTCTGAGGGTGTTTCCGAAAAGAAATTCCACGAAAAAACCCCACCCCTAAGCGTTTATCTTTCATATTCCTGAAAATATTAGCTTTCCAAGTTTCCAGATCTTGTCCGAATTTTCCGATTGACTAGCTCCAGTGTGCTCCGCAAGGGAAGGAGCCGTTCAAGGAAACGACTATAAATACGACCCTTATTCTCTCACTCAAATTGTATTTAACTCAGTAAAGGGACTCCTGCCATTGCCATATCGTTGATTACGGGAAAATCTCCGCCCCACGAGACTTCTTCATGACCAAGTGCCACCCTGAACGGGGGAAAAAATCGAGATAATAGCGATTCCACCTCGCCAGGGATTCGTCGGAACAGAGCGCAATAACTGATCAGCTGATGAAAATCCCAGGAAACGGGCTCCCGATCACCCAGATAAAGTTTGAGCTAGTTTGAACTTTCCGCTTGCGTGATAACCCCGTTCCCGCCAGCACCGGTCCACGAATGCCCCAAGACAAACTTTGTTTATGTGCCCGATCCTCAACCTCACTTTTATATTACACCCCCGACTCCCCCACCCCACCCTCCGTTCCTATCTATTTGCGCCTTATTGCCTTGTTTAATGTTGAATTTTTTTTTCGTTTGTTTCAGGTAAATACTGCCTTTTGTGTCCAATATGAATCCCAGACGCTCTGAAAGCAGTAAGTTAATATTTCTGGCACTTGAATCGATAATTGAATCAGTGAGTTCGAAAACACACCAACTCGGGTTTTTTTTCGATTTTCATTTTTTTACGGTTTAGCAACACTTGTGGTTAGAAGTATCCGCACGCAAAATGAAATTTCAAAATTACAATCGGAAGTGCTCGAATCAGCAACGGGAAAAGGGAAAAATCGAAGTACATCATTGGAAATACCAATTTTTGATCATTTCAAGGGAAACGGGTGATCATCCGATTTTGCGGTTTTCTATTTCGCTTTAGTATATATTGTACCAACAAGTTATATAAATATTCAAGCGTTATTCAGGTCGAAAAATATACATTTTTCAGGGCAGACTATGAAAAATCAGTATCTGAAAGTCGGTGAGAACGAAAACACACCAACTCGGAAATTTCTAAACGCTAATTCTCTGTCATCAAGCATGGTGTATCGATTTCAACTCGGTGCTTTACAAAGTCTCTAAATACTTGTCCTTTGGCACCAAAAAGGTTTTTCTCAAACTAATTTCTTCGCCCGCTGCGCAGTTTTAGGTGTTTCCTGAACAATTTTTTTTTCGAGTTGGTGTGTTTTCAAACTCACTGATTCAATTTTGAAAGGAACCATCTTCATTTTAAATTATCAGGAGGGCAAAAAACCATTCCCAGAGACCAAGAAAATTCAAGACAGCCGGTTTTACGCAATGATATTAGGGGTGTTCAAACGAATTCTTGCCGGAACGCTATCGATATCGTCTCTTATTGAAACTGGCGGCAGTACCGACAGTGGCGATGATATCGACAACAACCGGCCTTATCGGATTTTTGAGAGCTCGCACTCATTGCATTGTTGCCCCGCGTGTCGGTTTATCAGATTACCTGGCGCGGCGGCGCGTAAAATAGATGTACAAATGGCAACAGCTTATTTTCGCCGGCTCCGAAAACTCTGATCGCTATCGACAAGAGCGCTCATATCGTAACTTTTTCTTAACGGAACTGTTTCGGTGGCTTACCGACAACCGATTGAACAGCCCTAAATGATATTACCTTTTCTGGTGTTTATTCCAACCGGTTCGCCTTCAACGGCCCAAGTAGGCAATGTATGTGGCTTAGGAGCAGTAATGGTTGCTGAGAGAAGTTCGTTCATTTTCAATAGTTTTCCGTCTCAGATTTGTATAACTTCACTCACAATTTCTCGTATCGTATAGTTACAATAAATAAGCATACAGCAAAAGCGGACATTGAACTGCATACTGGAGCTGAGAAAACAATTAATATATGGAAACGGAGATGGCCTCTTTTCTAAATCATCGGCGAATGAAACCCCCTAGAAAGGGATGTTCCTATTCCACATAAAAATCAGTTGTGAGCTTTTCAGTGCCAAATCATCTATCCGTCAGGAGCAGAACTTCGTAAAAAAACTCCATTTATCTAAAGTTTGGATATGTTGCCTTTCGTAAATAATCAATTGAATCGTAAAATGAGCAATGCTTTATGAAATAAGTGATGAGTGTCAAGAAAAGGAAATTCGGGTGTATACAAAGGAAACAGAGAGGGGGGATTTTCTTAAGAATGATAACAATTACTCGGCAAAGTTAAAATGAAACATTCTTTGCCTGCATTAAATCTTATTAAAAGCTTTAATCAGATTCAACTAAATTTCACCCTCTGTTTTGTCGCGTTTTTGATGTTATCTCTGGATTTATTGCTGTATTCTTACTATTATAGTAAACGATAATTGAAAATCATTTTTCAAGCGACTTCGAATACGCGGAATACGTGCGAGGGTATTGTCATCTAATTTATCTCTGAAAAAGTAATTTCGAAGTCGTAACATCCGAAGTAACATACGTTCGGACTAATCGTTATAATTTTAATTTCCTTAATATTGTACATAAACAAAATCTTACTTTCAACTCAGAATTTTCAATAAAATGTGTCTTTACACGTTGCCTACGAGAATGGAAAGGCCGTAACTACGTTCCTGTATCGTCACGCTAGTAGATGAAACTCGGCTGCGGTCTACCAAATGTTCTTATGGAGAAAAATAAGTGCATAAAAGAAGCAAACAAAACACATGACGCGTGTTCCTTTCGTGCCGATGACTTCTCAGAGGTTGATCTAATGCAATCATGCATGGGGAACTTCTCGAAAGGTGATGGTATTTTAATTCCTGAAACTGCTAATCAGCCAGTTGATAGTCATGTTTAAAATTGCAATTTTTAATCATTTTCAAATTTACCAGAAACCACTTTACCTTCTCCAGGAAGTTATGACACTTATAGTAAATTGGAATAAAATGCACGATATGCTTCTTGGATAGAGTATACCTTGAATTAGAATATACGTGGACAAGGATCGTCTGTAATATTTGAACTTCGAAACTTTAACTGTGCTATTGATAGACAAAGAGGACATAAGGAGTATGGAGCGATCCTATTGCTTGAAACGTTTGACTCCTATAGACCAAGGAAGAAAATGATGGACTAACTATAGGGTCTCTCGTGGGTTGCCGTTAGTTATAGTCTATATGGACCGCATTAAGTAGAACGGAACCAAGCCACATCAACTATTGCCAAATTTAATTGGACAATTTAATTTTTTACATGAAAATGGTTGTGCGGATTTTTGTGAAAATTTCAGTGAATTTTTTGCTTAGTACGAGGCAAATTCCTTAACATTTTCAAAGGAATCCGCACAAACATTCTCTTGTAAAAAATGAAATTGCCAGGTTAAAGAGGGTTATTCATATAGGCGAAAAATGTACCCAGCCCGGAATGTACGAAACTTTGTAGGCTGATAGTACTAGTTGAAAGAGGCTTATCCCTAGCTCCGTTTTNTTCCGACAGGTTTTTATTCAATCCCCACCAACCGCAAACACTTTTTTAGGCGGTAACGTGATTTTAAATAATTACGAAAATTAAAAAAATGACCGAAACGTGGCAACAGTGGAGTCAAATTAAAATTTCTTTTGCATAGGTCGATAGAACGTAATTTTTTGCGTTTTTTGGTATAAATACGAGCTCTGTAACTGCATTTTTGCGAAAGTTATGGATGTTTGAAGGTTACGACTTTAAAAAATGGCAACGCTGTTTCCCTGGGGTTCATGCAAAAACGGAGCTAGGGATAAGCCTCTTTCAACTAGTACTATCAGCCTACAAAGTTTCGTACATTCCGGGCTGGGTACATTTTTCGCCTATATGAATAACCCTCTTTGGCAACAGCTGATGTGGCTTGGTTCCTTTCTGCTTAGCGCGGTCCATATTATCTACCTCCTTTTTCTATTGCAACCACTTGCTTCTATCAATATGATCCCTCCATATCCCTTTGTCTTCTTT
This sequence comes from Bemisia tabaci, assembly GCF_001854935.1. Classification (NCBI taxonomy): domain Eukaryota; kingdom Metazoa; phylum Arthropoda; class Insecta; order Hemiptera; family Aleyrodidae; genus Bemisia; species Bemisia tabaci. Next base: position 1,812,028 of record NW_017547427.1, read on the forward strand.
GTCTATAGCTTTGTCTATCAATTTCAACAATTAACCCACTGACGGGATACTATTCAAAATGTGGCTGTCTAGTCATTTCACAAGTTGTTTAATTTGACTATCGGCCGTCGATACGGGCATTCTCTATTTTTCTCCTCGCAACAGGAATCATCCCAACTCAGTCCTCGAACTAACTTGTTTGTTGTGACAGCCACAAGAACCTAGAGCTCGATCGCAATCGACCTGTTTAGCAGGGGGCAGCGGGAAAATGCAAAATTTTCCGCATGACGGGTCGAGGAAAATTTTTCACCGGGCCGGACCCATCTCGCCGCGGCTGGCATGGCGTCCGGACTAACCCTCTTCGTAACAAGTCGGGATGTTAATTTGCATAGATTTATGGGTACCATGATTACCTCATTCCGAAACCCTCTCCCGCCAACTGTCCTTCCTCCCCGTTGCCGCCCGGCGCTGTTTAAAACCGAATTATCTCGTGAAACGCGGGGATTTTAAGTGCAAGCCGGCAACGGCGCCCATCGGTTTTCACCCGGAGAAAACAAGGGCATCAATTTGCGGCTGCATCCATCCATCCACCGGTAATCTGGCGCGGGATTGTTTTCATGCAGATATTGACGGGATGTTTCGCGAGCTGAAGGGACGGGTACCTTGTTATTTATCTTCCTCGGGTGGAGGGATTCTCACCTTTGCGAGCAGCAAACAGCAGTCCGTCACTCGTATTGCACATTCGGAGGAAAAAACTGCGGAGACGAGGGGAAATTTCTTGGGTGCAAAGGAAATGCGATATTAAATCAAGGGATTTTATCACGTCGAGCGAGGTATTTGTTGTCACTTAACCGAAATAACTGACTGGTCTTGTTGCTTTCGCGAGGTTGCAAACTTCATTTCCAGTGTTGATTCGGATCGCATTTTGCAAAGGTAATCGCAACATTCCAATGTCGTTTGGATTTTGGGAGCAACTAATCGAGCACGAGTGTAACGTTGGATGGTATCGTTTTCAATTGAAGGCGTTTATCCTGCTGTCATTTTAATTCGAGCTAGAGCTAGGAATTAGCTAGGATTCAGCATTATATTGAAGTAAATATTATTTAAAAACAAAAATAAGATCAATTTAGATGAAGACCCCCAGTTTCAAGGGTAAATTCCCTGATATTTCCCTGATTTTTCCTAAAATTCATTTCCTGATAAATTCCGGTTATCTCGGCCCTAGACTCCGTGCATACGAGCTTCAAAATGTGTCTTTGAAAATTGAACAGTTTGACAAATCCTGAGCGCAGACTTCTGAGACAAAACATTTTCTTTCACACTGTAAGTCGACAGAAAGTCGGGCTCTGTGTATTCACATCGAAAAATTTGTTGAATTCCCCCGAATTTTAGCATTACATTGAACTTAGTATTATTCCAAAATCAAAAATAAGAGCAATTGAGATGAACACCCTCGGTTTCAAAGACATGTTCCCTGATTTTCCGTAAAATCTCTGATCCTACATTTTTACTAATTTGTGAGTTTATTTTTTTCCCTTTAAAACATATCTTCTCAAGATTTTCTCAAATAACTTTCGGTTATCTAGGCCCCAGACTCCGTGCGTAAAAGCTTCAAAATCTGTCTTGAAAAATTGAACAGTTTCACAAATACTGAACGCAGACTTCCTCGTTCATTCACGCGACATTCTCTTTCACACCGCGAGTCGACAGAAAGCCGGGCTCTGTGTATTCACGTCGGAAAATTCGTTGAATTCCTCCTTAACTCAGCATTATATTGAAGTAAATATTATTCCGAAAACAAAAATAAGAGCAATTAAGATGAAAAAGTTGGTTCATTCCGCCGGACAGCTCATTTCGCGCGACGATGACTTACTCACTTGACTTTTTGAGTCCCCGCTCGGACGGAACTTTCGGATTCGCGGGAAACTCCCAGTGGCGTGGCGTGGCGTGAATTGCGATATATCGATTGGTATACCATTTAAACCTATGGAAAAGGATCGATAAACAGGGTGTTCGCAGCGAAAACCTTAATAATCGATTCTTTACCATAGGTTTAAATAGCAAAACAATCGATATATCGCAATTCACGCCACGCCACCGGATTCACGGGAAACTCCTCGAGCATTCTTTGACGTTTTAATTTACTCATCTCGGCGGAAGTTTCGAGAGCATCTTCACAAGAACGCAGACATCGTAAGTTCCGAGAACTTCCATCGCACGAAAGCTCCCTTTTGACGTAATTCTTTTCTTCTTCTTCTTCTTTGTTTTTTGTTCGTATTTTATCTGCGCGACAATACATCCTCAAAGAAATAACTGTATTATGAAGGGAAAAAATAGGAGCTGGCGGGTCGTCAAGGATTTGTACCCCCGGTGACATCACGCAGGCACACAAACAGTGGCGCGGCGTTTTTTGCGATATATCGATCGATCTGCCATTTAAACCCATGGAAAAGGATCGATGAACTAGGCGTTCGCAACGAACTTCACTCCTCGTCTCTCCGCTGGTCGTGGTCGTACGAATATAAAACGCCTTCAATTGCGAGTGATACTGTGCAACACAGCGAAGTTTAAATAGCCGTATTCTCAGGCTAGAACCTAACTTAAGTACATTGCTCCACCAAAATCGCACCAGTAGCGCGGCGTGCTTTGCGATATATCGACTGATCTGTCTTGTAAAAATGAAAAAGGATCGTTAAACACGGTGTTCGCAATGAGCACCTGAATACTCGATTCTTTACCATAGCTTCATATGGGGAAATATCGATAATCGATCATTCACGCCTCGCCACTGCATACAAATCCTCCTTTCTGAGCCAAAAGAATGTAATTTAATCAATTTTATCACCATGTTGCCCTAAATTCCCATTTACAAATTCGATGTATACAGGGTGATCCAGGTGTAACGGCCCGACTGCAGGAGTCGGAAACCCCCAAATCCCCTCTTCAAATTGAGATTTCGAGTTTTCTTAAATCATTGAATTCGAGACATTCATATCTCGTGGGTGGCCATTAGTTAATCTGCTACTTACCCCCTTTGTCCATTACAACCACCCGCTTCCACCAACAGGATCCCTCCATATCCTTTTTGTCTTCTTTGTTTATTGTTTTGTCTATGAATTTCAACAATCAGCCCGCCGTGATATATCTTCGCAGCTATGCTATTGCATACTCGAGGATACAGACGGAGAGTAGTATTGAAGTTACAATTTGTCAACGTATGAAAAATAGTGAAAAATATTGATGAAAAAATAGTGATGAAGAAAATAATAAAAGTGACTATTGCGACAAACAATTTTTGGAGAATGCTGTTTTATCAGCTGAGTGTCTCGTTAACGAAGAAAAAGAACCAATAACATACGATGAAGCAATAAACAGTGTCCATAAAACAGAATGGAAAAAAGCCATAGAAAAGGAAATTGGTTCTCTAAAAGAAAATAAAACTTGGATTTTAACAGACCTACCCAAAGGTGCAAAAGTAATTCCCAGTAAATGGGTATTTAAACTAAAAAGAAATCCAGATGGTTCCATTGACAAATATAAAGCAAGACTTGTGATAAAGGGATACAGTCAACGTAAAGGAATCGATTATAATCAAACTTTTAGTCCAGTAGCCAGACTAGGAACTATAAGGGCTGTCTTGAGTGTGGCTGCTAGTGAAAATCTGTATCTCTCGCAATTTGATGTGTCAACCGCATTCCTATACGGAGAATTGGAAGAAGAAGTCTACATGTTTCAGCCGGAGGGCTATGATGATGAGTCTGGAAGAGTTTGTAAACTCATCAGGAGCCTCTATGGTCTAAAACAAGCTCCTCGATGTTGGAATATACGTTTTGGAGGTTACCTTTTAAAGTTGGGGTTTCACGTGAGTGATGCTGACCCATGTCTTTATATTCGAATCGTGAATGAAAATATTATAATAATTGCACTTTATGTTGATGATGGACTCGCAGGAGCAACGAAAAACGAAGATTTACAATCGTTTCTGAAAGACTTACAAGAAGAATTCAAAATCACCTTAAAAGAAAATGCTGATTTTTTCCTTGGTCTTGAAATTGAGCGAGTGTGTGGAGGAATTAAGATAAAACAAGAGTCTTACGCAAAAAAGCTACTCCTGCGATTCAACTTCTCGGAATGTAAATCTGTATCGACACCAATGCTGAGTAATCGAGAATTTTTCACGGAAGGAAAAGAAGAGGATACAAATTCTACATTCCCTTATAGACAAGCAGTGGGTGCCTTGATGTACTTGATGCTAGGCACAAGGCCTGATTTAGCGTATTCTGTAGGCGTATTGTCAAGAAGTCTGGAAAATCCATCAGCTGAGGATATCAATCGCCTTAAACGTGTTTTTAGATATATTTCTGGGACAACGGATCTAGGAATCACTTATTCATCAGATAGGCAACAGAAAATCTTAAAAATCTACAGTGATGCGGATTTTGGAGGATGCACTAAAACCGGGCGCTCAACTTCCGGTATGATATCCATCTACGCAGGAGGACCTATCACATGGTGTAGTCAACGTCAGTCGATTGTCGCTACTTCAACTACAGAAAGTGAAATCATTGCAGCATCAGAAGCAACGAAAGAATCTATTTGGTTAAAAAGACTTTTTGGGCAGATAAGCGACCTAACACAGCTTCCTATTTTACACATTGATAATACCGCAGCTATCAGATTAGCTCAAAATCCGGAGTTCCACAAGCGAACCAAGCATATAGCAATAAAACATTTCTTTGTGAGAGAAAAAGTTGCTGAACAACAAATAACTGTTCAGCAGGTTTCTTCAAATGATAATATTGCAGATTTAATGACAAAACCACTGAAGAAAACCTTGTTAAAGAGATTTATTGTTGAGCTTGGAATGTGAGTGGAGTGTCAAATTAGGGAAGGTATAATTTAAGGTTTCAAATTGGGGAAGGTATTGAAGTTACAATTTGTCAACGTATGATCAGATGATGATGTTAGTTATACATATAACCTAAAAAAATGATGTATATGAAAAAGTGCAAAATGCAGTCTGTCTCACAAGATTAATTCTTTTTATTATTCCCATAAATACACATTAAGTAGAACTTTAATGTGCTAAGGAAGAACACCCTATAAACCTTCGTGCGTTGCCAAATTTCTTTTCGCAAAATACGAGTTTAAGGAAAACTTGTGAACATTTCCCGTCCAGTTTTCCAGAGAATTTTTTTCGCAATGTGTTCTACAGTCTCTAAGAATTTCAAGTAGAAATATTCATTATTTTTCTCAAAAATTAATAGTTTAAGATGGGAAATTTTGCAACGCTCGGATGTTCATACGTCGTTTTTCCGTAGCACGGCAGAACTGATGAGTAGGGACCCGAGACGCGGAGGCAAATCCGTGCCGGTTGACGAAGTGGGCGGAAAATTGGCGCGCACGTCGCACAGTGGATAGAGTTAATCAGAGAGGTCGGACATGAAATTCCTGACTAAAACTGCAAATTTTGATGTTCACTCCGTCACATTTTACATTTTAAGGGGTGACTCTGGAAGGAAATTTTACAAGGAAACCAACGGAACCACTTTCAGAACCTCAAAGTTTTGTATAAACGAAGTTATGAGCTTTTAAAGTCTCCAAATTTTGTCCAACATCTCCTGTTGACTCGATCCACTGTGCGTTGGGGACGCACTGCATTGATGATGTTCACTCCGTCACATTTTACATTTTAAGGGGTGACTCTGGAAGGAAATTTTACAAGGAAACCAACGGAACCACTTTCAGAACCTCAAAGTTTTGTATAAACGAAGTTATGAGCTTTTAAAGTCTCCAAATTTTGTCCAATATCTCCTGTTGACTCGATCCACTGTGCGTTGGGGACGCACTGCATTGATGATGTTCACTCCCTCACATTTTACATTTTAAGGGGTGCCGCCAGAGGGAAATTTTACAAGGAAACCAATAGAACCACTTTTAGAACCTTGAAGTTTTGTAGAAACGAAGTTATGAGCTTTTAAAGTCTCCAAATTTTGTCCAATATCTCCTGTTGACTCGATCCCCTGTGCGTTGGGGACGCACTGCATTGATGATGTTCACTCCCTCACATTTTACATTTTAAGGGGTGCCGCCAGAGGGAAATTTTACAAGGAAACCAATAGAACCACTTTTAGAACCTTGAAGTTTTGTAGAAACGAAGTTATGAGCTTTTAAAGTCTCCAAATTTTGTCCAATATCTCCTGTTGGTTGGATCCACTGTGCGTTGGGGACGCTCGATATGTTGATTCTGTCATCCCGTTGCGGTCCGAGTCCGCTCGCATTGACATTTCCCTCCGCTCGGCTCATCAAACAGCCTTATCAAACGCGGCTAAACGCTTTTCCGCGCATTTCAAAACGCTTCCGAGACGCTTCTTGATCCTCCCAGCCCCAGCGCTGCCGTGCTAAGGAGAAACGACGTATGAACCTTCCAGCGTTGCCAAATTTCCTCTGATAAAATACGAATTTATTGGGGAAATTGTACAAAATTTTCTTCCGATTTTTCAGACTATTTTGTTCGCAATTCTATCTAAAATATCTGAAAATTTCAAGGAAAAATATACATAAATTTCGTCAAAAATACATGTTTTATCCGAGGAATTTTGGCACCTTTCGAATGTTCATACGGCGTTCTTTCTTAGCACGGCAGAGCGCGGGTCTCGCTTTCATTTTGCGTTCCGTTTATCAGATTTATTTGCCCGGTCCGGAGAACGCGAGCTTCAAGTTCGTTTTATCGAGTTGGTGTGTAATGCGTTGGGTGGAACGAGGGCCGTTGAGTAACTCAACGTATACGATTAATTTTTAGAAATGTGAGAGGCTAAAATGGACCGCGTTACGCAGAAAGGAACCAAACTACGTCAGATACTGTTGGCTTTAATTGAGCGTTTTAAATTTTACCTGAAAACTGTTTCGCGAATTTTTATGAAAATTTTAGTGAATTTTCTGCCTAATACGAAGCAAATTTCTTAAAATTCTCAAAGGTATCCGCATAAAGGTTCTCTTGATTTAAATTAAATTGCCCAGTTAAATTTTGCAGTACTAAGCCACACTTGGCTTAGCTCCTTTCTGCTAAACGCGGTTCAAATTTGATTTGACCAGTTACAACAGAATATCTAGTCCGAAGTGTATTAGCATTCCCAAATATTCCGAGTTGAATATCTTTCAAGAGGCATTGTATAAATATTTTCATGTAGAGTGATTGGACTGTATTTTGCACGTAAGAGCTGTAAAGTTTCTAGCTTATCAGTAAAAACATGCACCAGTAAAAATACTCATGTGTGTAGGGAATCTAATGGTACATATGTTGTTTCTAGACTGAGCCAGATGTTGTAGTTCCTGATGGTGAAATGTAGTCAATTGTATATGAAAGGAAAAGGCAGAACGAAGAAAAATTTAATAAATCAAGTGGTATAATTAGTGTATTAGTCAAACGAATGAGAAATAAAATCTAATCAGTCTTGAAAAGCAGCATAAGGAGCATCTTTAACTGGAGGCTATTTGTTACTTTAGGTGAGGCATAAAGACATCACGCAAGAATCAAAACTTTCGTCTTTATGTGCTTGAAAATGCCTGAGAGAAATCAAACGGAAATCAATTGAATCGGGCTCTTTATGTGCGGGTCAAACGAATGACTCAGAAAATTGCAATGAATTTAAAGAGGGCGGCGGGGCGGCAGTTTAAAAAGGGCGGAGGTTAAAGCGGACCATACCAGCTCCCGATCAGAGATAGATGAGTGAAAATGCCTTGAATAGTTCCAGCGCGCAGGGGAAGAGTGATTAAAAAAGAGGAGCTTCCCTCAATCAATTTTCTTGATTGAACCCCGACGCCGCACACTGGAACAAAACGACGGGGTGAGCTTTACAAAATGTGGAAACTTTAAAACCTTATAACTTTATTAATCCAAAGCGTTGATGTTTTAAAAGTGGCTCCATTCGCCTCCTCGTGAAATTTCTTACAAGAAGCACCCTTTAAAGTTTAAAATGTGACGAAATGAAAATAAAAATGTGCAGTTTTAGTAAGAAACTATTTCCCATACTGATTCGATCCTCTGTGCGCCGAGTGAAGAGAGAAGGAGAAGCCCAACTTTTTACCTCAATCGAAATTCTTCAACGTTTTAACTTCTAGAGAATTCCAATCTTCCCCACTAACATGATAATTTCAGGTTCGGTTCGCTTTAATTCAGTCTGGCAGGCACGTTCATGTTCGGATCTCTCTCGATTCGCATACAAGTAGATCAAATTAATCCTCTAATGATTAAATCATGCAGATGCCTTTGAAAAGAAGTTAAATCAAATTAAGTCAAATGTGATCGTCTACTGAAATATGGACCTCCTTACACCAAGGCCTCTTTCTTCACGTCGGTCAGAAGTTTGGAATTTGAGCGTTCATCGGAAAAACTCTCATGAAGTGGTCAGAGGCGGACTCAGCAATTTGGCAAAACCGGATTTCCTCCATTTAAACCTATGCTAAATAATCGATTCTTTTTGGAGCACCTGGCCCCTCCAGGAATCGAAATATTTCCATAGGTTTAAATGGGGAAAAGCAGTGTTGCCAATTCGCTCGATCCGCCAATGGAAGTGGTAAACGACGTAACTCCATTGCGGTGTTTCAAAAGAAAGATCGCATTATGACGCCAGTCAGACGTTGACGATTATTCTCGTTACAAATGGACATTTAGGGAAATAGTTATATTTTCATCGTGGAAGTGCTCGTAAGATTTTATTCATAACTTACCCCGTGGATCAGAAAATTATAAGGTAAAATAACTTAGACTTAAAAATGGAATATTTAATCAGTGGAAATTTGACAAAATTTGGCGGGATTCTCTCCAGGACTTGACACACAGGGTGAGATTTCCTCTCTCTTTCTTTGTGGGCGTTAAAGTATTTTAAATCAAGAGCTTTTCGCCATTTAATTGACAACACTAAGTATAAAATATGTCAAGTGTCTTGCTGATAATTAATTGTTTCCCGTCATTCCATTAGAATCACCGAGTTAAACAATTTTGCAAAAATCCTTAAATTATTTACATTATTCCGATAGAGAATTTGAACCCCTTTCGAACCAACTTTTTGAAATGGCATTAAGGCACCACCGCTTCGGGGAGTGCGTTTGTCAGATGCGTAACAGGACGAATCGCTTTTTTCAAATTATAAATCAAGTTTCTGTCGGTCGAAAGAAAGCACTCAATCAGCGTTCATCAAGGAGCTAAGAGTCATTAATCTTACCCTTTAGAGTCCTGTTTTTATTTAAGAAAATAAAATGTTCGTCCGCGTACAGGCAAGGGTCTACGTTATTCTCTTTAATTGTTTTTGCTGACAAGTCTGACGAAAAAAAGGGATTTCAAATGTGTTTTGTCTCAAGATTCGGATATACTTTTGCACAAGTGCTTAACCGGCAATTCTAAACGGAGTTCAAAGGATAGGGTGACATGAAACGTAAGAAAGTAATGAAGGAATGGAAATTTCAGTGAAATATTTCATGAAATTTCACGAGGCTGTGAAATATTTCATCCTTTTCAGGGGCTAGAGTATGCAACCCGCACTCAAACACACAAAAATAGAAGAAAGTCAACATTTTTACATTTTGCGGAACATGAAAAGGAATCGGTATTTTTCTAGATATTTCATAAATATCTGAAATTTCGTGAAATGTTTCTCATGAAATTTCAAGATTTTATTTTTCATGGAATTTTGCCACCCTGTAAGGAGGCCCTTATGATACCGAATTAGAAAAAGTCACCATCAACGAACATCCAGTCAAATGAAAGTGTATTACTTCTTAATTAAATCCTTGTAAGGTATGGAAGTAGCCCTTTGCACATAAATGATTTCGGAGATTGTTACAGTGTATCATGGTATCACGAGATCTTCACGCAGATCTGAAGTTACCTATAAGTTTGTTTTTTTTTTTAACAGAACCGGAAAATGTTTTCCCCGTATTTTCTTCCAATATTCGTGATAAAAAAGGATTGAGAATAGAGATATCTACTGAACATAACCATTTTAATTTTAACAGAAAAATCAATTTCATTCAAATGTCGTTTCCCCTTATTAAGTTTGAACAACGCATTTGGAGTGAATCGACAACCGTAAGAAAAGAAAGCTCTTAAAAATCGCCCGCGTATTCAGTCGTGCACCTTCCTAAACAGGCTCTCCGGCTTAACAGAAAATTCGGAATCACAAAATCGTCTCGTCATAATTCAATCCGATCAAATCGGAAGCACGCTGAAGGAGACTTATAACGCGACGCATACGCTGTTTTAGCTTAGCGATGTCCGAATCCCCATTCAATTCCACCCAACCTCCCCACCAATAAGCAAGTGCGGAGCCTAGTTCTCTAGATGCCGAACAAGTTCTCCACTCCGCGGACCAAGAACCACTTATCTCGAATAGAAAATCCATGAAGATACGTAGTTCACTATCGATACTACCCCATTTGAAGCTATGGGAAAGAATCGATTATTAAGGTACATACTGATGATCGATCCTTCTCCGTAGGTTTGAATGGCGGATCAATCGATTCATCGAAAAGCACGAGACGATTCTGACGTGGTTTTAAGTTCTGCTTGGTTGCTCCGGGGGATGGAGGAAGTCGCGGGGGGGGGGGGGGGGGATTAAGACGCAGCCCTTGGGCGCCTTTCACTGCGACACGGTCGCGTCATAGCGCCTCGTAGACTTGCATTCCTATTCAGATTTGAGACGACGCGACTGGATTGAGAGGATTGAGGTCCAATTTAAATACGGCCCTTCAGCCACTTCCACTTTCGGTGCTCGAACCGGTTGCCAAACTGTTGGGACCGATTAGACCGCGCCGACGGACCACTATACTGCTATGCTAAGGAAAAACGCCGTATGAACCTACAGGCGTTGCCAAATTTCCATTTATAAAACACGAATTTCGTAGTAAACTTATGAATATTTTTCTTCCAATTTTTCGGATAATGTTGTTTGCAATTTTACCCAAACCTTTTTAAAATTTTAAGGAAAAATATTCATAACTTTCCTAAAAAATAAACATTTTATTGGAGGGAATTTGGCAACTCTTGTATGTTCATACGGCGCTCTTCCTTAGCACGGCAGTATACAGGTTGAAAGGTAGACTACCGTGCGGAGGAAGAATACCATAAACACTCGAGTGTTGCCAAATTTCCCATCATGGAACATGTACTTTCACGGAAACTCATGCATGTTTTTCGTTGAAATTTTTAGATATTTTTGTTTGAATTGAGGACATAATTGTGAAAAGTTGAAGAAAAATATTCTACAAGGGTGGGTCCATCAATTCGGCAACACCGCATTCCCTTCAATGAACCCCATGCTGAATAATCGATTCTTGTGAGAGCACCTGGTTCCTCCAAGAATCGATACATTTCCATAGGTTTAAATGGAGAAAAGACAGTGTTACCGCATTGCCGGATCCGCCTTTGAATATTCACATTTTTTCCAATAACTTTACTTTTTATTGAAAAAATTATAGCAACGTCCGAAGGCCTATACGACGTTCTTCCTTAGCCCGTCAGAATAGGATCGCTCCATTTTGTCCTTGTCTCTAGTGTCTTTCGCTTCGTCGGTCAAGTGGACCGCGTTAAACAGATAGGAACCAAGCCACATCAGCTATTGCCAAATTAAAGTGGCTAATTTAATTTTTTTCATGAAAACCTGTGCGGATTTTCTTGCAAATTTCAGTGAACTTTCTCCACAGTACGAAGTGAATGCCTTATCATTTTCAAAGGGATCCGCACAAACTTTCTCTCGTAAAAATTAAATTGCCCAGATAAAAGTGGCAATAGCTGATGTGGCTTGATTCCTCTCTGTTAAACGCGGTCCAATTTCAATAAACAGCCCGCAAAAAAAGCCCAGCATGTAACATCATACTCACACCTCAGGCAAATCTAAGAGCAGGAGAAGAGAGGGATCAGAGCGTCAGGGCGGGAGCTCGGTAGTTTCAAAACGCGAGGACGAGGAGACCAATAAAACGGTAGCGGGTCGCGGAGTGCGTCGCTAATGTGTTGTTTTCCGTTAAACGTTTCCCGTCGGAGCGACAGCTCGAAATGAATGAAGCTATTTGCATTGTATTGCGAAGATAAAATAATCTCTTGTTAGCTGACAGCAGTTTCAGATTTGTATTTAATAAATGCTCCTTCTCCCCATAGGTTTTTGCCCGAGCTAGCGGGCTCCCGTCGCCGTCTCGGCTACAACCCTTCCGCCCCCCTCCACTTACCCCCGTCCCCGCAGACGCCGCTGATTTGAATACGCGGGTTGACTCTCTCTTTTCTTTGCTCCGTCCCGGGACCTTTGCCGTCTTGGCCGTCCCATCATCGAAATTACTTTCCGACCCCGTTGCCAAATTCAGGGATGGGGTTATTGTTGCGAACTCGAGCTATCAAATGGACGGAGTTAAACAGAAAGGAACCAAGCCACATCGGGATCGAACCGAGAAAAGGAGGTTTAAAGTTTGGCTTCTGCATAAGACTCAATGTAAAAGATAAACTTTAAGTCCAATTTCTACAAAATTTGCTCCAACAAAAACTTTGAATTTTTAGCGATAGATAGTAGAGCAGTGGTTGAGTTCAAAACCACTCATAACTCAATTTTTTCCAAAATATGGGTTGGTTCCTTTCTGCTTAACTCAGTCCAAATTGTCGTTGCTCACACGGTAAAAAGTAAATTTCTGATTTAACGATTCAATTGCTAAAAAAAAGTGACTGAAATATTTCAACGTGGATTTCACAGCACAAAAATGCTACTTTGACCACCCCTGTGGTTAAATTGGCTTACTATAGTGGTTAAAGTAGCATTTTTGTGTTGTGAAATGTACGTTAAAATATTGTAGCAATTGAATTTTTTCCGTTAAATGAAAGAAAGTGACTTTCATTTGAAGGGCAGTGCTCTCATTACATGTCCGTCAAATGTTCCGGGATTCTTCTTAGATTTTTTTTATAGTTCTGAGAAAGTTCCGAAAATTGCGGAAAATCTGGAATATTCACTGGAAAAAAGTCGCTTGGATCTACAGTCCAGATTCTTAAAAACATTGACAAGAAAAAATACTTTTGATTCAATCCGATTTTGTCTTGAATTGAAGAGCCGAGCCTCTTGATTTAGGCGGATTTCTTTTTGATTCAAGCAAAACTTCCGATTGAATCAAGAGTATTTTTTCTTGTCAATGATTTAAGAGTCTGGACTCAAGATCCAAGCGACTTTTTTTCCAGTGAATGAAAGAATGTAACTTTCATTCTAAAGGCAGTTAGGAAAATTAAACTTGAGAACTACAAAAAACAAAATACCAATAGAAATGAAAATAATGAAAAGGAAAATTTAAAAAAGGGAAAAAATAAAGATGTAAATGATAAATTAAAAGATCTAGAACAAAGTTTCGAAAAGAAAATAACTTTATTGTACAAGATTATTGAAACATTAAAAAATGAAGTCGCAAACCTTAATAATAAATTAGTAAATTGTAAATGTACTTAACACCTGTCCAAATAATAATATTAATCTTGTCAGTAGTAATTTATCTCTCTTGATAAAATTTCAGTTGAAGGTGTCTTTAATCACCAAAAGTTGTTAACAACTCGTTACTCGGTTTTCACAGCTATCAGATCAAATAGATCAACATGATTAACCGAATAATTGTTTATTTTGTTTTGTTTTCTGGGCCTTGGTCCGATGGTCCCAGTCACTAGCAGAGGCATTATGTACATATATGTAATATAATATAGATACATTCAGTAGTTTATCAAAGTAGGGGAATTTTTTCCAGTGTAACTTATTGCACTGGTTTTTTAACCTAAAGTAGAACTAAATTTTGAAATTTTGAATTTTACTTCAAACATGTAGCTCTTGTATATATTTTTAATATCAAGTAGTATTAGTACCGTAAGGTAACTTCGTAGTATTCTTTATTTGTAAAGACGAGTTTTTAATTTACTCCAGGCGGGCGAATCGGTAAATGTTCCGGGTCCCGCCATATAACCGTCTCTTTGTTCCATGTATATTTCTTTGTATATGTGTTAATAAAGAACAGTTATAAAACAAAAAAAAAAAAAAAAAAAATTCTAAAGGCAGTGCTGCCAACCATGTCTGTCAAATGTTCCGGGGCTCGGAACTTTTTTGTCCGAATTCCTCCCACTCCATGGCCGTCAAAAGTTCCGGGATAATTCTTCTTAGATTTTTTTATGGATCTGAGAGAGCTCCGAAAATTGCGAAAAATCTGGAATATATACTGGAAAAAAAGTCGCTTGGATCTAGAGTTCAGACTCTTAAAAACATTGACAAGAAAAAATACTCTTGATTCAATCCGATTTTGTCTTGAATTGAAGAGCCGAGCCTCTTGATTTAGGCGGATTTCTTTTTGATTCAAGCAAAACTTCCGATTGAATCAAGAGTATTTTTTCTTGTCAATGTTTTAAGAGTCTGGACTTTAGACCCAAGCGACTTCTTTTCCAGTGTTCCGGGACTTTCAGTTTGTCCTTTTTTCTTTTTATTAAACCCAAATTAATTTTACATGGTTCAAGTTTCTGAATCGTTGCAATAACGACACCTATTTTCCCATTAAGAAATCGTAAAAGTCGGGCCAAGAATCAGAAGCGCCTGATTTCAAACAAATTCAGAAAAAATTTCTACCCGAAACGTTTATCAGCGAAATTACGTTTATCAACAAAAAAACATACAAAAAAAAAAAAAAATTTAAACATTGTCCAAAGTTCGGAATTCCTGCAATTAAGATCAGAAGCTGACCGGCTCCTCGAAGCGGGCGGGGAGATCGATATTTTCACCGTTAAACATTCTGGATTGCAACATTTCTAAAATCCTGTGATCTTAGGATTGCAAGCTCGCGGTGTGCACTGGTCGGAAATTGTGTATACCGGGGTATGTTTGACACCAAGAACTTTTCAACGACTTGAGCGCGCACCGTGGTATACGCGCAATGCATGAAGTATCCTGCAGACTTGTAAGGCGCTATACTGTCCGCCGCGCGCACCATGCTGTACGCGCAATGCATGAAGTATCCTGCGATCTTGTAAGGCGCTATACTGTCCGCCGCGCGCACCGTGCTGTACGCGCAATGTATGAAGTATCCTGCGATCTTGTAAGGCGCTACTATGCGCTGCGTGCCTTGCGCGCCTGCCCCGCGCCGCTGGCACTGTGTTTGATGTGATTATTTTAACTTGCGGCGTCAGCAGTTTTCAACCAATGATTTTGAAGTGTTTGTAATGTTTGTTGGAATTATTGCCATTTCAAATTCAATTTCAATTTCATGAAACCCAATTAATTTTCTTCTTTTCATTTAAATATTTTTATAAATAATTTTAAATAAAAGCATGCAAGTGAAGCGAATTTTACGTTTAGGCTCTCTCGTTGCTCAGCAATCTAATGGCGTGATCATTTGGACTGCATTTCGCTATTTGGAAATACAATTTTGGCTTATCTGTAAAAACTCTTGGGTGCATGAGGAATGTAACGGTACATACTTTGTTCCTAAAATAAATAAAACATCTAATTGCAAATAAAGTTCATTTGATCAATGAACCCTTTCGAAGCGTAGGGTATGAATTCGATGAAACGGAGGGTATCGATTCGATCGAAAAGTAAAAACGTGAATTGATCGAAAAACCCGTAAATCGATCGAATTGATGCGGTTTCTTAATAATTTGTCGGCTGAATTGGTGTCGATCGGTTCACGGCCGTCGGTAAGGCGGTAAATATTTGGAAGTTTACTATAGTTGATTATCCTACCGATTTTTTCTCCCTCAAATCTATTATCACAGTCGTCATAAGAAGTATATATTTGTATTATAATCTGACCAATTTTACAAAAAAAAAAAAAAAAAAAAAAAAAAAATCTCCTGGACACGCTATTGCAACACTGATGTGTTGTAATATTAACATCTTGTTTCTATTTTTCCTTTTTCTTTATAGATTTCTCTTCTTCTACTCCCTTTCCTCTACTTCTTTTCTTCCTTTTTACTATCATTTCTTCCCCAACCAATTTTTTTTTGCGGTAGATGTCCGTTGGAAGTTCCCTTCAATGCAGACAAGACTTTTCTTCAATGTAATGACAACCTCAGCACTATCCATTATTGTCAGAAATTAGTGCACAAGCGGCCTGTGACTGAGATACAAACGTCCTTGGAGGCTCTGCCAGATTTAGGTCGTTATGAACGTGGACATCAACGGCAAAGGGAAATCCCATCAAAGGGATGCGTTCGTTCGTCACACCAAATGCTCTTCAAACTCCGCCCGCATAGCAAATGTTTGCTCCGCGGAATTCAGTCCCGAGCTCCATTGGGTGTTTGTGCTGCCATGTCAAGGAAGAACGCCGTATGAAACTCCGGATGTCGCCAAATCGTCCCCTTCCGGTCAATGTATCACAAGCGCCGTGCAACGTTTAAACATCGCCGCCGCCATTTTATTTTTTTTTTAAAAAAGTAAAATGCGGCGGCGGAAATTTTGAAACGTCGCATGGTGTTTGTGATGCTTTGGCCGGAAGGTGACGAAATTTTGTTCGACAAAACACAAATTGTCTGTGAAAAAAACTTCTGAATATTTTGTTTCTAATTTTTAGGATAATTTGAAACCCGATTTCAGCTAAAGCATGTACCCAATGTTGCTGCATGGCGGTCTGGAAAATTGGAAAAATTAGAGAAAGTTAGGGAATCCGTGGGAAAAACAGGGAATTTCTGAAACATCTACTGACCACTAATGCCATATCTGGATACAGATATTCAAAGAATTGGTTCTAAATGATATAAGTCCGTATTCAGCAACAGTTCCATAAGAAGCCGCATAGAAACCGACTATCTGCGTCCTAACCTAATTGTTGCTCCTGGTGTGTTGCGAATTTCACTGTTGGCTAGCATAGGAACCCCATATCTATAGTTTCTAGATCGTTGGTTTCAACTTTACGGGGTTTGTATCTTTCTGACGAACTCGGCCCATTTCGATCCCAAACATTGCTTCTAATAATATTTTCGTTTTACTTTGGCAAACCCCATATACGCACGAATTACGCGACAATAATCTTCTTGTAAAGGTCCTCCAATTCCCCCGCACGAACGAGTTGCATAAACTTCCAAAACACCAGAAAATCCTCCATTGTAACTCGACGCACGTCATATTCGTCGCCTCTTTGACGCGGAAACGCAGCGCGGTTCGCAACGGGCAAAACCGTGGAACGTAAATTTCGCTTTTGAGTTCCCATTCATAATGTATGCGTCCCGACCGTTGTGACGATTAATTTGATTTTCTCCCCCCCCCCCTTCACGCCCCGGTCCTCCCCGTGTCGCTGCTCTGTTTCGGGAAGAGAAACACAACTGCAATAATTAAGTTCGACTCGGGCTGCGAAGTTTCAGCGGCGATAATTGGGAAGACGTCACGGAATCCGTCACCGCGCTAACGAAAACGCGTAACTGCCGTCCGGGATCGTTTGTGCGTGTCCGGGGGCCGGGATCGAGGTACGCGGTTTTGACGTCGGAAAGAGTGTTTCAGTCATTATTCAAACATTCGTCTCGCCTCGCGAAAAACGGGCCCGGCTCACAGTGAGGCCCTCTTATGGACGGCGCGGACAAAAATCTTAATATGGATCGCATTTCGCGAAAAGGAACCAGGAGCATTGCAATGTTGCTAAGATTGTGCTACTTCACCCACTTCAATATTTCACCTGAAAAAATATGAAGTTTATTTGGTAATTTTTGTCTTAAATTTACATTTTTAGAGAGTAAAATAGAAACTTTTTAAAGATAATGACACTGAAAAAAAAGAATCTTAAATTTGCCGCCAAGAAGTATTTTTTCTTAAATCAAGAATTTTGCTGCATAATACAAACTACTTTTTTGCTTATCCCCAGCATTATATTTCTTGTATCAAGAAAAATTCAACTTAAATCAAGATGAAAAAATTCTTGGCGGCAAATTCAAGAAGCATCATGCTTGTGCCAAGCACCTTTTTTTTCAGTGAGGTTTTCCTTCCAAGACAAAAGAAGCTGCACAATCGTAGCAATATCGTAATGCTTCTGTTTCCTTTTTGCAAAATGCAATCCATGTATGTATTGATCAATGTTTGTTCATTTTCATCTATTTTCACGTTCATAACAAAGGAGTAGTATTTTTTCTGTAAAAGCCTTACAAATAAGGAATTTGAATAAAGTACAAACAAGCAGTTCCAACGCCCAAGCGTTGGAGGGCGCTTCTTTGACAAAGCATATTACTACCAAGTTATGTATCCGATGACTGACGAAAGACGGAATTTAAAGAGGGATTCTTTAATCGTAAAACCCTTCAAAACTTCAGATCGTCCGCGAGGGTCTATAACTATCCACAAGAACTTTGTGATGAGTTTAAATTGGTGGAGAATGGAAACATAAAGGATGCACTGTAAATCAGACGACGGGAAAGAGCGGCGGAACCTCTAAAGCTAGTGCGTCAACGCGATCTAGCGGACAGCGGCGTCGCGACGCCGCGAGGTAGGGCGCGCAGGTCGCGGGGGAGCGGGGCCCGGCCGCGTGAAGAGGAGTTCAGCAGCGGGGCGGGGAAGCGTGGGTCGCGGGGAAGAGAGGGACCGGCCGGCCGGCGGTGACATCGGCCATGGATGAAAATATAGGCAGCGCTAATGTCTCCGCTAACTGGAGTTGGGGGTCCTTATTCATTCTCTTGGTCCATGACATAACCTTAAACCTCCCGCTCAATGCCGCAAACAGCTGACGTGTCGATGCTGCGCCAAGAAAATGAACCAATCACAAAGTAGCACAGTAATACGTCACTAAAATGAAGAGATCACGTGACTGTTCGTAATATTTTCAAATCGATCTGAAAGTACTGCCTCGGATATAAGTATTTAAAGCATAATGAGGCCCTAAAATACTTTAACCAGGTAATACGTCCGTGCGAGATTGTTATGCTTAAAAGCAAAACATTTCACGAAAACTTTTACGAATACCAGATGCAGAAAAAAATCAAATTTTCCCGGGTGTACCAGAATGGCGTCATTACCCATAAGGCAAAAGGGCATGTAGTATAGTACATGTTACATCCGGGGAGTCGAACGGTTGGAAAGGGCGCATCTGGTACCCAGAAGCGCCCAAAATAAAAGTTACTTATGGTCACACATATGGTCGGAGAGGGGTTACATTAACTGTCTTGGGAGTTTTTAAAAATTAAGGAGACTTATAGTAGATGTTACCATACCTTTAGTTCAGTGCTGAAGTCAAGTCGTAAAGTTTTGACTTTTTCCTACTGTGCGGCAGTCGGGGAATTATTCGACGCGATTATTTAAAAACTACCGGGGACTAACCGAAAGTTTTCCAATTAAGAGTCAGCTGAATATTTATTCGCGGCCCGGGGCGCCGGGGCGGACGCCCGTGGCAGCCGGGCGAAGTGACAGGAGTGACGCGTGCAGGGTTCTAATCTCTCGACGGCAATAGGTCTTTTTATGAAATTTTTAAGGGATCTCTCGCGAAACTTTCGGAATTCTCATTTCGGAATGGAGTGAGGGAGCATCTTAGATTGGACGTGTCACTCAGAACTTGCCATCGCCCTTCTCAGGGGACCCTATGGGGCTCCACCACCGGCCTCTCCGCGGCCCAACCCCTCGCGCGCGCTTTAGATTTTCACTTCGTGGAAATAAGCAATTTGGATCGAAATTCGAGAATATGAAGGGTAACATTTCTTATTCTTCTCTAGTTTCTTTTTTAATCTTTCGGCGATTCCGGAACTGCAGAGTAAGAAAATCTTCGGCCATGAAAGCCGTACTTTTTTTTTTTTTTTTTTTTTTTTTTTTTTTAAAAGAAATTTTATTTAAATATATCGTAACTACTACAAGTGTTTCTTGTATCTATCTACGTGGCTTAAAACTAAAACTTAACAAACTGCATTAATTTTATATGTTAACGTTAGATAATACTATGATTATCTAAAAGAACAGGAATTGTAAATTCTCTGCCTTCTTTCTTAAATGTATTATAACATAAAGGTTTTTAGTTTAATGGTTTTGCATTCTTCCTTTCACCCTCATTCACACTCCATTCACACTCTCACTCATACCTTACAGACTACTTAAATCTTGATGGGAGTTCAAAGGTCTCCCACCTTTTTAACCTTTTCACAGGTATTGTACTATCTAAAAGGTTTAAAGCCTCTACATTGATATGCTTTTCAATACGACATTCATATCTCTTCGTTGTCTCAGCAATTACTTGTCTAACCGTGGGTACCTCTAATTCTCTCCTTATGTCTTCGTTCCTTACGAACCATGGTACTCCAATAATTTCTCGTAGAACCTTCGACTGGAATCTTTCTACCTTATTTATATTAGATTTGCTTGCACAACCCCATAGTTGTGAAGCATACTGCCATATAGGTTTTAATATTTGATTATACAGCAAAATTTTGTTTTTCTTTGACAATTTTGATCTTTTGCCTAACAACCAATACATTTTTTTATACTTTTTATTTAATTCTTTCACCTTGATTCTGATGTGATCTTTAAAAGTAAGTCTAGAGTCTAAATAAACTCCTAAATATCTAGCGCTTGTAACGTAAGGAACTTGTTCATCTTCTATGAGAACTGGTAATTGTGGTATTTTCCTATTTGTAAAAACAGTATGAGCAGATTTACATGCGTTGAGCGTGGCGCCATTGTCAGAAACCCACTCAACCATTTCATCGATAGCTTTTTGTAATCTATGATTAGAGATAAATATGTCTTTGTCTCTTTCTGCTAAGGCAGTATCATCTGCAAAAGTGCCGATAAAGCCCCTCTTCGGTTTTGGGATGTCGCTAGTGAAGATATTGTATAAATATGGGCCCAGGCATGATCCTTGCGGTACTCCTGCCTTTATTCTTCTATATGTTGAATAACAATTATTAAATCTAACTCTAAATTTTCTGTTCTCCAGGTAAGATTTGATTAGCTTATAATGATTAAATGGTAAAAAAATTCGTATTTTGAAGAGAAGACCCAGATGCCAGACTTTATCAAAAGCTGCTGAAATATCTAAAAAAATCATCGAACATACTTCTTTATTTTCCAATGTTCTCTCTATAAGACTCACAACTCTGTGCACTTGTTCTATGGTAGAATGTGACGCCCTGAAACCGAATTGGTGATTTGGTATTATCTTTCTTTCTTCTAAAATTGGCAATAGTCTTTTTAAGTAAGCCCTTTCAAATAGTTTACTTACCACTGACAATAATGAAATCGGCCTGTAGGAATCTACCTTTTCCATGGGTTTATTTGGTTTCGGGATAACAATTACTTCCGCAGTCTTCCAGGATTCTGGCACATATCCTATTGTAATAATTGCATTAAAAATTTCGGCTAGTTTGGCAATCACTCTCATTGGGAGCTGTTTTAGAATCTCACCAGTGATCCCATCAGCGCCCGGGGCTTTTTTTAATTTAACTTTATATTTAATTAGATCAAATAATTCTGTTTTTGTAATTTTAGGAACTTCCAAATTGTCTCGCTCTTCTATTTCTAGCAATTTGTCAGCAAGATCGCATTCGTCCTTAAGACTTTTCCTAGGAGTGAATATACTTTCCAAATGATCAGCGAAAACTTTAGCTTTCCCTTCATCGTCTTTTACTTTAACATTATGTTTATCTAATATGGGCGGTGAATAAAAAATCTGATTTTTAAGGTACTTTGTCGCCTTCCAGAGGGAATAATCAGTAGGGGCCGTAGGTGTTAAGTGTTTCAGAAAATTTTCAGTTTCTTTATTTTTAAAAAACCAGCTCATTTTTGAGACCTCTCTATTTAGTCTATTTAATTTATTTTTTAGTGCATTAGTTCTTTCTTTCATCCATAATTTCCTAACCTTCCTGGCCTCGCTAATTATTTCCAGAAGTTCATGAGGAACTTTAGGGGCTAATTTCGTTCGTCTAACAATTGGAGTATTTCTTTTTGCTGCTGTAATGATCTGCTCAGTGATAAGTGCGACTTCGTCTTCAATTTGCTGTTGTGTATCTATAGGATTTTTTAACGTAACAATTGAATTTAGTTCTTCTCTAAATGCTTTCCAATCCGTTTTTTTATTTGTTATTGAAGTGGTTACCTCTTTTAAAATAGCTGAATTATACATGTCCATATTAATGGGAGAGTGATCAGAGTCTAATTCCTTAGTTATATCGGTTTCACCACAATCTATTGAGTTCATAGCAATATTTTTAACTACAAAAAAATCTATTACATCTGGTTTTTTTGTTGGGTCAGTCGGCCAATGTGTGGGACTCCCAAAAGAGACATAGTCTCCATTAATGCTTCTTACTGCAGAATTCAACGCTCTTCCTCTTGTTAGGGTGGTTCTAGAACCCCATCTTATATGTTTAGCATTCCAGTCAAAGCCGTACTTACGGGCTATATAGACATATCATGTCCGCATTCCTGGTTAGGATGCCAAAACTTCCGGGCGTAGCGCCCGCAACAGTCGAATCTACGGCTCCACTGGAAAAAAACACATTGGATCTTGAGTCCAGACTGTAAAAAAACATCGACAAGAAAAATTATTCTTGATTCAATCAGAATCTATCTTAAATCAAGAACCAAGCCTCTTAATTTAAGCGGATTTCGTTTTGATTCGAGCTAAAATCCGATTGAATCAAGGGTATTTTTTCTTGTCAATGTTTTCAAGAGTCTGGACTCTGGATTCAATGTGTTTTTTTTTTTTTTTCCAGTGTCCAACTTTTGGCCTCTGAACCCGGAACGGACGGTATGTCTGTTTAGCCCGTAATTTTGTTTTCAGTGTGTAAAATAAAGAGACCCTCCTCTGGCCTCTTTTAATTTCGGGGATTAGACACTTCCTTATGGACAACTAGGGAGCAACCGTCACCATCCTTTTTTCAGCTGTCGACCTATCTATTAGATGGATGATGAGTTTCGAATGATGTAATGAGCCCAACAAGTTTGCCAAACTTCAGTATGTTTGCATAACAAAATACCCAGAACGTTATTTAACATCCACCCAGTAGGTAAGTCAACATTTGAATGTTGAAGCACCGAAATTAAAAGTTTCTACCATTGCCAGGGTAGGAATGGGGGTCTCTTTCTCTCTGACTTTAGTATTGGGTAAGAAGTTAGTACTTATTTAGGTTCTCTAGGATCCAGGTTTGACAATAATCCAAGATTGAGGCCGTAAAGAATATTAAAAACACAGACATTTAAAAATTATTACCGACCTTGAGCCGAATGAATATGAAAATTGGACTACTTTTTGCAATCGAGAACTAGTATTTCTGGAAACAACGTACAAGCCATTAGTTTCCCAATGCATATAAGTGCTTTTATAGATGAGCCAGAAGTAGCAGTTCCCAATTTCAAAATGTAGTTCAATTGGTCTAGTGAGTGGACGGAGTCATAACGGCGATTTTCCGTTTCAATTATTGACGTTATTGGATGCTCTAATTGCTACTTAGTACACTTACAATTTCCAGATTGATTTTAACGATCCTCTGAACGGTCGTTAAGGGCCAACCAGGTCGGCCTGGTGGTCAGCGTGTCTGACTCTAAGTAAATAGGTCCCTAGTTCATATCTCGGAAGTACTAACGAGCACACCCCATCTTTCCACTTGCACATAGTTTCATTTAGCTTAAATATGTCCAAATAGTCTCCAAATGAGCCGGCTTTATCGTAACTAACAGGGCGGCTCTTAGGAAGCGCGAAGCGCTCCCAGGAGGTTGGGCCGCCAAGCGGCCAGAAAAGGCATCCCCTGATTTCTGCAGAAGCCTTGATGAGTAAGACTTCTTATGTATCGTAGAGCTCGTCTAAAAACTGAGCTACGCCCTCACACTAGAATTCAGTGACGGATGACTGACTGGAGCGGAGATTCGGCGGTGAAAAAGGCGTGATGCCGGGCCGGGCGGTGGTTGCGGGTTGCGGAGTGTCCGGGGGCGCGAGTGGCCGTTGCGTGGCGGTGCCGGGCGCGGCGGTGGCGCGGGTATCGATTCGGGTAACGAGGATTTTATCGGGCCCGAGCCGATCACTTTCTTTGACGCAAATTGCATACTCAGACCGCGATTACGAGCCCCACTCGATCGGGGTTTCCGCCGATAAAATCCAATACCGTCGCGCTGAGCAGGAACCGCGTATGAGCGCATCCACGTTGCTCGCTTTCCGCACGTCTCCAGTCCCTCTATACCGAGAGTAAAGACAGTGCGAATCCATTTCTGATTGCACAAACTGATTGCGATGGACGCACGCGTCGTAAACAACCGTAATTCTGGTTATTTTCACTAAATAGTAAGATTGTGTAAAAAATCAAGTACACGGAGAAAAAAACTTCGTGTGTCGGACCCGAAGTTGAGGTCATATGGATCTCTGAAGTTTTCGGAGGACGTATCTAAAAATTTGAAGTCGAGCTGCCGAAGTTAGGGTCACACATCTGAAGTACTCCGGTACATACCGAAGTGCCTCGATGTCTGACCCGAACTTCGGCAGCTCGACCTCAAGTTTTCGGATGCGTGATCAGAAACTTCAGAGATCCATATGACCTCAACTTCGGGTCCCATGCACGAAGTTTTTTTCTCCGTGTAGACTTATAATGGATGTTATCATACTTTTTTAGTGTACGATCGTTTTCGTTCCTTGAAATTTCCTCACTGAAACTTGAAATTTTGTGGGTATCCTCTTTGAAGAAGGTATCCTCTCTAACAGAAACGATCGGACACTGAGAAAAAAAGTATGATAACATCTACTCTAAGTCCACTTGATTTTTTAAAAGGGATACTATTTAGTGGGAATAACCAGAATTACGGTAGTTTTCACCTTAACTCCAGTGATACTTATCATAATATGATAAATACCACCATTGAGTATGGTGTTTATTACCATACTCGTATTACTGTGTCTGAATATGGTAAAATCTACTATATTTTTTTTTTTCAAAGTAAAATCGAATTGAATAAGAACAGGTTTGGGCTCCTTAGTTTTTCGATAAGTCGTTTATGCTAAACAGAAGGAACTGTCATCTGCGGACGCGCCCCTCTGTTGACAATCCCCTCATTTTCCCGCCCTACTCCACTCCCACCGGGCGATGTAATGACGGATTCCGCACCAGACCTCTATCAAAATGACACTTCGTGGGTTTTGACGGGTTGTAATACACCGAAAGGCACCGGGTTTGGATAGATCACGTCCTACTAGGCAGGTTAAGAATCGTTGGGGAAGTCTGAATGATCGATTTTCGATGTTCCCTTATTTGAAGCTATGTAAAGTATCGATTATGAAGGAATACCCTGTTTATCGATCCTTTTCTAAAAGCTTAAAATGGCAGACCATTCGATAAAATGCAAAACATGCCACAACACTGCTACACTGCTAAGAAGTTTCCTCATTTTGAAATTTCATTCAAAATGCGTCGAAATATTGTCAATGGGTCTCTGGACAATCTGAGTGTTTATAATGTACATTTGAGTCAGGAAACTCAGACGTCATCTGCTAAAACAATTAAAAGAAGTGACAATGAACTTAGATGAGGTCAGTCCTTGCGTAGAGATTAATAAAAAAATTACAACAAAATAACTACATAACTTCACATCAATAACTAGAGATATATCGATGGTGTAAGTCGGCAATCACATAACTCGGTATGCGACGTCGCAGACTTCGTGTCATACTTTATTTTTTAAGCGGAAAACTACTCAACGGCAATTCTTTAAAACTGCGCCGTGATTTTTCTTCTCTGTGCGAAGAAAATTCGGCGTAAACTTCAAGGAATGATACCAATTTGTTCTCCTTTAAAAAAATAACATAGAGGCGGAGATTTTCAGACACCGCAAACGAGTTATGTGATTGTCGACTTACACCGTCGATATGTCAGTAAAGAGCATGGAACGATTGAATGATGATATCTACGCATTTTTCGACATTTCTTATCAATAAAGTGCACTCTATTGAGACTAATTCAATTGCATGGTAGAATTTATCGTACGTAACAGTCGTGTTGATGCAAACTTTTTTTCATCTGTTTCAGGTAATAATTATGAAGATCCTAGTTTGAGCTGGAAAATGTTTGGTCGTTTATTCATTGTTCGTATTATTGTGATCCCTCTAAAACAGAAGGTTAGTGTGAAGTTGTCAAAATTAATAAGGTGTCATTTCGGAAGATTATTTTTAAAGGTTTATCGGTTTCTTTATACCGATCAATTATTGAAACTGAGCGATGTAAAGGGGGAAAACTTAGAAAAAATGAAGAGGAGGAGAAAAAATTGGATATGAGAAAGGAGCGAAACAGAAAAGAGGGGGGGATAAATTAAAACCGAGGGACCAGCTTGTTTTGAGGAAAAAGAAGCAAACCAGAAAAGAGAGAAAAGAGCTGAGAGGTGAAAAAGTAACTAAAACTAAATGATCGGCCGAAAGGGGGAAAGAAAAAGGACGTTCTAATGCAAATAGAAGATTTGCATTAAAGCATGCCACTAAATTGATGGAGATTGAAAACGAGAGTGATTCAATTCCACAATTTAGGGGTTAGGTTGAGATGGGGACAATGAGAAATTTTGGAATATTAAATGAGATAATTGAATAATACGTTCTAATAGGCACAGAAGGTGATTATTAAAGCAAGTCTGCTAATTGCATGAAACCTTCACTATAGGTAGTGAACGTGACATGCAATTAGAGGAGTATACTTTTTTGGGATAGCCCAAAAGCAAGACAGGCGATACACCTGTGGTGAAGAGTGAATTGAACCTGAAATGAGAAAGAATATTAATACTTAGAGTGATGAGGCAGCGCTTGTAGCATACCTTTCATCACTTACGCAGAGATTACTGGAGTGAGCCAAGCTGGACTTCAGAGAACCGGGATGAGGTGACGTCGGTTTACTTCGTACAGCGGACAGGCGCCAAGTGATCACTTTGCTTCGTGTGGACCGTCGGTTGACGGGACTTGCATGTGGCGGGAAGGTGTCCTTTCCAACGTTGGAGAGCCAGAGTCCTAATCCTAGTCCAAGTACTCCAAACTCCACCTTAGCAGGGGCGTCGGGTAAAGATTCTTGATCCGGGAGAGAGCTGCTTCCATAGTGAGGTCCAAGGTACACTCTACTACAGGTATGGACAAATGGAATTTTAGAAAGTCGTCAAAACGCGTAGATTTGACAGCATCGAGAGTACGACTGCGAAAACCTGCGCGGCAAATGGACGGTACGACTTCATACGTCACTCGATCGCCCATTTTCTCAGCGCTGCCACTTCGGCACCCCGTTTGTCCATACCTGTAGTAGAGTGTACCTTGAGTGAGGTCCGGGTCCGTCTTCTTCAGTGTGCTGGATGCAAGTGACTCTGAGGGGCAAGCGGCTGACGTCTTGAGCGCCGCGCAAGAGCCAAAAGGAACCGAGCGGGGACGGCCGCTAGGTGGGGGGCTCCAGGGGGAGCGGATCTGTGTTTGCCGTGGACTTTGAAAGCTGGAGGTGGATGTTGAGATTTGAACTTTATTGGTCGCTAAAGGTTTGAGCAGGTCGGGCTTAATCAGTACTTCCAGAATATGTATAGGTTTTGGGGGTACGTTATTGAACTGAAGCTAAAGAAAGTGAAAATTTGGAAAATTTGTATGTGGATGGGACTCATGGTTGCGAAGAAATATGGAAGTAATGGAGATAAATTTGAGGATAATTATGAAAGAAAGGTTGGAAACATAAAAGGGTTGTTCAAGACGAGTTATACAATGGTTAGGAACAGCACTTTCAATTTAATAGAAGGTAAAGGACACCTTTAAGGACGCGCAAATCTGGGAGGCGGGTCAAGGTGTGCAAATTTGGAATAATTTATTAGTTACCGCGGGCGCGCAATGTGATTGATCGGTGCAAAATTGAGAGAACCCTCAAGAGTGAAGGGAGGGGGGGGGGGATAAAAAATGAGTGTGATGAAATTTCTTGAAATTGCTCTAAGTTTGTTCGATCGGGATCGAACAGAAACTGTCACATATCCTCGATCAAATTTCTGAAAATCAGCACAAAACCACATAAGCTCTAGCTTGAAGCACGGAGGTGCTAAAATTTTAGAGAAAGGCAGGATTTCAGGAGAAAATACGGAGACAATTGTGGCAAAATTTGCTAAATTTTGGATAGAAAATGTTCAGCTTACATCATATTTCACTCTGAAATTCAGCTCAAATACTGAATTACACTTGACGGGCATTCCAGGGTTCAGCTCGTTTTCGTGAGAAGCTATCATTTCAAAATAAGCACAATTATCGGTTTAATAATCTAATTCTTAACCTAATAATTAAAGCACGTTGGCTAAAAAATTCGAACACACTATCTTACAACCCGTGCGTCCACACTGGAAAAAAAACACATTGGATCTAGAGTCCAGACTCTTGGAAACATTGACGATTTTTGCTTGAATCAAAACTAAATACGCTTAAATTAAAAGGCTTGGTTTTTCATTTAAGCTAGATTCTGATTGAATCATGAATACTTTTTCTTGTCGATGTTTTTAAGAGTCTGGACTCTAGATCTAATGTGCTTTTTTTTTTTCCTAGTGCACCGCAATCAGTTGGTATACTAAACGAATAATTTAGGTTTGATTTTATTATTAATCGATCATTGAATTTTCGATCACCCTAAAATTCGATTAATCGATTAATCAACCAATCGAAAAACTCGGTCTCGGACCTGAATTCATTCTATGGAACCTAATCGCGCCATTATCATCGCCAAAATGGTTCAACCGAACTGAACCATTTACCCTACCCGTAACCGCACCATGTGCTCCTCGTTCACCTACCCCTACCGTGCTTCGAGCTACTCATACCATCGTTAATCAGATTCAACCCCTCCGGCCGACCCCCACGTCACATTAACCCGGCCCGACCACAATCCAACGCCTATCGGTCCCCAAAAATCCTCACCGCACGTTTTGCATCGCGCGGGGGAGGGTCGAATGCGTCATCCCTGCAAACTCGCCGACGCGAGGACGTATCCCGATCTCCACATGAGCCACAGACAGCATGGCTTTATACCTGGAACAAGGCTCACGTGGAGCTCGAGCTACGTCAGAGGGGCGACGAGTTTGTCGTAGAACCGCGCGACTCGCGAGGGGTCGCCGCCCCGGTTGCGCGGTTCCTGCGCCCCGGCGGGGTGGGCCGAATTCGGGGATGCAGTCGTAATGAGAGGGAAGTGGCTGCGGTCGCCAGGCCCGACCGGCGTTTCATCGGAGATCCGGTGATTAACGACTTACGGGCTCAACAGCCCCGGGCCGCCACCGCGCTCGCGTCACCGAGGGCGGATGTACGTCACTGGTCGTCGAGAGAAAGGAGGGGGGGGTGGTCAAGCGGCCGATTGCCAAAATGCACTGTTACAAAAATTCAAACTGAGCAGCGGGATAATTACTGAAATGGACCACTAGACAAGGTACGAATTTAAGCATTCTAATACACGATTCCTAGTCAAAATTTCACGTGGAACAGTGGAACACGATTTGCGCAACGAAAATTACTGAAATCAACTCCTAACGAAGATATTGACGTTTTTATTTCACATTGGTTACCAGGAATTTGAACCGCCCGCACAAAAGAAACTCAAAGCTCTACGTGAGTCAAATCGCGCACTACAACGGTTTCAGCAAGCTTCTCAACCGAGCTAAGTTCATTTCCCACCATGTGTTGTTGAAACTTTAAGCAATTTGCCATAGCTGAGCCAAAGCGTCAAGATTGAGGTTGCCAGATTTTTATATCGCAGAGACTGTCATGATAACGTTTAGCGCGCGAAGTGAATCACACAGAGCATTGAGTTTTCATGAGCGAGTAGTTTGATTTCACACATCAAGAATTATTGAATGTCTTCGTGAGGAATTGATTTCGGTAATTTTTGTTGTGCGCATCGTGTTTTACATGAAATTTTGGTTATGAGGTTTGTATTCGAATGCTGAAATTCGTGCCTTGTCTAGTGGTCCATTCAAAACGCCTTCAAATACTGTGTTACTTCACCACATTACGCGGGAGTTGAAATAGTTGTTTCTTGGCGCCTGCACGCTCTCCTTGTAGATCAGAGCCAGTTGGACATCTAATTGACATTGCTCATTAATATGAGAATTTTTGTCAGTCTCTGCGGGCATATTTTTGGAATTGATCAACAAAGCTATACAGGAAAGAAGACGACGGGAAAATGTAACGATTCTATAAGTTGAAACGGCTTGTTCTTATAGTCTACGGGAGAAAATGATGGAATAAGTCTAGAGTCCTTCGTGGACCACCGTTATTTATGTCGTTTGTTCATTGAATCATTTAATTTCTTCGTAAGGAGTTGATTTCGGTAATTTTTGTTGTGCGTATCGTGTTCTACGTGAAATTTCAGTTGCGAAACATGTATCAGAATGCTGAAATTCGTACCTTGTCTAGTGGTCCATGATATACAAACAACACACAAGGAGTATGGAGCGATGCTATTTTGCCGTGCTAAGGGAAAACGCCGTATAAGCCTCCAGACGTTGCCATATCTCTTTCAATAAATAATTTTACTGTGAAAAAGGCCCCTCAGCCTAAACCAAAAGGTCCCCTTGTGCCATCCCCAAATCATAGCTTACATGAATCCAACAGTTGCTGGTCATTTTTGTCAACCTGGGAAATTTCTGGTTCGGGAATACCTCCCGTAAAATTTCATAGTTTTGAATTTGATGAATTTTTACCTTCATGGATATTCCATGCTCGTGTCGATTCGACAGCAGCGCAATAACGACAAAAACCACGCGGGTATTCGCATGTTAGCCCCATCAAAACTCCATCATTCACCGCCCGACTGACCGACCGATGTCGTTGTCCCCTCCGCGGCCCTGCTGAGCCACCCGATACCCTTACAAAAATCATCGCTGATCCCTCACCCATATTGCTATTCCAAGGGAGGACACCGAATGAGCTTTGAGACATTGCCAAATTTATTTTTATAAAATACACTGTCTTCCAGAACTTACCAGCGGCAATATATTTTAGACACCCTGCACTTTAAATATTCTACGTGATCCATTGACAAGATCTGCCACTACGCCGGCCCTTAGAGCTACATGACCTGATCAAATCTAATCTGCAAATTTTCGAGTTGTCCATACTCTCCTTATGAAGGTGCTCTAGTCTCATGATGAGTAATGGATGTTGGGGTGAGCACTTTGCCAGACGAGTTTTAGTTTTGGGTCGATTGCTGGATCGATTTCTTCATACCTCGGTCATCAGTCACCATTAATGCAGTCCAATTTGGTTTTGTTCAAATCTACAAAAGGCAGTGTACTCCAACACAACTGCATCCATCGTAAAAGCACGAAATTTCCATCCGCTTCCCGACAATACTGGGTCTAAGTGCTGCCGTTTTATTTTATCCAAAGATACCGATTCTCGGAAACACATTCCGATTTGCCATAGTTCCGAGAAAAATTCCGAAATACGCCCGGATTTGGTTCCGAAGAGCATCAAATTTGATAAAAAACAAATTCCCTGAATTTGATCAAATCAATGGTCAAACTGACGAAAAACTACAAATTTTGAGAAAATTCTGCATACAGCTGAAAATTCCGGAGATTTAGAAGGTTCCGGGAAAAGATCAGATTATTTAAAAAGTTCGGAATTAATTCCGGTAAACGGCAGCACTGGGTTCGGGTCTGCTGATCCGAAGATGAGATTTTTAAAAACCGATCGTGTCGCAACTTGTTTCCCAAGCACCCGACCAAGGGAAAAGGGGGTGGGGGAGGGGGGTTGTCCGGCCGAAGTGCAGGGCCCGGGTCTTGAATGATGAATAAGGATTTGAGTGTTTAATACGCATCAAGGCCCACGGAGAGACCGTTCGGTTCGCGGCCGACGCGCTCATTACGATCTCGGCCGGGACTTCGTGAATAATTGAACCGGTCCGTGTTAAAACAGAGCACGTCCATTATCGAATGAGCCTTGGAATGCACGTGTTCTTACGGAGCACGAGGCTCATTAGTGAATGATTTTGTTTCGTTTTAATGCCGAGTGATTCGATTGATCCGCGGCGTTGGGTATTGGCCGCGGGGGTAGCCGAATTTGGCTGGTGAGCGGTGTTGACGGATAAATGGAATGGGTCAATTATTGCGCCAATAGGACTAGGACTCCCGGAATTGCATTTTGATGGTTAAAGATCATAGGTTAGAAAAAAATAATAAATTCTGCTCAATTGCCAAGTTTCTTCCCTGAACATTAACAAAGAAATCGCTCATCTCCTATCATGAATGACGTATGTCGTCATCCGCAGCACAGTGGATCAGAGAGGTTGGACATGCATTTTTTGACTAAAACTGCAAATTTTGATGTTTAATTCGTCACATTTTAAATTTTTAGTTGTTCATCTGGAAGTAAATTTCACGAAGAAACCAATGGAGCCAGTTTTAGAACCTCAAAGTTTTGTATGAACGGAGTTATGAGCGTTTAAAGTTTCCAATTGTTGTCCGACCTCTCCTATTGACTCGATCCAGTGTGCGCGGGAGTGCAGGCCGTTGTTGTCTCGACCTTGATTTATCTCTGTTATACGTCAAAAATCAGTGCAATGATTGTATCACTTTCGGACTACATTTTGCAATTAGGAACTACAATCTCTAGCTCAGTTTAGAAACAACGTATACACCATTTTTTTCCGAATATACGTATGTTTTTTCTACGAATGAGCCCTAAATCGTAGTTCGTAGTTGAAAAATGTAGACCAGTTCATGAAATCAGGGTGGAGGGAACCATGGTATGCACCCCCGCGGTGGATGACCTAATACGCGCGTTTTCAATGAGCGATTTCTCCGTTCTGTCTGACTTTGAAGAAATACATATATCGACGGTGTAAGTCTGCAATCACATAACTCGGTTTGCGACGTCGCAGATTTCCTGACATACTGTATTTTTTAAACGGAAAACTACTCAACGGCAATTCTTTAAAGCTGCCGTGATTTTTCTTCTCTGTGCGAAGAAATGTCTGCAAAAACTTCAAGGAATGATGTCAATTTGTTCTCCTTTAAAAAAAATAACATAGAGGCGGAGACTTTCAGACACCGCAAACGAGTTATGTGATTGCCGACTTACACTGTCGATATTCATGATTTCCCCAATAAATTCGTTTTTAATTGAAGGAAATCCGGCAACGTCCGAAGGTTCATACGGCGTTCTTCCTTTAAACGGCAGATTACATATGACGAACTTTCATTGAGAGAGGTAGGATGACAGCATTTACCGAGCTTTGCAGTGCGTCCAATGTAAAATTAGCTCCATGTGAAATATAGAAGTTAATGTAAGCGTTCTTCTGGACCACCGACTCGAAATTCAACTTTACATTGAGCTTAACAATTTAGTATATTTGAAATGA
Source organism: Bemisia tabaci (assembly GCF_001854935.1). Lineage (NCBI taxonomy): Eukaryota > Metazoa > Arthropoda > Insecta > Hemiptera > Aleyrodidae > Bemisia > Bemisia tabaci. The sequence continues at coordinate 1,845,281 of NW_017547427.1, forward strand.
ATACCCCACATTAGCCTTCAGGCCAAAGGTAGAATACCTCTTCATACAGATTTAATCGTCATCACAAATAGAGTTTATGAACACATTAAATGTTAGAAAATAAACGCTAGAGAACCAGGACGCTTGAACTAACATTCAATTAGGCGAATGAAAATGTTCGACTCGTATTCAGCCTGATACGCGTGCTTTCAAAACTTTTCGACGTATAAAATATATTTCCGCGAACAAAAAAATTCCTCCAACAAACAAATGTAATGATTTAGTTCAAACTTCGTTTAGTAGCCTGTCTTTACTTTCGGCAGCATATCTCTCTTTTCCTAATGAATGCTGTCAGCGAAAAAGTTTTTCTGAGCGCGCAACTCATTCAATCTGGAGCGAATCAAACTGCAAAAGTATGATTGAAACATGAAATTGGCGTTGAATAAACATGAAGCAGGTCATGGGATCGAGACTCCCTACCTGTCCACTTTACTCGGACAGATTTGTTCAAATTTTGATTAAAATGCGAGCTGGGTCAAACGCGCACGAGCGATTTCGAGTTTCGCATCATGCACTTTATGAGGTAATTTAGGGGCTGAAATAGTAGACAACCTATCAACCACTGAGTGCGGAGATTATTTTAACACAGCACTAGTCGTTTTTTCCTTTAAAACTTTACGTTGAATGCGGAGGTCTAATTGAATTTTAAGTTTTGCGTAAAGTTCAAGAATCGGAACGACACGTCTTTATTAAGTTATGAGGAAGACTAAGTACTTTTTGAAGTAGGAAGCTCAAAAATGAGCAAAGGGCCTTTCAAAATAAGGATCGTCTTTCTGTTCCCTTTGTTTCCCCGAGCTCAGAGATTTCATTCGCATGTGGCCTAAACAAATTTTTCGGTGTTATGACAATCCACTAATAACAGTTTAGTTTGAGTTCACAGCTCAATTTGATAATGCAGCGCCAAAAATGTCGCATTTTTTACCATTAAAAAAGGCTCATATATGGATGTTTCTCGGTTGAAAAAGTAACTTCAGTTGATCCCTTTGTATTTTTCTGAAGCACAGTATCATCAACTGATGGCATTATAAAAGAAAAAATAAAAAGGGACCGACTAGAATTTTTTTGGCAACCGAGACGATTCAGAATATTAGTTTTTTCAATGGTGAAAAGCACATATTTTTCAAGACCGAGTGAATTGAACACGATTCTACCCTTAGTTCATACACTGAGCAATTGGATTGCATTTTGCGAAAAGAAACTAAGCGCATACCAATGCCACCGAGATTGTGCAACGTTTTTGCACCTTGCAATTAGAAATTAATCATCTAAACAAGTTTTATCTTTACTCCCAATCAACTATCAATTAAAACAAATTACCTTTGTAAAAATTATTTGCATGACTTTAATAATATTATTGCAAGGAATGTGAGTTGCACAATATATCGACGGTGAAACTACCAAACCACGTATCTCGTTTGCGGTGTTTAAAAATCTACGCTCACATTTTATTTTTTTAAAGTAGACCAAATCAATATCATTCCTTGAAATTTTCACAGAATTTTTTCCGCACGAAGAGGAAAAATCACAGAAATTTTCAAGACTGGACGTTAAGTAGTTTTTTATTTAAAAAATAAAGTATGACAGGAAGTCTGCGACGTCGCAAACCGAGATACGTGGTTTGGTAGTTTCACCGTCGATATGCGACATTGGAATGCTCTTGGTTTCTTTCTGCAAAATGCTATCTAATTATTGGAGGAGATTTCGCAAAATTATCGAATCTTCTAAAATGCACGTGTTTGTGTGAAATTCCACCTGATAATGACGCTAGGCGGTACATTTTCTCCCTCTTCAATCTATTCTAAAGCTTTTTCTCGTATGGACGCATTTATGCTAAAATGAACTATGCTGCACGAAAACCCCATACGCATAGTTCCAGTTCCCCTCAGCATATAATGCGTCCATATTAGTGCAACATTAAACATTTCTGCGAATTTAGCGCTTTAAGTACTCATAGATGAAGCAATAAAAAATCTGCGCTGAAAATTCTCCATTTCAGACTTCTTCTGTGTGTATCGTGAGATTTAAGCCATTTTCCATACGAAACAACTTTTTCATTCGCTCTAGCGAAATTCTGCAAAAACATCATTCTCAGCATTTCTCAAGGAATCAAACGCAGAATCGCTGTATGGAAATTGGCACAATTTCCACGGCGGGAACCCAAAGCACGCGGCGCACAGTGGATCGCGTCAATGGGAGAAGTCGGAAATGATTTAAAAACTTTAAAATCGTAAAATTAATATGAAATATTAATGTTTTAAAATTAGTTTCATTGCTTTCTCGTAAAATCCTCTTAAAATTAACCCCTTAAAATTAAAAATGTGACGAGATAAACGTAAAATCTTACAATGGAGATGCTGCATGTGTGCATGAAGAATTTGCGATTTGACTGTTGATCCTTATGTAACAGTTCGCGAGAAACACGATGGTGCCACTGGTTTTCTCTGAAATCAACTCCCAAGCTCAAAAAAAGCTCTCAAGTTGAGGTCAAAATGGAGGGGATATCCCACGCTATCCTGAGAGTCCACCTCTACATCAAGACAAACTCTCCATGCAAAGATAGAGAGCTAATGCATTGACAGGGTTGCCATGTTATCAATTTTGGAGTCCCAAAATCAAGTGGCAGCCCTGTCAATGTATTTGCTCTCTATCTTTGCATGGTGAGTTTGTCTTGATGTAGAGGTGGACTCTCAGGGTAGGGTGGGATATTCCCTCCATTTTGGCCTCAATTTGAGATCTTTTTTTGAGCTTGGGAGTTGATCTCAGTGAAAACCAGTGGCACCATCGTGTTTCTCGCGAACTTTTACACAAGAATCAACAGTGAAATCGCAAATTCCTCACACATGCAACATCTCTAGTGTTGTCGAGAATATCGTGCCCGACTTCCTCCGGGTAGGGGTGTTCAAACGAATTCTTGCCGGAACGCTATCGATATCGTCTCTTATTGAAACTGGCGGCAGTACCGACAGTGGCGATGATATCGACAACAACCGGCCTTATCGGATTTTTGAGAGCTCGCACTCATTGCATTGTTGCCCCGCGTGTCGGTTTATCAGATTACCTGGCTTGGCGGCGCGTAAAATAGATGTACAAATGGCAACAGCTTATTTTCGCCGGCTCCGAAAACTCTGATCGCTATCGACAAGAGCGCTCATATCGTAACTTTTTCTTAACGGAACTGTTTCGGTGGCTTACCGACAACCGATTGAACAGCTCTACCTCCGGGGACTCGGTCCACTGTGCGGTATGAGCGGAGGAGGCTGAAAAAGGCGCAACTCGACTGCAACCCTCAACACTTATCTGTTTACAAGCCTATTGTGAGGCGCTCTCGTACCTTACAGCTCGCGAGAGAATAACAAGGACACTAATACGCCCTCTCGCGGCACAATAAAAAACCGAAAGCCCTTGATAAGATTACACGAGAACTCCACCACCACACCACTCCGCCAAAGGAAGACGCGGGAGGCTCTAATTGAGCGGCTCTCACGAAAAACCACCCAAGTGTTGCGTGATACGTACAGTACGTACGTTGTTTCAGAAACAGGCCGTTCGATTACAACCTCGCGGGCTGAAAGACGGGTATCAACCCTTGGAGTGAGTCTTGATTGCGTTCCTCGTGTCCGGAGGTTTTTAGGGTTGGGGTGGGAGGGAGACGGAGGCTCAACCCCGGGTGCAGCCTTTTCGAAAGGTGTGATAGGGCCGGTGCGCGAGGGCCGGGCGGGGGATCAGATTAATTTAATTAAGCATTTTTGAAAGGGAGAAAAATTGAGCGGAGTGCATTTTTTTCGCGGCGCGGCGGAGATACGGAGCGCGGGTGTGCTGGAGCAAAATAAAAGGGGATTTTGAGGGCGCGGGGTTGCCCCGTCTTTTTGGTTTTTGCGATGTTTTGCTGATGAGAAGAGATAGGTGGAAAATCGGCTCCGTAAAACAGAAGTTGTTTTCGCAGTGTACTGTAAGAAAGTATAGGATGTGACCGAGGATTGATTCGCCTTCATCTGATAGGATAGGCAAAACGGCTACTCCGGAGTTCGAATAGTGGTATCACTAGCATTGAATCATTGAGGTTGACTTTGCGTGTAAGAAAGAAGTTGATAGGTGCAACACGAGTAGTGTTGCAATAGCGTGCCGGTAAAAAGTCAGCGTTGGGATTCGTCAAATTTTTGTTCATGAAGTTAAGTAATTCCGCTAAAATTAATCTGGACTTTTTCTCCAAAACTTCAAGAGATTCGAATAAAAAAACTCCGGAAATCCAAGTGACAGTTGTGGAATTTTCATTGAAAGAGCAGATATTGCTGAGTACAAGGTTCACCTTCTTGAAAAAGTCCACGTGATCTTATTTGTTTACGAATTCCGCCAAAATTAATCGGAGTTTTTTGTTTCTAAAAAAAAATCAAGGGAATCCCGAGATTTGATTTCAGTCATCCTCCGAACGTGGAAAAACGTCCCAAGCTTCAGAACTTGGGACTAATTCGGAAAAACGGAAGCACCGCCTCTGGCTCTTTTCCTCGAATCGGAGAGGTTGTAAATCGGGCAGTCGCCGAGTAAAAAGTTCAGCGACAATGTTGCCAGGTCATGTAATAAAATTTGAATATTTTACATGGTCTTAAATGGGGGGATTGAACGGGGCCTTCGAACTTCGAAGAAGGGCTTAACCACCAATATTTTAGAAATCGAGCTTTTGAAGGAATATTGTCCTCTGCGGTCGAATGCATCTTTCTATAAAGTGATTTCACCGAAATTGCTCATTAAATGTATTTTTATAACATTTCAATACTTTTTCTAGTGGTAAATCGGCGTGCTCTCTCATCCATCTCTGCCGGGTGCTCCCTCATGATAAAAAGCATGATTAAAGGCACAAATTATGGTTTTTCGATACTGTCGTCGAACTGGGAGGCACTTTGATGGTCACAATTCTATGCTAAAAATGGCAATGCTCGTCGTTTCTCTCACAAAAAAACGTATCTACACTTACATAATTCCAAATTTTCCCTCGCAAATTGAAAATTTTCTAGGGAGATTTTCGGCATTTCTAACTGAAAATTCCGCTGATGTTTCTTCCGACCTCATGCAAAAGTTAGAATAAGCTCAAATAAAATTTGCATAGGTACATTCTTGTAGAAAATTAAATTATTGGAGTTAATTTTGTAACCGGAGAATAGAGTTCCGTTTCTTCCTCCAAGTTGCGACGCACTGGGCGGTTTTGTGCGATAAGGGCGTATCCACCAAAATGTAAAGCAAGTCTATTCTTATTCTATATCTCCGTTCTTCCTAGTGTGATTATCATTAATGTCTTATTGCCGATGGTATGTTGACTATTTGATGATTCTTTAAACAAAAATATGGAGAAATTGCCGAAGAAATCAAGAATTTCTTACGCTATCTCGGAAGTTCGCACTTTTGGTGGTTACGCCCAGTAATAAGCCGTTCAATAGAGAATCTACACGAAATAATTTATAGATACGTCTTGACGAGCAGCCTCCGCAGTATTTTTCATAATTTTCTTTATGGCATGTGAAATTGTAAAATAATAGAATTTAGAGTGAGAAAATCATTCAGATAACATATATATTTCTGTAGCTTAGGTAATTTCATCATATTTCCTCTAATAATCATACATTTTAGAAACCAAGGATATTCTCACTCTCAGTTAGTTCGTACAGTAGTTTCATCTTAAAGTCTAATCCTATCCTCTTCCTCTGATCACCCTAGTGCGATTCTAGATCATCGTGGTCTTATTACCGAAGGTATGTTGACTATTTGTTGATTTTTTAACACGAAAATATGGTTTCGAAATTACATTAAATTGAAACTCACAAAATTTCGAACACCTGCAAATTTTCCATCGTGCTGAATTTCCAGCTCTATTTTGCAACAGTGTGTTGCGAGAAGCGCTGCCGAGAGCAATAGCTCGGCCGGAAAAAATATTATCATATTGTCTTTGCGGAGTTGTGAATTGTTGCGGGCGGCCGAGGGGGTGCAGGGGGGCGGCCGGGGGCGGTGATGATGGATTCCTCGGAGGCGCCCCTAATGCGCGGTATTAATTTAAAACGCTTATTTGAGATATTACACGATTCATGCGTCTCCACATCACTCATTTATTTCTTTCCGCGACCCGCCCCCTCCCCTCCCTCGGCCCCGCGCAGCGACCAAGGTAAGCGGCTGATAAATCGGGTATTTAGGGCTAAATGACGCCGCTCGGTGGAAAAAAGGGAGGCTCCGGTTGGAACCTCGTATTCGCGTGCATTGAGAGGCAAATCTATGCGTGTTGTAGACGTTCAGGGGTTCAAGGCAAAAATTACACGAGCAAATTTTGAATATTGGGAGATAAAACATGCTGTGACTATCCCACTATTACTCCCTCTTTCATTTCCAGTTTCGTAACACTGTGTTCAAACACCAAACACTACGTCAGGATAAACTTCCACCCTCTTAACATCACCTTAAGATTCAAGAAAATAATTGAAACAACTGTAGTGGCTATAACAAATGCCGGAACACGAGGAAAAAATGATATTGCTGATTTAACAATTTTGTGGTTTCAAAAAGTGTCAATGTTTCAATGTAGGTTTTACAATTATAAAATGGTAATTTTACCACCCCCGTGGGTAAATTAGCTTTCTTCTATTGTAGCTGTACATTTGACACTTGTCGGAGATATTTTTTAACAACTTATCGTTAAATCAGCAATCCATTTTTACCAATGTATTTGTTCCCTATCTTTGCATGGAGAGTTTGTCTTGATGTAGTGGTGGACTCTCAGGATAGCGTGGGATATCCCCTCCATTTTAGTCTCGACTTGAGAGCTTTTTTTGCGCTTGGGAGTTGATCTCAGAGATAACTAGTGGCACCATCGTGTTTCTCGCGAACTTTTACACAAGAATTCATAGTCAAATCGCAAATTCCTCACACATGCAACATCTCCATCACGGGTTCGACGAGGAACAAATGGAATGAGGGAAGGAAATGAGGAAGGAATTTGAGAATGGGCCGATTAAAGGTTACGAAAAACTTTCAATTTATTTAATCTTTATTCCCATTTTTGACTCCGTGAGGGGGGGGGGAGGTTGTCTTCACTCTCAGTATAAAGGGACTCTAGTATCTTGCTATCCGGCTTCTATTCCCACTTTGCGGCGGAAAAAAGCGAGTTAAAAAGAGCGGCGGCGGGGCCGCGGAATAATTCAAAGATTGATAGGGGCCGACGAAAACGAGCGGTAAGATTCGCGCGGACGACGGGAGCGTTCCGCGCGGTGAAATATGACACTAGGCCCTTGTGGGGGTGGGGGGTGGAAGCGAAACCCATCCGTTATATGTGTCACCCCGCGCGGGGGAGTCGTCTATTATTCAAATGTCCAGCAATTACCCTTTGGACCGGGCCGGACGGTCCTCTGTCCCCATCTGGACCCCGGAAAGTGCGGGGGGCGGGGGCGGGGAGAGGGGCGCCCCGCGGATGATGTCGGTGATGAATGCGCCACTGATATGCCCCCGCAATTTGTATTATTTCAGCGGCGCTTATTAATAAACATTGCTCTCGGACAGTGCACTCAAAAATTCGGGCCGGGCCGGCGGATCATTTATTCATTCGTCCGATTCGGGTCGCGCTAATTAAATTTCTCGGTCGCGACGCCGCTGCTGCGGCCCCGTCCCCGTCGGCGGTAAATTAAGTCGCGTCGACGCGCTCGTCATGATTCGCACGACGGATGTTTCGCTGATTTCGGGGTTGTGACTGGTGACTGCCGGGGCGGATTGATGCTGTTCGACGGGCTCTTTTGAAAATGTCCAACCTCGTTTCAGAATAGACAGATCAACAAGGTGACCAAGGTGACGTCATTGTTCTCACAATAGAGGGAAAGCTCGATCAGGAAGCAACTGTAGAATCGTTTGGGGTCTAATTGGACCGCGTTAAACAGAAAGGAACCAAACCACATCAGCTATTGTCACATTTAATTGGACAATTTAATTTTTTACAAGAAAACAGTTGTGCGGATTTTCGTGCAAATTTCAGTGGATTTTCTACATAGTACGAAGCAAATTTCTCTAAATATTCAAAGGAATCCATACACATGTTCTCTCGTAAAATATTAAATTGACCAGTTAAATTTTGCAATAGCTGATGTGGCTTGGTTCCTTTCTGTTTAACGCGGTTCGATTGGACCCAGCATGACCGCAGCGCAGCTGGAATGAAACTTGTGTTTTGCTAAACAGCTTAACTCTTGGGTCAACTGAGGGAAATGGTACTCCGTGCGACCTTTTCCCTCTAAAGTGAGAAAGAAGGCGTTCTCGCATAGTAAGAAAAATTAACCAAATTAGGAAGTAACACAAATCAACCAAATTTTAGGGTCGAAAATCTGCGACCTCGTTAAAAATTAGCCGCCAGCCTTCAGAATCGAGCCTAGGTACCATCGATCGGAGCCCCTCGCACCAGCCACACTCAAGTCGCGTCCTCTGAGTCGGGGTTGAAAATAGGAGTATATAAGTTTAGCAGAACACTTCTTTAATGATCCGATGTCTCAGAGTAGCCTACGGTTTAAGTCAATTTACACAGAAATGTGTTATTCGGCCAAGTCCTTTAGGTTGACCTGATATGAAAAAAAGTAACACAAAGCAACACACAGTGACACCAAACACGGCTATTTTCTGCCACACAATCGACCAACTTGTGTCTTTTCGACTGGCGTGTCAAATCGATTTGTGCCTTATATAAAACAGTTACAATCAATCTGGGACAAGTGGAACACACTGGGAACACTCTGCCTTGTTTTAATACGAATAAAAAAATGTATACTCTTGCTTGGTCGGAGCAGTCCCTTTTCTTATGGCAGAAGGTATTATAGTGAAATATTGATGACCAAAGTCCCACATCACGTACCTTCATTGCAATGATTTAAAATTTTCGCCCCCCTTTTTTTCTGAAGAGAAACAAGCCAACTTCAGAACTTGACATTTGTGCAGAATACTCTTCCAACAGAGATGAAAATTAAAAACGAATTTCCTAGAAATTACGTAGACTACTTTCCAGAAGTCCTTTTTGCCAGACAGCGCCAATTAAACTCACCGGCTCACAGTGGATCGAGTCACTCAGAGAGGTCGGACATGACATTTTTTACCTAAACTGCAAATTTTGATGTTTATTTCGTCACATTTTAAATTTTAATGGGTGCCACTAGAAGAAAATTTTACGAGGAAACCAATGTAACCACTTTCAGAACCTCAAAATTCTGTATGAACGGAAAATAAGCTTTTAAATTTTCCAAATTTTGTCCGACCTCTCCTATTGACTCGATCTACTGTGCGGCGCGGGGCAGGCGCGTACGGCACGAAACACACAGTAACGCCTTACGAGACCGCAGGATACCTCATGCATTGCGCGTCGGTGCGCGCTCAAGCCGTTGACAAGTTCTTGGTTTCGAACATACCCCGATGTACACAATTTCCGAACAGGTCTCACCGCGAGCTTGCAATCCTAGGATCACAGGATGGTAGAAATTTTGTAATCCTGCATGTTTTTCGGTGAAAATACACATATCGTTCTTTCCGGCCGCTTCGAGGAGCCAGTAAGCTTCTGATCTAAATTGCAGGAATTCAGAAATTCGGACGATATTTAATTTTTCCTAGAAATTACGTAGACTTCTTTTCAGAAGTTCTTTTTGCCAGACAGCGCCAATTAAACTCACCGGCTCACAGTGGATCGAGTTACTCAGAGAGGTCGGACATAAAATTTTTGACAAAAACTGCAAATTTTGATGTTTATTCCGTCACATTCGAAGTTTTAAGGGGTGCCACTGGAAGAAAATTTCACGAGGAAACCAATGGAACCACTTTTAGAACCTCAAAGTTCTGTTTAAACGGAGTGATATGTTTTTAAATTTTCCAAATTTTGTCCGACTTCTCCTATTGACTCGGCCGGCCCACCGTGCGGCTCTGCGAAATTGAAGTTTTTTCCGCAGCGCGCCATGCAGAAGCTTTTGATATAATTAGCGATTGATTCGCCTTCATCCGGCAGAATAGGCAAAAATGCTACTCCGGAGTTGGAATAGTGGTATCACTAGTATTAAACCTTTTGAAGCAGACTTCGCGTGCAGAAACGAAATGAAACGAGTTCAGCATAGAGAGACTAAGTATAGTAGAATGTACTGAATCAATTAGTTCGCATACTCCAAAGTTATTTCCTGAGTATCGAGCACTCTTTAATCAGCTTGCAATTTTTCCATCACGAAAAACAATAAGGGATTTTTTACGAGCTTCTCATCGTTTCCAATGGCGTGGCGTGCTTTGTGCTCTATTGATATTTCTCTATTTGAAGCTGCGGTAAATAATCGATTCTTAAGGTGTTCGTTGCGAACATCCTGTTTATCGATACTTTTCCATATGTTTGAATGTCCGATCAATCATTATATCGCAAAGCACGCCACGCCACTGATCGTTCCCCTCACAAAAGAGCGTAAGTACATTTCAATATTGCCAAATTTCCCCTCGGAAATTGAATTTTTCCATTAGAGTTTTGGAAATTTCCAATTGAAAATCTCTCTGATTTTTTCCGGTCTCATGCAAAAATCATTCAAATTCGGACAAAAATTGCTCAGGAATATTTTTGTATAAAATTGGTACTGTCTATGTCAATTTTTCAAGCTTAGAATGGAGTTACGTTCCTGTGTCCAGGAAGCGACGTTCTGTATTGTCGTGCCGAGGAGAAGTGCCATAAGAGATTTCGGACGGTGCCAATTTTTTTTCGGTAAAATATGGATTTTCTAGAAAGGTTGCATGTAAAATAATTTTTTTAAAATTTTTTAGAGAATTTCACTCACGATTTGATCCAATTCACGGAAATTTCAAAGATTTTTTTTTTTTTTTTTTTAATATATCGCAAAAATGAACTATTTACCGGAGAAAATTGGGTGACAACTGAGGGCTCATACGGCGATTTTCCCTATCCCACTGAAAAAAAACGTGCTTGGTTCAAGCATGATGATGCTTTAATTTGCCGCCAAGAATTTTTTGATTTAAAAATCTTGATAAATCTTGATTTAAGCTGAATTTTTCTTGATACAAGAAAAAAATGCTCGGGTTGAGCAAAACAGTAGTTTATTATGCAGCAAAATTCTTATTTCAAGGAAAAATACTTCTTGGCGGTAAATTTAAGATTCTTATTTTTTCCAGTGACGGCAAAGTACATCCTTACGACTTCCTCATCGCGACGCGGAAGAAAATTCATTCCATCCGATGCACTCCACGGGATGCAGCGCGCCCGACCTCGAAACCGATCCACTCGGTTCATCCACTCGGTTCATTATTTCACGGATTTCGGTTATTATTCGGTGGAGCCCGCCCTTGCCAAACTTCCGAAAAAACCCCGCACGCAACACTCGGAAATCGATATTTTTTCCCACGAACCGTCAACCTCAGGGAGTTATTATCCCGGGTCGCGTCTTGAGTTCATCGAAGGGCGGGAGGCCCCCCCCCCCCCCCCTCNCCACCTCTTCTCCGCGTCGGAGGAACACTGAAGACGAAGAGACAAATCAATGGCATTCTTAAACATGAAAAGCTTCCCCTACACGGAATTCGAGATATTTACCGAGCCACCATTCACGAACTTTGCCTCGGTGCCGGATCGTCGGCTAAAATAACGATTACCACCACCTATTCTTCCGAGTTGAGGAAAAACGCCGTACAAGCCTTCAGGCGTTGCCATATTTCCCTCGAAACCAAACGAATTAATCGGTGAGTTGTGAATATTTTTCAACAAATTTTTCAGCCGATTTTTTTCCAGAATTAATCTAAAATCTCTGAATTTCCAAGAAAAAAATACGCGTAACTTGTCTCCAAAATAAATGTTATTAGACATGTTATGTGTCAACGATATTAGACAACATTTGAAGGCTTAAACGGCGTTATTCCTCAGCACGGTAATATCGAAGGATTTGTAACCGCGGAGCGGCAACATCGCATCCGGGCTCGTGATTTATTGTGCGATAGACGCTTCGCTAGATCGTCGCTTCGCCCAGCTTTTAATCATCCTTATTCATCCGCCGAGGCCGGGGTGTCGAACCGCGGTTCGAAACCCGGTTTAATCGTTTCGATTTTCCGGAGTGTGGCATCGATCTGGCAACGGTGATTTCTCGCGACCCCCCGCCCCACTCCTCATCGCCCGGCAGTGCGCGCCTGCATTTATTCATAACCGCATCGTACAAAAAGCTCAGCGATTCGGAACATTCCTGAGTCGGAAATCACTGCGGATTGTTGTGAAAAAAACGGCTCGGGATCGAGTTGAGTGGGAGCGATTCGTCCCTCGGACGTTGGAGAGAAGGAACGGTCTCATTGTCTGGGCCGCCGTCTTGGGGTCCGCGAGGCGGAAATGATCGATTATCGATTATCGATTCCTCATTTAAAGCCATGATAAAGAATCGACTGTGAAGGTGTTCGGCACGAACACATTTTTATCGATCCTTCTCCATAGGTTTTTATTACGGATCAATCGATGTATCGCAAAGCACGCCACGCCACTGGATGCGTCGCTTCGGGAACCAATTGAATCCACTCGTCGTAGGAGGACGTGGACTGTCGTGCTAAGGAAAAACGCTGTATGAGCCTTTAGACGTTGCCAAGTTTCCTTCGATAAAAACCGAAATTACTGGGAAATTTGTGAATATTTTTTTTCCAAAATTTTCAGAATATTTTGTACTCAATTTAATTTAAAATATCTGAAAATTTCAAGGGAAAATGTGCATAAATGGTATCAAAATTGCATGTTCATCGTGGCAAATTTGGCAACTCTCGAATGTTCATACGGCGTTCTGCCTTAGCAAGGCAGTCCCCGTGTTGGGTTACTCTTGCTGGGTCGAATTCAATCAAGATGCAATACGGGAGTGGAAAAGAGGAGGGATCGAAACGTGTAAACCCGGATGAGCTTTCGTTTCTTTTCCTTCTTGGTTTTTCTGCTCCGTATCCTTAACCTGTTTCGATTCATCCTGATTTTCCTCTCCTAATTTTTATTATAGGCCGAACTATGGCTTTCTAAACCAAAGGTAGAAAACAATTTCTGCGTGGAATCCAAAGTTGTGGTTTACGGATTTCTGAAGTTTTCGGATGCGCGATCCGAAAACTTGAGAGGCCAATATAATCTCAACTTCGGGTCCCACGCACGAAGTTTTTTTTCAGCGTGTGAATTTCAAGAATTCATATAATTTGACTGAACGAAAAGTCTGGTTAAGGGGACCGATTAATTCGTCTGTTCACGCTGAACAAAGTTAATAATTGCATTACTCTACTAGCTCGATATCATCGACTTGGTGTACATGCATTGAAATATCTACATTTGAGGCAACGTAAATGAGATTTCCAATTCAAGAGGTGCCCAGTTTTGTTTTGAAATACCGGGTTCTATATCCAGACTGATATCGTCGTTTACCGGACGACGGAACGTTTCGTGGTGTAATCCCAAGGTTGCAAAGTTGACTCAAATAATTCAATTGTCATAAGAATATACTCGTGAAATTTTTGTCCAAAATTGTTTTTATTTTTCCATAAGATCAGAAGAAAACTCAATGATATTTTCGGCCAGAGATAACCAGAGTCTCTTTATACTGAGATTCAGGACCAACCCCCTCATGGAGTCAAAAACGGGAATAAAGATTATACAAATTGACAGTTTTTCGTAATCTTTGATCGGCTCATTCTCGAATGCCTTTCTCCGTTCCTTCTCTCATTCCGTTTGTTCCTTGTCGAACCCGTTATTCCCTGGTCCATCCTAGATTATAATCTTTGCAATCGGTAAAAATGTAATCTTTATCCCCGTTTGTGACACTGTGGAGACCTAAAATACGGAACCAATCGGAAATGGATTCAGATTGTTTTGACTCTCAGTATTAAGAGACTCTAAAGATAACATTCTCCTGGTAAAAATGAAATTTTAGAGGGAGATTTAGCAACATTAACGTGCACTGGTTAAAAAAACCACATTGGATCTAGAGTCCAGACTCTTAAAAACATCGACAAGAAAAATTCTCTTGATTGAATCAGATTTAAGCTTAAATCAAGAACCAAGCCTCTTAATTTGAGCAGATTTCCTTTTGCTTTAAGCTTAAATCTGATTGAAACAAGAGTACTTTTTCTTGTCAATGTTTTCAAGAGTCTGGACTCTAGATCCAATGTGTTGTTTTTCCAGTGTGTGGATACGGTGTTCGGTAAGAGACACGATAATAACTCGTAAACCTGACTTAATTTTGCTCGTCAAAATTAGAATGTTAGCCCACTTGGCAGCGATCGTGTCCGACACGCCTCTTAAAACTTGTCAAAAAAGAATCTCTTTCGTTTCACCCTCGGCTCGTGGGGTAACTTCGCGGTGGCGGCGGTCATTAGGGGACGTTAAGGAGCGCCGTAAACACGGGAGGGTGCCGCGTTACGGAAGGGAGGACCAAGTGCATTTCCGCATGAGCCATGGTTAACGCATGCTCTTACGGATTTCAAGGCTCATCCTAGAATGCACCTTCGGCTCTGTTGCGTAACATGGCGGTGCAGCCCCCGAAAAGGTGAAATCCGAAACCGCGCGGAAGCCCGAGAAAGCTCTCTCGATTTGACCCCTGTTCAAGCGTCTTAACTCGAGGGCTCTTGAACACTGCCCTGCTGAGGAATAACGCCGTATGAACAATCGACATTTGTCAAATTTTCCCGGTTTTAAAATCGTTTTTGAGGAGATCCATGCATGTTTTCCCTTGAAATTTTCAGACATTTTAGATTAAAAATTGCGAACAAAATTGTCTGGAAAGTTCGTGGAAAAATGTTCACAAGTTTCCCGATCAATTCGTTTTTTATCGAAGGAAAGTTGGGAAAGTTTGAAGGCTCATACAGCGTTCCTCTTTAACACGGCAGTCTTAAACACTTCTTCAGTTTGGAGATCGAAACTTTTACTCTTTCTGGTATTCAAAAATTGAAATGACACTTTTCGGAAAAAGGGAACTAATTTTTTAAGGCAGGTTTTTGAGGAAATCTATGCATATATTTCCCTAAAAATTTCAGATATTTTAGAGTGAATGCGAATAAAATTGTCCGGAAAGTTTGTAGAAAAATGCTCACAAGTTTCCTGGTCGATTCGTTTTTTATCGAAGGAAACATGGCAACGTTTGAAGGCGCATACAGCGTTCCTCTTCAGCACGGCAGTCTTAAACACCTCCAGCTTGCAGATCGAAAATTTTACTCTCTTTGCTATTCAAATATGAAAATGGCACATTTCGGAAAGAGGGAACTAATTTTTTATGGCGGTGTTATAATTATGATAATGTATTTTACCCTTGATTTTTGATTCATCATTAATTGCATATTGTTTTCTTTTTGTTGCAGGTAAGAAAAAAATTTAGTCACGAAACTACTCGTTTCACCGAAGGAATGATTTCCGCGAAAAAAAAGGAGGGCCTCTCGGTCTTTTCTGAAAAACACATTGTAAGTAATGCCGCATCGTATGCTTAAAACCTCCCTCCCCACCACCATCCTGTCCCCGGAATAGTGAAGTCATGCGTTAGGGTTTTTTTTGATTTTTTAAAATGTCTGCTGAACTTGTTAGTTTCGTATCACCGCTGTTCTCTTTGTTCTGTTCTCTCTTAAGTGAGCCGTGTGAAATGACGAGATACGATTGCAGATGCATTCGCCTTCATCTGACCGAATAGGCAAATTAGCTACTCAGGAGTTCGAATAGTTGTATCAGTAAGATTGTGCCTTTGTGGTTTCTATTGCAGAGAAGAAATGAATCGAGTTTGCATGATTCGATTTTCGCCTTCAAATGACTGGATAGGCAAAATGACTACTTGAGAGTTTGAAGAGTTGTATCGCTTATATTAATTGTGCCTTGGTTGATTCACCTCCAGAGAAGAAATGAGCCGAATTTTGTGGAGTGGGATTAATTGAAGGTACAAAGAAATAATCTCATGGTACTTATTCGTAGAATAGAAGGATAGATAGAATTAGTACATTTAGACGTACCCNAATCAGCAGAAGAAGGGCCATCTCGGTAAGTAAAGGCCCACAGTTTGAAACCAAAGCTAAGCATCAAAGAGAGAGAGAGAAAAAAAATTCCGACGGCCGAGGGCCGCGAGGGCCCCCTAGGCGCTTGGGCCCCCCTGCATAGCAGGGTCTGCGGGGGCGCCCGTTACGCCACTGCTCTCGATTCAGATACTTTAATCCATAAAAAAAAGAATTATTCACATACATTGAAAAGAAAGTCTCACTGGTAAAAAAAACCTCTTGGACCAATGCCGCGGTGCATTGACTTAAGAGTGCAGTTTCTTGTTGCCGGATTTAGGAGTCTTGAACTCTTGTTTCAAGCGGATTTTGCATTGATTCAATTCAAAATCCGCTGGAAACAAGAGTCCAGACTCTTAAATCCGGCGACAAGAAACTGCTTTCTTAAACCAAGAGGTTTTTTTTACCTGTGGCTCTCGGATCCAGAGTACAGACTCTTAAAAAATTTGACGATAAAAAATACTCTAGATTCAATCGGATTTTCGCTTGAATCCAAAAGAAAGCCGCATAAATTAAGAGGCTCGGCTCTCGATTTAAGCAAAATCCGATTGAACCAAGCGCAGTTTTTCTTGTCAAATTTTTCAAAGTCTGGACTCTGCATTCAAGAGACGTATTTTTCCAGCATAGTGTTCCAGAACGACCTCTGCGGCAAATTTTGCGAGCCAACTTATAAGTGCCTCCCTCATCATCTTCCCGAAAGGCTTCATTCCAAGAGCTCCCGGAGCTTCCGTTGGCCAAAGCCAGGCCACTAAATGCGGCATTCGAAGTTTCCTCCTAATTCTGTTTTCAAGCCATAAATCCAGTCCCTCAGTTCGGACCCGACCCGTCAACGGCACCACTCTGCCGTGATAAGGAAGAACGCCGTATGAACATTCGAGAGTTGCCAAATGTCTTTCAATAAAATGTATATTTTTTTAAGAAAAATTATGAATATTTTCCCTTGAAATTCTGAAGAGCTCTACACTGAGTAGGTGGTAGTCCGTTGGTACCTTTACCATCTCACTTTTTTTACCAATTATTGGTAATGTTACCAAAAGACTGGTAAACTTACCTAAAAACCGGTATTTTTACTTTTTTTTCAGGTAAGAATACCACTTTTATTGGTAATCAATTCCCCGTAACTTAGCCATTTTATCTCGGTAATTCTACCATGGTCGATAAAAAATATTGGCGTTTTTACCAAGGTCAAGTAAAATTACCGAGAAAGTTCAATAATTTTACCGAGATTTCTTGGTCAAATTACCAATTCCATTAATGGTAATTTTACCAAGAAAAAACTGGGATCAAATAGAACCCTGAATTCTTGGTAATTTTACCCTTTTCTTAGTAAATACACCGAGATTTTTTTTTCAGTGAAGGTAAAATTGCGAACAACATTTTCTGACGAATTGGAAGAAAAATATACATAAGTTTACCAGGAATTTCGCGTTTTTTAAATGGAAATTTGGCAACGCCTGAAGGTCGATATGGCGTTTTTCCTTAGGATGACAGTACTGCCCACCGCGATGACCCCGGAATTTCTGCCAACGCCGCGTCCGTCCGAGCTCTTAGTGCTCATTGCAGTCGTTCCGCGGCCAAGAGCCCATGATCTAACAGCCCGGCCAACGTCGGCCCAAAATGTTACCGCGAAAGAATCCTGGCCGCCGACCAAGATTATTGAATGAGAAAGCTTCCTTACGCGAAAACTGTTTCCGCCCGAGATCCGCGTTGAGGAAGAACGCCGTACGAACGCACAGATGTTGCCGAATTTCTTTAAAAAATAACACGTTAAAGGGGAAATCTGTGAGTTTTTTTCCTCCGATTTTCTAGAGAGTGAAACATTTATACGGAAAAATGTATTGCTTAGAACAGAGCGCTTAGTGAGTTGAGTTTTTAGTGTTTTTCATGAATTTTTTCCTTATGGGATGAACTGTAGAGAAATGAATTGAAACAAATCCATGAAAATCCATCCTGTAGAAAATCTGCCGCCTTGTGACATCATCAGGCGACATTTCCCATTTAAAAACATGTATTTTCGGAGATTAGGTAATTTGGTTAGATATTTTTTTAATAATTGCTCATTTTAGAAGCCAAGGATATTCTCATGCTCAGTTCACTCAGTATAGTTTATTCTTTAACATGAAATTTACAGATCTTTAGACATCTGAAAATTCTTCATCCCGGTCATGATGAAAGTAGCTATGTATGGACAGTGCGAACAAGTCGAAAAATGATGCTCTTAGGCCCAAAATAAGGGCAATCAACCCTCCATACGAAAAACTCTCAAAAATTGCTACTGCCGATCTCTAGATTCCATTATGAAAGCTATATGACTAGGGATGTTTATGAAGAGCGACCCTCCGCTAAAATAAGTAGATTACCTCGAAAATTTAGTCAAATGCGTGCTTTACAAACAACGAGTCGTAACAATCATAATAATTAATCAGTCTGGACAATTTGAGATCATAGACAGCTGATTTTTGGGCACTAAGAGCCCCATGACCTAACCTCCAAAATTACCGACATGTTCCTACTGTCCCCATGCCGGTACTCTATTCATGATTAGATCACGACATGTTCGCCCTGTCCCCATGCCGGTGCTCTATTCGTGATTAGATCTAACGCGTCTGAAAATCCAAGGGAAAATATTCATAACTTTCTTCAAAACTGAATATTTTCGGAGAGGAAATTCGGCAACATTCGAATGGTCATACGGCGTTTCTCCCGAATAAGGCATCAGCGGAGTCCGAAAGCCCTGGGGACAAAGAAAGCCGGACGGAGCGCGGGGGAGGGGCGAAGAAAAAAAAAATCAGACGGGCCCATTACGAGAGAGGCTAAATTTTTCAGAGCAGATAAAAAGCGGCGGAAAATGAAATATGTTAACACGCTCGGAAATTTATGTTTCCGAGAAGCAAAAAGTATTCCCCCACCCCCTGCCACGAGGGGGTGGGATAGTGAGGAGGTGGGGCGGGGGAAGATAGTGAGGGGGCGGGG
>NW_017547427.1:1864310-1911814 GCF_001854935.1 Bemisia tabaci
GGGGGCGGGGGAGGGGGTGGGGATTCCTCGGATTGCGGAGAAGCAGAGCGAGTCGCTGGCTGGAACCATCAAAAGTTATTTTATTGCCCGTCGTAATGCAAGAACCGTGGATAATTTCACTGTTTTCTGATTGGCCGGCGCCCGGGCCCGGAGCCGGGGCGGAATTGCGTTATAAAAAACTCGGTGTAAGAAAGGGACAGTCCCGTCACTCGTGAAATACAACTGGCAGTCGCCCTGAAATGTTATTGCCCGACNGGGGGGGGGGGGGGGGGGGGACGATAAACGACGCCGACTCTGGGGTGTCGGTTGTCTTCGAAAATCCCGGATTCGTTGAGTGATAGACGTCGGAAAAAAAGCTCATGCGAGCTGATTATTTAAACTGATAGACAAAGCGATAGTCAAAGAGGTAGGAAGAATGGAGATGTTGCATGTGTGAGGGATTTGCGATTTGACTGTTGATTCTTATGTAAAAGTTTGCAAGAAACACAATGATGCCACTGGTTTTCTCTGAAATCAACTCCCAAGCTCAAAAAAAGCTCTCAAGTTGAGGCCAAAATGAAGGGGATATCCCACACTACCCTGAGAGTCCATTTCTACATCAAGACAAACTCTCCACGCAAAGCTAGAGAGCAAGAGGCTGAGAAAGCATAATAGGCCAAGGCCACATCCATCATCTTGGATTTTCGAGCTTAAAAAATTTGAGTTTGAATTCAAGTTTCCTGTCTATAAATATAACTTAGTCCCGAGTTTTTTAAAATCAATCGAACAAGAGCCGCAAATCGTAGGATCAGTAGAACTCTACACAGTCACAGTGGCAAACGATGTCAGGCATATCACGAACGTTAGTGCGCCTTCAATTTCGTCTGATACTGTGCAACACTTCCGAGGTGGAATAGTTGCTCAGAGCGCCTTCGTCAGTAGCGCTTCGACTTGATGGCAGGAGATCACGATTACCGATGACGTCGCACTCTAGCGCGTGCGCAGTGCATATTTTCTCATCACCAAGGTGAGGTAAAGAACATTCGTTCCTAAATTTGCGACGTTGCAAGTTTTTCGCTGCGTATTTTATGTTTTTAAACCAAAGAGAAAAACTCTAAATCTGCCGTGATTTTTCCGAGATATGATGAGAAATATTAGTTCAAATGTTGAACCAATGGAGATGTTGCATGTGAGGAATTTGCAATTTGACTGTTGATTCTTATGTAAAAGTTTGGGAGAAACACGATGGTGCCACTGGTTTTCTCTGAAATCAACTCCCAGGCTCAAAAAAAGCCAAAATGGAGGGGATGTCCCACGCTATCTTGAGAGTCCACCTGTACATCAAGACAAACTCTCCATGCAAAGATAGGGAGCAAATACACTGACAGGGCTGCCACTTTATTTGGGGACTCTAAAATTGAAAAAACGGCAACCCTGCTAATTTGCTCCCTATCTATGCATGGAGAGTTTGTCTTGATGTAGAGGGTGACACTCAGGATAGCGTGGGATATATCCTCTATTTTGGCCTCAACTTGAGAGCTTTTTTTGAGCTTGGGAGTTAATTTCAGAGAAAACCAGTGGCCTCATCGCGTTTCTCGCAAATTTTTACATAAGAATCAACATTTAAATCGCAAATTCCTCACACATGCAACATCTCCATTGGACCGCGTCAAGCAGAAACGAACCAAGCCACATCAGCTATTTCCAAGTTTAATTGGGAAATGTATTATGAAATCGCCGGGTTTTTACTTTTTACTCATTTCAAGCCTTTCGATGATCTAAAATTAATTATACTGCTCAGAATTTATTATTTTGTAGGACACTAGAGAAAATTATCTTTTATTTATTCATCTTTTTTTAAAATCCAATAATCTGATATATTATTACACCCCAGGGTCTCTATACAAGACTTCGTTAGTAACCCAGAATAAGCGACGATTTCTGGAGCGAATTGTCAATGCGGCGCTGTGAGTAGTTGTTAAGCAATCTCAGGAACATCTGTCTTGCAAGGGTACTAGTTCACACCCGTAGATTTAAGAGCGCCGAGGATGCTAAGAAAGAGAAATATGTTCGCTTGCTTTATCTATTTTTCCTTATCGTGATACACATTCTCCGCCTCTCAAGCTGACGAAGGAAGTTGTTTTCTGTCGAAGGTGTCGCTGAATTGTTTATGGCCTAAATAATAAGTGTCCTCGACTAGCAAAAAAGGAAGCAGCGAAGTAGCAAAAAATCAATTTCAATTGTTTATCACGGTATTGAATACTAGGGGTGCACCTTCTGGCCGCTACGTGGCCCAACTCCCTTAGGGACTTCGCCCCCCCCCCCCCCCCCGGGTATGTTTATCTAAAGAGGGTGTTCATCGAAGGAATATCTGCCGTCGATAGCCGCTCAAAGCATTAATGTCGGCCCAATAAATCTGTAGAACGAGCTGCGACAAGAAATGAACTTTTCAATAATTGTTCAACGAGAGAATTTACAATCAGAAGGGGATCTAGAAGGGGTCGGAGGGCTGCCTCCGGAAAATTGTCGAAATTTGAAAGAATCTTATTTGCAGTTTGAGTCATTTTCGTCATGAATAACTACCAAATGCAAGCGTCTTTCCCACTTCTTTCCTCTTTTCATCCCCTCTTTTCCTTCTTTCTTTCTTCCCTTTTTCTTCCTTTTTTTAGGGGGGAGGGGGCTCGTGCGCCCATACGCTATCCTAGGATCCGCCTGTTTAAAACTTTATCACGTAAAATACAAAAACCTGGGTCATATCTCTAAAATTTGAATAGAGTATAAGCTCATATAGGGACTATCGTATGTCGCATAGGCGCAAAGATTATGGCAAAAATAATTGGCGCAGTGGGCCGATTGATTATTGAAAGTTTAAAGCAGCCCGATAAGACATCTGAATGCGATGTATCGCCCAGTCAAGATAGCAAAGATAATAGAAGGAAGAGAAAGAAGAAGCGGGAAAAGAGGAAGAAGAAGCACCCGTCTGTAATGGGCTTTAAGAGCACTGAAGTCGTTTCTAAAATAAGCCTGAAATATCAATTTCTTGTAATTCTGCATTATTGCATTCTTAGATATGACTAGGAAAGATGAGACTAAATGCATGAAATTATTACGAAACATTATTAATTTCATCTAACATACGAATGCATTTCGGCAATTGTCATCGTCAAAGCATCTAGGCTAATCTTGTCAAGTCTGAAATATTAGTTCCTAATTGCAAAATATTGTCCGCTTTTTCAACTCGTAAGGATGAGCAGGAAGGAAAGTCTCCTCAAACTGCACTCACGACGTACCATGCGCTGATATTGCACGAGGAATTAATTCAGGACGCTTACCGCAAATCTAATGAGAAGACATGCATGAGCACTCGAAACATTTACAACATCCAAAAGGCGAAATTTGATGGCCGCGTGTGGAATGCTTCGACAATTTTCCCCTTTTACTACTTTAGCATGTGTTTCAGCCTTCTCAGGGCGGATGCCGTTAATGCCGAGTACATTGTATTCGGCGCCGTTCAATTCGCATAAGGAGAACGGATTTATTATGCAATGAATGTTCATCCGGTGATTTCGTCTTGAGCATGATTGCGGATGTATGCCTCGTTTCATCCTCGCTCTTTCCTCCATTCCGACCCAAGACGACTCATTATGAGTGTCTATTCCGAATAATCGCGAAAGTACTTATAAATATGAGCAGCGAGGAAAAGTATTGCGTAATAGTCTGATTTAATCAGGCCAGGCTAGAAGTGCAAGAGCTATAATGGACGTATCTCTGCCAAACGGAACTATACTGCCGTTTCTCAACGTTTCATGTAATTTCAGAAATTTATGAAAGAGATTGAAAAATACCGGCTCCTCTTCATGTTTCGCAAACTTAAAAAATTGTAATTTTTCCTATTTTTGTGTGTTTTTGTGGGTTGCTTACTCTAGTCCCTGAAAAACTTGATATATTTTACAGCCTCGTGAAGTTTCATGAAATATTTCACTGAAATTTCCAAGCTTTCATTTCTCTCTTACGTTTCATGCCATCTGGCTTCCACCCACATGATCGCTCGATTTTCCTTTTAGCTCCTTTGTCTATTGCTTCGTCCGTCAATCTTAATGATCAGCCCACCGGAACAAACACAAATTTCTGAAAATATCGTGCCAGCTTCTTTCGTGCAATTTCTCCGGCACCCCTAAAAACTCGAGGAAAATACCGGACTCGTAGTCTATTACCATTCTCCATCGCAACTACCCGCTTCCTCCAGGGTGGCAAAAGTTCATGAAAATGAACTCTTGAAGTTTCACGTGAAAAATTTCATGAAATTTCAGAAATTTATGAAAGTAATTGAAAAATACCGAGAGAAATTTCCAAGCTTTTATTTCTTTATCACGTTTTATACCGTCCTGGCTTCCACCCACAGGATCGCTGGTTTTTCCTTTTATCTCCTTTGTCTATCGCTTCGTCTGTCAATCTCAATAATCAGCGCATTGGAACAAACACAAATTTCTGACAATTCTGCCAGTTTCTTTCCTGAAATTTCTCCGGCACCCCTAAAAACTCGAGGAATACACCGGACCCATCGCAACCACCCGCTTCCACCAGGGTGGCAAAAGTTCATGAAAATGAACTCTTGAAGTTTCACGTGAAATGTTTCTTGAAATTTCAGAAAGTTATGAAAGAAATTGAAAAATACCGGGGGAAATTGCCAAGCTTTTATTTTTCTCTTACGTTTCATGCCATCCCGGCTTCCACCCACAGGATTGCTGGATTTTCCTTTTATCTCCTTTGTCTATCGCTTCGTCTGTCAATCACAATAATCAGCCCATCGGAACAAACGTAAATTTCTGACAGTTGTGCCAGTTTCTTTCGTGCTATCTCTCTGGCACCCCCAAAACTCGGGGAAAACACCGGACCCAGTCGTTGGTGCTTTCGGCGGCGAATTTATTTTCGCAGCCCTCGTCCGGATTTTCGATTTTTGCTCTCGGAAGAGGAGCAGCCCGTCAAAGTTTCCCGAAGCTCTAACGAAGCCCGCGACGCGCGACGAGATCAAAGGGGCGCCAATTTACGTCGCGGCGAGCGGAAACGAAACGCGATTCGACGGAATCGAAACGAGCATCAAAGCCCGCGCCAACACCTCCGCCGCACAGTGGAGCCAGTCGTCCACGGATCCCGCACACGATTTGCATCCTTTAAAAGCTTTTATCATGATTAATGCGAAAAGTAGACGTTTAAAAGTGGCTCCGTTGTATGTCTCGTAATGTTCGCAGTAAGGATCACCCGTCAAATTACAGGACGTTCTGAAAGCAGACAGCCGAACTGCAAAGGCGTTTTCCATGGTACTCAAACGGTACATGGATCGCGTTATAAGCAGAAAAAACCCAGCCACAACAGCTGTTTCCAAATGTAAAGGGCAGTGGGCAGTTCAGATTTTTTACAAAAAAACAGATGTTTAAAAGTGGCTCCATTGTATGTCTCGTAATGTTCGCAGTAAGAAGCACCCGTCAAATTACAGGACGTTCTAAAGGCAGACAGCCGAACTGCAAAGGCGTGTTCCATGGTACTGGATGCGTGTACAATTGTACATGGATCGCGTTATAAGCAGAAAAAAACCCAGCCACAACGGCTGTTTCCAAATGTAAATGGGCAACTGGGGACTTTTTACAAAAAAACAGACGTTTAGAAGTGGCTCCATTGTATGTCCCGTAATGTTCGCAGTAAGGAGCACCCGTCAAATTACAGGACGTTCTTAAGGCACACAGCCGAACTGCAAAAGCGAGTTCTATTGGTTAAGATGGATCGCGCCATAAGCAGAAAGAAACCCAGCCCCAGCAGCTGTTTCCAAATGTAAAGGGGCAATTTAAATTTTTTACAGAAAAAACAGTGTGGATTTTTGTGCCAGTTTCAGTGAATTTTTTTGCATGGTACGAAACAAATTCTTTGAAATTTTTAATGGATTCCACGCAAACGTTTCTCGTGCGTGGGACCCGAAGTTGAGGTCATATGGATCTCTGAATTTTTCGGATCACGCATCCGAAAACTTAAGGTCCAGCTGCCAAAGTTCGGGTCAGACATCTGATGTACTTTGGTATATACCGAAGGGCTCGTATCACACATCTGAAGCACTCCGGTACAAACAGAAGTACTTCAGATGTCTGACCCGAACTTCGGCAACTGGACTTTATGTTTTCGGAAGCGTAATCCGAAAACTTCAGAGATCCATGTGACTTCAACTTGTACGCAACGTCGGCAAACAATTGTAAGTCCGACTTCTCCCAAAGGCTCTCTCTACTGTGCGCCTCCACTCAATCCGTGCTTCCCCGGGGGGAGGGGGTGGAATTGGAGGTATGACAGGGCGAGGGGTTGGGGCTGAATCGTGTTTTTTTGTCACCCCTCGTCCCCCCCCACCGCAATTGTGCGTGAACTAACGCCGAGCGGAATTCCGGGAATTTCGCGGGCGCGACGCCGAAGTTGCGAAATGATGACGGATATCCGCGGAAGTCGGGAACGGTGGGTGATAACGATGGCAATTTTTTGAGGTATCAAGAGTCGAGGTTCCGTCTTCCAAATTGTAAATGTTCGATGTTCAGTGAGCTCTCATAGTGCTCTCATTTCCCGGATCTAGTTCCGAATTTCGGAATTTTGGAGATTTTCCTGAGTTTTTCCTTGAGTCCCTTTATACTGAGAGTCAAGACAACACCCCTCATGGAGTCACAAACGGGAATAAAGATTACAGAAATTGAACGTTTTTCGAAATCTTTGATCCGCCCATTCTCAAACTCCTTTCTCCGTTCCTTCTCTCATTCCGTTTGTTCCTTGCCGAACCCGTAATTCCCTGGTCCATTCCAGATTATAATCTTTGCAATCGGTGAAAATGTAATCTTTATACCCGTTTGTGACACTGCGAAGGCCTAAAATACGAAAACCAACCAGAAATGGATTCGCATTGTCTTGACTCTCAGTATAAAGGGACTCTAGTTTTTCCCGGAACCACTGAAATTTCCGAAGTGCTCCGGATCTTTTGAGCGTTCACCACGTTAGTAATGTACGCTCTTTCCCGTAGTTTTGCATCGGGTATGTTACTAATGTATCTATTGGTAAAGGCCCGCACTGCTCCATTGGAATTGGCGCCATTTTTCGTGGCGGGAAGCAATGCCTAGTTTCTCAATTTATTTTTTGTATCATTTCTACCTTTTTTCTCCTATTTTGTCCACTTTATATATAATGCCTGTTGGCTTGTCTTTGAGAAATTAATATATTTATGTTTTAAAACTCTGCAACGCGGATCAATCGATTTATCGCAAAGCATGCCACGTCACCGAGAACCTTATGAAAAATACCAGTCACATTCCGCTGTGAGCTTCGAAGCGGTTTCGGCTAGCGCTACAATCGCGGTTCATGCTAAAGTGCCCTTGCCACCGTTTACGATTGAAAAACAGCAGTAGATACATATCACTGTGAGCCTCGAAGCGCATATAGCTACGCTCTACCCGCGGCTCAAGCTAAAATGGACTTACTGTCATTTTACATCGGACGGTGTCAAATGGAACAAAGACCATTCGAGAGAGTTACTGTCGGAGTCAGCGGCTCTCGGCTGTGAAATTGCGCCTTCGAACCGAGCGTCGGCAACTTCTAAGCTGGCGTGCGTTAATTTTTGCATTATTCCCGGCGGCTTATGTACGTGCTGCGAGCTGGAGGGTGGCTTTGGAGCTGACGGCTCTCGCGCCCGGATAAGCTCTTGGAGGGCCCGCGCGAAACGTAACTTATTGTCGGCGCCAACCGTCCCGCACCCACCTGACTTTTCCTCGCTGATAATGAGGGGATGAGGGGAATAAAACGTGACGCTCCTGAGAGGATTTTCGTGGAAACGCTGGAAAAATTGGCCTCGGTAAGTTGAATATTTTGTTGGAGGTAATTTGGACCGAGTTAAGCAGGAAGGGATCAAGCCACATCAGCTATTATTGCCTAATTTCATAGAGAAAAAAAGGAGGTGTTTGCATTTTGGGCATCTTGGAATTTTTTTGATGACGTAGGTCGGTACGGCGACTTTTATCATCGATTTTCTTGGGAACGGTGTAGTTTATGGAAAAAATTCATTCCATAAAAAGTGCTTGAAATTACATCATGAGTTGATTTAAGCCGAAATAAATCGGACATTATGGTCCGTTTTTCATGCTTCGAATTCCGGATTTCGCTGGCCAGCACTGGAAAAAAAACACATTGGATCTAGAGTCCAGACTCTTAAAAATATCGACAAGAAAAAGTACTCTTGATTCAATCAGAATCTAGCTTAAATTAAGAACCAAGCCTCTTAATTTAAGCGGATTTCGTTTTGATTCAAGCAAAAATCCGATTGAATCAAGAGTATTTTTTCTCGTCATTGTTTTCAAGAGTTTGCTATGGAGAAAATTGACTGAAATTTGCACACTAATCCGCACAACCGTTTTCATGTGAAAAATTAAATTGCCCAGTTAAATTTGGCAATAGCTGATGTGGCTTAGTTCCTTTCTGTTTAACGCGGTCCAAATGATCCCTAATGTTCACTTACGAGACTTCCGTAAGGAAAGGAGCTATCCAAGTAACAACTGCACGGACGCGAATAAGTCAGCAGAGTGGCAAACTATAACGTCCTCCCTCCCGTCGAAAAGAGAGAGGCTGTAGACACCCAACCGAACAAGTGCGTGGGCGGAGAATTTGATGGATTCAGGATGGGCGGGGCGGAGGGACAAAAGTCGCGAAAATGTCGTTTCCGTTGATGCTGCGGGACGCGAAAGAATCTGTCGTTGGCAGTCGATCCATTAGATGACAGGAAAGTGCCAGACATTACTTATGATTTAAATTTTCCCTCCACCAACATATCATTACCCTCCCCCTCTCGCTCACGTTCGCGGCGCATCTTAACCGCTTGCCGTTGCCGGATCGTCAAAAATAACCATGATTTCCCTACCCAGAAATTCAATTTTTCACGCGCACTCGGCAACTACGCGAAACGTTTTTGTGAAATTTCTAGGAAAATGACCTGATAAACTGGTGTGAGGGTGGGGCTCTGGGAGTTGCGTGGCAACGTGTCAGTCAATCGCCGGTTCAAGCAAATGTGCTTTTAAACCTCAGCCGTTCGAAGCTTCTCTATCCGGTCTATTTACGTCGACTGCTGGGATTCTGGTGAAAAGGCGTCAGCGAAAGGGATTTTCGAAGCGTTTAAGCGCTTTTTCGAAGTAAGCAGCTCGATTTAAATGTCAAGGATGATGGCGCAGTGACGTATTTATGGTGAATCTTCTGACTAGTCCTCTCCCCTTTTGAGTACACCGAAAAAAATATAAATGCTGTTTTAGCATCAAGGATGTCAAAAATGTGTCCGGTGATCCCAAGATGCTGCCTTTACTGCCCCCGCAGTTGAATTCGCATTCACAGGATGTAAAATTAACTGCGGGGGCAGTAAAGGCAGCATCTTGGGATCACCAGACACATTTTTGACATCCTAGATGCTAAAACAGCATATTATTTTTTTCGGTGTACTTTTGCGGAGAGAGAATGGATCCATTTCTAATTGGCCTAGCCATCTTATGATACCGGTCAAAGTGACGGAAATTGCAAAGAGATTGCAGTTAAAACTAGCTGTAGCTCGTAGGGCAACCATCACAGCTATTAATGGTGGTGCAGTAGCTTATTTGGAATCGCGGCAATTAGTTGAATCTATTTAACAATGATGATGATTCCGTGACGGAAGATTAATGAATTTAAGTGCCTCTCTGCGTTACAGGGTGGAGGCTGCCATTTTACCCAAAAATGTGATAAAAAGCCCTCATTATCAGTATTTTTAGTTCATTATCATTATCAGTATCATATTTTTTTTTTTTTTTAAATAATTTTCGAATGACTATTAAAATTTACTTTAAATGAAATAAAGTATATGAAAAGAAGATGAGGAATTTACTACTTCCGAGCAATAATACAGCCTGCAAATCTACAGAAGAAGCTTTCATTTAAAACAAAAATCATGCAAATCGGTCCGGTGGTTCTCTCAAAGTTATGTCCCAAAATTCGGACTTAAGTCTGAATAAATGGGAGAAAATTTGAGCTCAGCTGAACTTCACTCGTCGATAAAAGTAAGAAAATTTGAGGGAAAAAAAAAAAAATCACAGCCTGCAAATCTACAGATCAGGGGCTTTCATTCAAAACAAAAATCATGCAAATCGGTCCGGTGGTTCTCTCAAAGTTAACGTCCAAAGATTCAAAACTTTTTGTTTTACTATATAGGATGATTGAAAATGTGGTTTAGTTGTTGTTGCACCGTGAGAATTTTTAGCCCCGCTGTAAAATCCATCGCAGGCATTAAGAGCAAAGAGGATGTAACTATGGCAAGGTTGACATCTAATACATAAAACAGACACTTACGTGATGCAGACGACGCAAATTGTACCACATTTGGCGATTTGGAACTACCATTCCTGGGTTAGTCTAGAAACAACGTGTGTTCCATTAGTTTTCCTATGCATTTAGGTATTTTCAATGATCAGCCAGAAATTGGAGTTCCGATTTGCAAAATGTAGTCCAAATGATCACGTTATTACATCGATGGGCAACGAGAAAGTCTACGTGTAAAGGTCGTTTCACTGGCATGTTTCTATTTAATTTTTTTTATAAAAATATGTAAATGAAGAGGAAATACTTAGATAGGTTTTTATGTCATGCTTAATCATTTGGGAAGGCAATAATTCTAACAAAGAGTACAAAAGCTTTAAAATTAGAAGTTGGAAACCGCTGACAGCACAAGTTTGAATAATCGCGTCAAACACAGTGCGGCCGGCGGCGCGGCGCGAGGCTAACGCGCACAACGCGAACGCATGGTAGCGCCTTACAAGACCGCAGGATACTTCATGCATTACGCGTACAGCACGGTGCGCGCCTTACAAGTCTGCAGGATACTTCAAGCATTGCGCATTAGCACGGTGCGCGCTCAAGTCGATGAAACAACGCACGTTCTTGGTGTCGAACCTACCCCGGTGTGTACCATTACCGACGGTAATGGTACACTAATAATGGTACTGGAATGGAACTTCGGTAATGGTGTGTACTATTGTGCACACCGCGCGCTTGGAACCCTAGGATCACGGAATTGTAGAGCTTTTGCGATTCCGTATGTTTTCCGGTGGAAGTATAATTTCCGAGTGGAAATTTTTCAAATTGGAATGCTGGTACGTACTCTATCGCCCGAGAACGCCGAACTCAGCTAAATTTTAAAATATTTTTCCTCCAGTTTTCAAAGAAAAATTTTTCGTAATTTGATACATGAAAATTTTGAGGAAAAATATACGTAACTTTCTTCAATAGTACATATTTTTGAGAGGGAATTTGGCAATATTCGAATGCTCATATGGAATTTTTCCTTAGCACGGTAGCACAGATACACGAAAACACTTCCGAAATTTGACAACATTGTCGCCGATTGCCCTCGGACCCTGCAGTCCCTCATGAATAAGGAAAGCTGGCGCGCGAAGCCGGTGTAAATCCCTAATGTGATAAATTAATAAGAAAAAGCGGCAAATTTAAAAATATTAACCGCAGGAACACACCCCACCCTCTGCGGGAATGTATTCGTTCACCCTCGGAATGAAAATACGTTTCAAGAGATACTTCATGAGGACCAAATCCTACCGTGAGGAGTTCTCGTTCACGCCTCCAACCCTAACATGCAGTTCCAGGGCTGAAAAAGAGGGGTGCGTTTTTTGAGGGTGGATGAATGAGCGTGATACAATGCACTGTCCAGCCTGAAGTGAAAGATTCGTCAGCCCCAGACGGAGAAGCGGAAACTACATTTTTGCAATGACAAAAATGGAAAAAAATTATGTTGATTTAACATTCTGGATGTAAAAAAAGTGTGTGAGGACTTACAGAATACTAAATTACCCGCCACAGCAGTTAATTTCACATCTTCAAATCGCTAAAGTAACTGCTGTAGCGGGTATTTCAGCATTTTATAAGTCCTCGCACACTTTTTTTACATCCAGAATGTTGAATCAACTCAACTTTTTTTTCAGTGTAGGTACTGCTGTTTCTGGATCTTTCAGGAACAGCGTTTGTGACTCTATTTTCTCTTACCGGGGAGGTGTTTTTATGGATGAGTTAAAAAGAGTAGTTCTTTGTTGCATAATGGAGTCTAGTTAATACTGAGAAGAAAATGGATGGATGAAATGCAATACCAAGTATCTCTATTAACGACGTTGCAGACTTCCTGTTATGATTTATTTTTTTGTCAAAAAACTTGTCAACTTTTTTTTTAAAAAATTTCTCAATTTTCCTTCTTCATTAATAGAATGTACAGAATAGAATAAACAGTAATTCCTAGCCATGTAGTCTGTGGCGATTCTTTCAATATTGTTTTTCCTCCATTTGAATATATATCAAACAATCGATTCTGGGTGAGGTAGCCAGTTGCGTGGCGTGAATTGCAATGTATCGATTGTCATGCCATTGAACAGATGACAAAGAATCGATTATTAAGGTGTTCGCTGCGAACACCCTGTTTATTGATTTTTTTCCATAGGTTTCAATGACATAACAATCAATATATCGCAATTCATGCCACGACACTGGAGGCAGCCTGTCTCACCTAGAATCGAGTATACTTTTCATTGACATTTTTTGATATTTTACAGAATTGTCGAAACATTGAAGTATAAATATTTACAAATTCCGCGATAAATTCCCATTTTATCAAAGGAATTTCGGCAACGCCTGGAGGTCCATACGCCGTTTTCCCGTAGCGAGGCATTGCTGGAGTCGGTCATTCAAAGCCTACAACTAGCATCGCGAATCGATGCTCACCATTCGTGTTCCATTCGGAGTGACTTCATCGCGGATAATAAAACTCCACTACTGTGTTCATGTTTGCATCCGGCAAAAACCAGGAACAAAGGTGACCGCACTCGATGGACGGTCGGCCGCCCTTTCGCCACCCCCGCANTCTCCCCCCCCCCACTCCTGCGCCCCCGTCCCCATCTCCCGACTCCCACCGGTTGAATGCGCGGCTTTTATTTAATTGAGCCCTGTACAACAATGTGGATCCGGCCTCTGATCAATGGCGTCGCGTGCTTTGCGAGTTATCGATTGATCTGCCATTTAAACCCGCGGAAAAGGATCGATAAGCAGGGTGTTGGCAACAAAATCTTTATAATCGATTTTTTACCACAGCTTCAAATGGAGAAATATTGATAATCGATCATTCATGCCTCGCCACTGCCTCTAATATCGTTCCTCTTCCGTTTGCGTTCAAACATCAAAAGGTCGCTTTACTGACGTAAGGGAGAATTCGCACACACAAATTTTATTGCTCACTGGAAAAAATACACATTGTATCTAGAGTCCAGACTTAAAAACATCGACAAGAAAAAATACTCTTAATTTAATCAGATTTAAGCTGAAATCAAGAAACAAGCCTCTTAATTTGAGCGGATTTACTTTTGATTTAAGCTTAAATCTGATTGAATCAAGAGTCCATTTTCTTGTCAATGTTTTCAAGAGTCTGGACTCTAGATCCAATGTGTTTTTTTCCAGTGCTTCATCTGAGAGTGCTTAGTGAGCTGAGTTCGCAGTATTTTTCATGATTTTTTTCTGATGTGGGATTTTGGAGAAAAATATTTTTAAAAGTGAGCAAATTTGTAGCCTTGTGACGTCGTCTGGCGGCATTTTCCATTTAAACACATGGATTTTAGCAGACTAGGTTATTTTGTGATATTTCCCCCAATAATCATCCAATTTAGAAATCGAGGATACCCAGTTATCCTACTAGTATCATTTTAAAGATGAAATTCACATAATTTAAGACACCTGCAAATTCTCTATTGCCACATGAGCCCCGTACAGCATAGGGTTATATGTAGAACAGGGCTCACGTGGAAATTGAAATACACCCCTCTGTTAATGTAGGGACTGAAATTGCTAGTTTTGGCCAGTGGTAATTTTGCAAGCTTGCAATACTGCTTTTCTTCCATTAAACATATTGATAATTGATGAGACAAGCACAAGGATCGATTGTTTTACATGCATTTAAGTGTGCAGTGTTGCCAATTTTCAAGACTTGCCGCTGGATTGGGCGATATAATGCGTATATTTTATACGAGTTTAAGTGGGGGAAAGAGCTGATTTCCCAGCAGTATCTGGCGGCTATGTCAAAAGTCGGCCGAGTTTTTGTGCACAAGTGAGTCTGATCACTAGTTTCAAAATTGACTGATTTAGTGGGTACTCTTAGCAGCAATAACTGTTAAAAAATTTGTTGAAAAAATTATTACATTTAAAAAAAAATAAGTAAATAAATAAAAAAAAGAAACTGTTAAAAGAACGGTCAAAATTTACGTTTCAGGAAACGTTGCTCGGATATTTTTTAAGACAGATTGATCGGCGATAAAATTTCAAACTTTCAAAGGTCAAATTTACCAATCGATAATATTTAATACGTGTATGGCTTCAATCAAGTAATTAAGTTTTTATTCCTGTTTTTTTGTTTCAGGTAAACATGATAACCTCATATTTATTCCTGCGTGCACTGCACTCTGGGAGGATGAACCAATCCATGGTATGTACTTTGATGGTGTATGATGTTGCTTGCCGTCTATTTCGACTAGCGGTATCTCCGTTAATATTGTACGTAGAAACTTGCCGTTTAAACGAATTTCTCGATTTTTTGCTAATCTGCAAGCTTAAACCATTTGAAAACGACCACTAGACTAGCGCAACGGGCCTATTAGCTCTATGATTTCAAATTTCACAAATTTGAAACGTTCAAGTTTTAAATTTCACAAATTCGAAACGTTCAAGTTTCAAAGTTCACAAATTTTAAACGTTCAAGTTTCAAATTTCACGATACCAGGCCACAGAAATACTCGGAACTCGTGCTCACCTCTAGTGGTTCCACGCAGAAAAACCGCGTTTGATATTTCAGCTCCTCTGTCCAGGCTGAAAACTCGAAGTTTGCGACTGTTTACCGAGTGCAGAAATGTCCGCCGACCGTCGTTGGGGGGGGGGGGGGGGTGCATTGCAGCCGGTCCGAAAGTTGACGTCACCGCTCCGATGCGACGCACAGTGGGAGAATCCGGACATGGCTTTAAAATATTCTGCCTTCGCCAAATCTAGACTTCGATTTCTCTATTAGCGAGAGGTGTTCACTTTCGGAGACAAAAATCGTTATTTTCTAACTTATGAATGGAACCGAGGTGCAAATAAATGCAGTCGCGCAATTTGCAATTAGGAATTACAATTTTTTGCTCACGCGGAAAAAATTAAATTGCCGATTTAACAATTCGATTGCTAAAAAAAACGACTGCAATGTCTCAGTGTAGATTTCACAACAAAAAAATGTTACTTTAACCACTATTGTAAGCTAATTTAACCACACGGGTGGTTAAAGTAGCATTTTATTGAACATTCATTGAATTTTTCATCATTCATTTCATTGAAACATTGCAGTCGCTTTTTTTAGCAATTGAATTGTTAAATCTGCAATTCAATTTTTTCCGTACACGTTTAGAAACGTCGTATGTGTTGTTAGTAGCCCAGTGCACATAAGTGTTTTCACAGACGAGCCGGATATTGTAGCTCCTAATCGGACCGAGTTTAACAGAAAGGAACCAAGCCACATCAGCTGTTGCCAAAATTAACTGGGCAATTCAAGTTTTTATGAAAGAATGTTTGTGCGGATTTCTGTGAAAATGATAAGGAACTTGCTTCGTACTGTGGAGAAAATTCACTGAAATTTGCACGAAAACCTGCACTACCGTTTTCATGTAAAAAATCAAATTGCCCAATTAAATTTGGCAATAGCTGATGTGGCTTGGTTCCTTTCAGTTTAACTCGGTCCAATTGCAAAATGACGTCCATTTCACGTCCATTTTCGTTCCATCGTGCGACTCGAGGCTGGAGCAGGGACGTTTGGCGCATCGTCCGCCGCAGGCGTCCGAAACTTCCCGGCTCGAGATAACGACCCGCTCAAAGTTAGGTCAAAAGCGCGTATGAGCCGGGGACCGTCGTCGCGCGTCGGCAGTTTCTGCCCGGCGGCCCGAAAGAGTTGTCCACCAGTCTCGCAAAATCCTGGGAAGCTCTTGCGCGCCGGGTCCCTGCAGATTGGTGCAGGAAAAACTGGGTTTATTCATGGTTTCTAGAAGTTCCTAAACCCGCAAGGATCACTGGAATTCATTTAAGGACGTCATGGTAGCAAATTTTGGGAGGAGGAATTGTTTTCAGGAAGGAAACAATGATCCAGAATGGGTGTCCCCTGTCCCTCCCCTGGTAAAAATTGGCGATAGGAGCTGCGTTTTCAAAATACCACACTGAAAAAAAAAATCTCTGTGTATTTACTAAGTAAAAGGTAACATTACTAAGAATTCAGAGTTCTATTTGATCCCAGTTTTTTCTTGGTAAAATTACCATTTATGGAATTGGTAATTTTACCGAGAAATCGCGGTAAAATTATTGACTTTCTCGGTAATTTTACTAGACCCCGGTAAAAACGCCAATATTTTTTATCGACTGTGGTAGAATTACCGAGATAAAATGGCAAAGTTACCGGGAATTGATTACCAATAAAAGTGGTATTCTTACCTGAAAAAAACAGTAAAAATACCGGTTTTTAGGTAAGCTTACCAGTCTGTCTTTGTAAAATTACCAACAATTGGTAAAAAAAGTGAGATGGTAAAGGTACTAAAGGACCTTGGTAAAAACGCCGATAATTTTTTTTTCAGTGAGGAATTGTTTTTAGGAAAGAAAAAAATGATCCGGAATGGGTGTCCCTCCCCTGGTAAAAATTGGCGATAGGAGCTGCGTTTTTANAAAAAAAAAACGACTGCAATGTCTCAGTGTAGATTTCACAACAAAAAAATGTTACTTTAACCACTATCGTAAGCTAGCTTAACCACGGGGGTGGTTGAAGTAGCATTTTATTGAACATTCATTGAATTTTTCATCATTAATTTCATTGGAACATTGCAGTCACTTTTTTTTAGCAATTGAATTGTTAAATCAGCAATTCAATTTTTTCCGCGCAGTTTAGAAACATCGTATGTGCCGTTAGTAGCCCAGTGCACATGAGTGTTTTCACAGACGAGCCGGAAATAGAGATGTTGCATGTGTGAGGGATTTGCGATCTGACCCTTGATTCTTATGTAAAAGTTCGCAAGAAACACGATGGTGCCACTGGTTTTCTCTGAAATTATCTCCCAAGCTCAAAAAAAGCTCTCAAAGTGAAGCCAAAATGGAAGGGAATATCCCACCCTACCCTGAGAGTCCACCTCTACATCAAGACCAACTCTCCATGCAAAGCTAGGGAGCATATACATTAGCAGGGTTGCCGTGTTTTCAGTTTTGGAGTCCCCAAATAAAGTGGCAACCCTGCTAATGTATTTGCTCCCTATCTTTGCATGGAGAGTTTGTTTTGATGTAGAGGTGTACTCTCAGGGTAGGGTGGGATATCCCCTCCATTTTGGCCTCACTTTGAGAGCTTTTTTTGAGCTTGGGAGTTAATTTCAGAGAAAACCAGTGTTACCATCGTGTTTCTCGCGATTTTTTACATAAGAATCAATGGTCAAATCGCAAATCCCTCACACATGCAACATCTCCATTGTAGCTCCTAATTGCAAAATGAAGTCCATTTTACGTCCAACTTCGTTCCATCGTGCGACTCGAGGCTGGAGCAGGGACGTTTGGCGCATCGTCCGCCGCAGGCGTCCGAAACTTCCCGGCTCGAGATAACGACCCGCTCAAAGTTAGGTCAAAAGCGCGTATGAGCCGGGGACCGTCATCGCGCGTCGGCGGTTTCTGCCCGGCGGCCCGAAAGAGTTGTCCACCGGTCTCGCAAAATCCTGGGAAGCTCCGGCGCGCTGGATCCCTGCAGGTGGTGCAGGAAAAAGTGGGTTTATTCGTGGTTTCTAGAAGTTCCTAAACCCGCAAGGATCACTGGTATTCATTTAAGGACGTCATGGTAGCAAATTTTGGTAGGTAGAATTGTTTTCAGGAAAGAAAAAATGATCCGGAATGGGTGTCCCTCCTCTGGTAAAAATTGGCGACAGGAGCTGCGTTTTTAAAATACCATAGGGATTCTAACAGCCGGTTATAGAGGGCGATAGAAAATCATATAGCTGGCTGAAGAAAACGAAGAAAATCATACAGCTGGGCTATACGGAGCGATAAAAAATTATACGGCCGGGCTATAGTTCTTATCGCCGGTTTATACAATTTATCTTCTGGCTGCAGCTTTGTCGCCATCGGCTATAAAAGGCCATAAGAAATTGTATATCCGGCTATAGAAAATCTTACAGTCGGCCAAAGAGTCCAATCCAAGAAAGTCTGTGATTAAAAAATAAGGATAAAAAAATTTTTATCATAAGCTCCGACTAACCCGAAGGATTATGCATGTGCACATGCATGAAGAAAAACTGATTGTCAATGGTATTTTGGAACTCAGATCCCACTGCCGCAATTTTTACCAGGGGCTGAATGATGAAGAACGTCTTTATACGTTATGCTTTGCTGATGACCAAATAATTATCGTCCAAGATCAGGATGCTACTGAGTACATGACTCGAAAGTTTGTGACTGAGTATCGGAAATGGGGCCTCGGGGTGAATATCAGCAAAACCGAGAAGTTGACCGTTGGCGGGAATCAACAAAGTATAAAATCAGAGCATGGGCGGCAAATAGGAAGCCGCGATATTTACAAATATTTAGGAGTTTTTCTAACCCAGGATGGAAGATTGGACCAGGCCATCAAGAACAGGAATATGCAGCGTAGGAGGGCAATCGCTATGTTAAATCGTTATGTTAAATCGCTATGTTAAATCGCGACGTGAACTGCTGAGCATATTTCTCAAAACTTCATTCTTGCATTCGTGGCTACCTTCACTATCACGGCCGCACTGCCGTGCTAAGGAAAAACGCCGTATGAACATTCGAGAGTTGCCAAATTTTCCTCGATGAAACGTGTATTTTTTCAACATTTACGCAGCACATTTTTCCTTGGAATTTCAGGCATTTCAGATTAAATTGCGTAAAAAATTGGCTGAAAATTTTGGAAAATAATATTCACAATAAAGACGTTGCATGTGTGAGGAATTTGCGATTTGACTGTTGATTCTTATGCAAATGTTTACGAGAAACCTGATGGTTCAACTGGTTTTCTATGAAATCAACTCCCAAGCCCAAAAGAGCTCTTAAGTTGAGGCCAAAATGGAGGGGATATCCCACGCTATCCTGAGAGTCCACCTCTACATCAAGACAAACTCTCCATGCAAAGCTAGGGAGCAAATACATTGACAGGGCTGCACTTTCATTGGGACTTCCAAAACTGAAAACACGGCACCCCTACTAATGTATTTGCTCCCTATCTGTGCATGGAGAGTTTGTCTTGATATAGATGTGGACTCTCAGGGTAGCGAGGGATATCCCCTCCATATTTGCCTCAAGTTGAGAGCTTTTTTTGAGCTTGGGAGTTGATTTCAGAGAAAACCAGTGGCACTATCGTGTTTCTTGCGAACTTTTACATAAGAATCAATAGTCAAATCGCAAATTCCTCACACATGCAACATCTCCATTGGCTGAAAATTTCGGAAAATAATAACAATTCCTCAGTAAATTCGCTTTTTATCGGAGGAAACTCGGCAACATCTGAAGGCTCATACGGCGTTCTTAAGTATCACGGCCGTAATGTAAACCGCGAGGAATGCAGATCCCACGTGGCAAGCGCGGAGCAGTGCGAGGATCGGTTTCTCTGCCTAATAGAAGTCTAATCAAGGATTCGGGCGGATGAATTGATTCTCTCACTCAATTATGAGAGCCGCTGGGATGCTAATGAACTGCCTGCCTCGTTTTCTCCAGGAATGANCACCCGTTCAACCTCCTGTCTAGTCCACAGGATCGCTCCCCGAGCCATAGCTTTGTCATCATTGTTGTGATGGGATCCCTCATTCGGAGCACTGACTGTTGGGGGTTACGATTCGTGCTTCCGATCGACCTAATAGATCGAATATTGAACGCTTATAGATCAAAACCCAGCTCAGGGAGCATCAAATATCACATCGAAGCGGTCGAGGGCCGTATTCTCCCATGCTAAGGAAAAACGCTGTATGAAACTTCAGGCGTTGCCAAATTTTGTTGTTGTTGTTGTCGGTTGATTGGCCTAATTCCGCGTTGCAGATAAACAGCCACTTACAAAAGAGCCAAATTTTAATTTATAAAACACGAATTTCCTGTTGAACTTATGAATATTTTTTCCCAATTTTTCAGATAATGTTGTTTGCAATTTCATCTAAAGTTTCTGAAAATGTCAAGGAAAAATATTCATAACTTTCCTCAAAAATAAACATTTTATTGAAGGAAATTTGGCAACTCTTGAATGTTCATACGGCGTTCTTCCTTAGCACGGCAGAATGATTCTGATCGATCACAAAGCTCGGAAACCGGTCGCAATAGAGTAAGGTTGGTTTAAGTTAGGTCACGCAACTAAACTAACCTGACGGCAAAGCAAAAAGTATCACTCGAATTGAAGGCGCCTCAATTTTCACTGCGTTAAGTGATTCTTGTGAATCAAATCTATTCCATTCAAAGCTGACGGACATGAGTGCGTGAAAAAGCGGAAACGCGCCGAATCCTCGAACCCTTCATTTTAGAGGAAAGTTATGCTTATTTCTTCTTTATATTTTCAGATAATTCAGATTCAATCGCGTACAAAGTTGTCGTAAAATTTGGAGTAAAAAATCAACATTTTTCTTGAAAATTCGTTTTTTAACCTAAAGAGGTCTGGCAACGCCTGCAAATTCTTAAAGCGTGTTTCCTCAGCACGGCAGTATGGATATACAGGGTTAGCGAAAAGTCCCCGACCCCCCCTCTAACTTTTGAACGAATTGAGCTAGGGAAATGAAAATTTGGGGATGTTCCTATCTCAAAGGGGACCATCTTTTGAGGGGGGGGGTCAAAATTTTGGTCCCCCCCCTCAGGGGGGGACGGGGGCCCCCCAACTTTTTTTTTTCTAATGGCAACCCCTATCTTGTGATATCTCATTCGAAAGAGCATAAAAAACTAAGAATTTTGGCGCAAACCGCAGATCAATATCTTAATTTTTGACCGAGTTATGATAGGTCAAAGGTCAACTTTGACCTATTTTCAAAAAGTCATAACTCCGGTTCAAATTATCGTAAAGGAAAAAATAAAACGGGAAAATTTACCAAATTGTGTCCGCTTTTAAGTAA
This sequence comes from Bemisia tabaci, assembly GCF_001854935.1. Taxonomy (NCBI): domain Eukaryota; kingdom Metazoa; phylum Arthropoda; class Insecta; order Hemiptera; family Aleyrodidae; genus Bemisia; species Bemisia tabaci. Next base: position 1,885,499 of record NW_017547427.1, read on the forward strand.
AAATTGCAAAAATCACTTCGATTTAATTTTAAGGGGGGGCTCGGACCCCCAAATACGTCAATTCAAAGGTCATTCCATTTTCCCGCGAAATAAGCCAATATCCCCTGGATTTGCCTCCACATTATCTCAGTAAGGTCAAAATCAGTTCAACATTACGTTTTTAACTTTTCCCGAAATTTGGGGACTTGCCAACGTAATGTTGAACTGATTTTGACCTTACTGAGATAATGTGGAGGCAAATTCAGGGGAAATTGGCTTATTTCGCGGGAAAANAGAAGCTGTGGTAAAGAATCGATTATAAAGGTGATCGATCCTCCTCCATAGGTATAAATGGCAGATCAATCGATATATCTCACAGCATGACACGCTGCTGGTCAACATGATTCGAAAGAAAATCATTTTTTCTCGTTCAATCTGACATCTGGGTGCGGGCTAACATGATTCGAAAGAAAATATTTTTTCTTGGTTAGTGTAGCAACTTGCCCCTCATTAATTCAAATTTTCCCGCTCAACTTTCAACCCTGTTACGTCACAACTGAAAAACATGGTTGACATGTCATACAATAAAACACCCCCAACACCCTGAAATAATTCCGATTTTTCTGCACAATTTTACAACATTGGTGACGTCACAACATAAAACATCCTTGCCAGATTGTATACTATAACACACATATCACATACCCACCATCGCGAAATAATTCGGATTTTTCTGCACAGTCTGGCAGCTGGGTGGAGGCTACTTCCCATATTCTAGCTACTCATGAACGGACCCTCCACGTGTGGAACAAGGTTCCAATCAGCACGTCCCCTCTCTAATAACCTTGTTGGCTTGAGCCGGGTCACGTGACTCGTGTTTCTGCTGTCGAACGCGCAATATCGGGTCGGAGGCGAGCGACTCACGAACAAACAAGGAAAAGGGAGATTTGTCAAAATTATGCGGGATAATAACACTCCCGGTTAATGAATATTAAAACGGAGTTTTATCGCAATGTCGGCTGATAGATCACTTAATGCCGAGTGTTCATCCCGGTGGGCTAATTCAGGGCATAAGTGCTCGCAATCACGACAACATTAAAGGCGAAACAGTCGTTCGCCGAGTGTATGTGCTCTCACATGCAAATCCCCACTAAACTCCGGCCAACATGCATAAACCATCCGATCCCAATCCGCTTCCAGCGGGAGATAGGGGGTTCTTGCCCGGAGTCCAAGTCGGAATACAGGGTGATCCTAGGTTAAACCACCAGGCTGTATAGGAGTGTGTCCTATACTATCGTGCCGAGGAAAGACGTCGTATGCACGGGAAAAAATTAAATGTTGATTTAGCATTTATATTGTTAAAAACATGTTCGGCAAGTTTCAAATGCTGATTTTACATTTTAAGAAATGCTACACGGAGAAAAAAAACTCGTGCGAGGGACCCGAAGTTTAGGTCATATGGATCTCTGAAGTTTTCAGATTGAGCATCTGAACACTTTAGGTCTAGCTGCCGAAGTTCGGATCATACATCTGAAACTTCAGTTCTTACATCTGAAGTACTTCAGATGTGAGAACCGAAGTACTTCGGATGTAAGAACCGAAGTACTTCGGATGTAAGAACCGAAGTACTTCAGATGTAAGAACTGAAGTTCCAGATGTATGATCCGAACTTCGGCAGCTAGACCTAAAGTGTTCAGATGCTCAATCTGAAAACTTCAGAGATCCATATGACCTAAACTTCGGGTCCCACGCACGAGTTTTTTTTCTCCGTGTAACTTAACTACGCCCACTGTAAAACGAACAAATGTCAATGTCGTGTTAGCATTTTTGTATTGTAAAATCAGAATTGGAAACTTGACGGGCCTTCTTTTTAACAATTTTAATGCTAAATCAACACTCAATTTTTTTCCGTGTGAGCCTCCAGGTGTTGCCGAATTTTTTTTTGATAAAACACGAATTTCAAGAGAAATCCGCGATTGTTTTTCTTTCATTTTTCAACAAATTTTATTTTTGATCACACTTAAATTATCTGAAAATTTTAAAAGTGAATACACCTATCGACAGTAAATCTGCAAAACCACGTATATTCATTACAGTGTTTCAAAACTTCCGCTACTTTTTTATTTTTTCCAAGATAGGTAAGCCAACTTTATTGCGTGAGCTTTATACAGGATTTTCTGCTGGCAGAGAAGGGAAATCAACGCAGTTTTAAAGAAATTACGTCAAGTGGCTTTCCAAAGTAAAAATAACGTGTAACAGGAAGTAGGAAGCCTGCAACGTCGCAAACTACGATACATAGTTTTGCACTTCAGCAATCGATGATCATTTTCGGAAATAAGCATTTTATCGAAGGGAATTAGGCAACGATTGAGGGCTCATCAAAATAAGGATTTTTTTTCTTGCGCAATTTTCCTCCAAAGGTGCTTTCTAAGGGGGTTACGCCTCCTCTCCAATATTTCTGGGAAATAATTATTCTTCTTTGCATTTGACGGCGGTAATTTACCAAATCTCATCATGACCACTCATCATCGGATACGCTGAATTCAACAGTGACATCAGAAATATCGAAATGTCGGTTAAAAGTGGGATTTTGGGAGAGGAGGTCATAGTCTTTAAAATGTCAAAAACTCGGTACTTTGGCGTAAAAGATAGGTGTTTTTCAGACCTCTTGCAACCCTAGCTTGAACTGAGATTTCGATTTTTGTATTGCCACCAAGTAATTAAGCGTATCAGATCATGGGTGCATGTCGTTTCCATGAAATGGACCGCGTTTAGCAGGAAGGATCCAAGTCAAAATAACTGTTGCCTTTAACTGGGCAATTTAATTTTTTACAAGAGAACGTTTGTACGAATTTCGAACTGATAATTTTGAAGAATTTGCTTCGCTTTATGCAGAAAATTCACTGAAATTTGCACACAACTCTGCAGAACCGTTTTCGTGTAAGAAATTAAATTGCCCGATTAAATTTGGCAAAATCTGATGTGACTTGGTTCACTGGAGAAAGAGTATGGTAACATCTTCTATAAGTCTATTTGATTTCTTACACAGTGATACGATCCAGTGAAAATAATTAGAATTATAGTAGTTTTTACTAGAACTATGGTGACACTTACCCTAATTTGGTAAATGCTACCATAGAGCGTGGTTTATATTGCCATACTCGGATCACTGTGTCAGAGCAGAGTATAATCTACCATATTTTTTTTCAGTGTTCCTTTCTGCTCAATGCGGTCCAAATACGCATGCGGGTGCGGGTGCGGGTGCGGGTGCTATAGCGTTGCCAAAATGCAAGAAAACCGATTTATTTCTCAAAATTTGAGGGAAAGGCTGGAAGTCCCCATAAAATTCATACTTGGAAAACATTTCACAGCAGGAAAAAGCCTTATTTTGACCGATAGAAGACGCTACTCTGCCGTGCTGAGGAAAAACGCCGTATGGGCCTTCAGACGTTGCCAAGTTTCTTTCGATAAAAACCAAAATTACTGGGAAATTTGTGAAATATTTTTTTCCGAAATGTTCACAAAATTTTGTACTCAATTTAATTTTAAATTTAATATCTGAAAATTTCAAGGAAAAATGTGCATGAATGGTATCAAAAATGCATGTTTTATCGAGGCAAATTTGGCAACTCTCGAATGTTCATACGGCGTTCTTCCTTAGCACGGCAGTACTGCAGTCTGACGGTTTAAATTTCGATCACCCTGTGAAGCACGTTTCACATGTGTTGGAACCATAACGCGGTCGTAAAATGTGGATTTTTTTATGAGCGAGGTTCGTATCTTGAGCCCGGCCCGAAGCGCATTGGATTGGAGGTTCGGCCGGGGTAAATCCACCCCTAATGCCGTTCGACCGAATCGAATGATAAAGGCTGAAAAATGCAAAATCAGGCGCGCAACATTTGCGGCTCGTTTGCATGTCAAAGAGCGCGCGCTTGCCGAGATATTAAGGAAATCGCCGTTTCAGCATTATCGAATGCGAATTGCAAACTATGATTGGGAATATATCAGTGACTCAGTGCAAAATGGTCGTAACAAGTATTTTTTAAGGCCTTCGTGTTCTCAAATTTTTTAGAGGACTCTACTTGTGAGAGAAAATGTAATAATACATTGTGTGGGATACGCGAGATACTTACTTTCAGTAATAGGACTACGTTTTACAATAGACCACTAAAGACAAGGTACGAATTTAAGCAATTTGGTACCTGTTACTTAACCAGAACTTTCACGAACACGATAAAACACGATTCTTACACCGAAAATGACTGAAACCCAACTTTTAGCGAAGATATTAACGTTTTCTTTACACATTGGTTACGAGAAATTGGAACTGCCCGCTCACAAGAAACTCAAAGCTCTACGTGAGTCAAATCGCGCACTACAACGGTTTCAGCAAGCTTCTCAATCCAACAATGTTCATTTCCCACCCTGTGTTGTTCAAACTATTAGCAATTTGCTATAGCTGAGCAAATGCGTCAAGATTGAGGTTGCTAGATTTTCATATCGCAGAAAGTGTCATGGTAATTTTTAGTGTGCGATTTGACTCACGTAGACCATTGAGTTTTCATGAGCGGGAGGTTTAAATTCACGCGTCATGAAACATTAAGTATATTGCTTAGGAGTTAATGTCAGTAATTTTTGTTGCGCAAACCGTGTTCTACGTGAAATTTTGGGTCAGAAACATGTATCACCAGAATGCTGAAATTCGTACCTTGTCTCAAGTGGTCCGTTGCAAAATCCAGTCAATTTCTTGCCACACGGAATATTTCTGACAAGTTTCCATTCGAAAATAAATCGAAGCAACGTTTAGGACACTCAGTTGGTTATAATTGATTCAGGAATTCGATCGCGTATCGAGACCGTATCATGTCAAGCAGGGTGCATGAAACGTAAGAAAGAAAGGAGAGATTGGAAATTTCATTGAAATATTTCATGAAATTTCACGAGGCTGTGAAATATTTCATATTTTTTAGGGGCCAGAATATGCAACCCGCTCTCAAGCACACAAAAATACGAGAAATTTGAAATTTTTAAATTGTGTAAAACATGAAAAAGAAACGGTACTTTTCAACATCTTTCATAAATTTCTAGAATTTCATGAAAATTTCACGTGATTTTTCAAGATTTTATCTTTCTTGAAATTTTGCCACCCTGATGAATTCAATCGTATATCGAGACCGTATCATGTCAACCAGGGTGCATGAAACATAAGGAAGAAAGAAGAGATTGGAAATTTCAGTGAAATATTTCATGAAATTTCACGAGGCTGTGAAATATTTCATATTTTTCAGGGGCCAGAATATGCAACCCGCACTCAAGCACACAAAAATACGGGAAATTCGCAATTTTTAAACTGTGTAAAACATGAAAAGGAAACGATATTTTTCAACATCTTTCGTTAATTTCTACATATAGAATTTCATGAAAAATTTCACGTGAAATTTCAAGATTTCATTTTTCATGAAATTTTGCCACCTAGATGTCAACCCTCTCGGACCTTCCAGGAGCGGAACGAAGGAATTGGAGGACGGGATCGGATCGGGCAACCCCGGTTGGCACGGACTCGCACGCGGTCGAACGTAGCTTTGATTTGATATCATTATTACGAGGAGTTATGATTCGGAACAACAAAAAGTTGGCTCCCGTTCGACGGCGCCGAGGTATACAACGGCTATTAGCCGGAACAGCCGTTTACGTGGAGTAATTAACATCTGGTTCCTCGTCCCCTCCGCCGTTCCCCCTTTCCCCGCGGTTGGGGGCGGGGGGAGATTACTTTTGTGCAAGTGGAGGCGCGAGGTGCACACAATTCCCCGGTCGCGAATGCAGAGTGACGTCACGCAAACCAGAAATAAATTCCTGAGCAAACGGGTTTCATCCAAAGCAAATACTACCCTCCGCCACTCGCCCCTCCTCGTGGCGGCCGCACACAGGGATGAAAATCCGATGGGTTGCATTCTATACATCGAACAGGGGAGATTGTACACTGGAAAAAAAAATATCGGATCTAGAGTCCAGACTCTTGAAAACATTGACAAGAGAAAATACTATTGATTAAATCAGATTTTTGCTTATATCATAAGGAAATCCGCTCCAATTAAGAAGCTCGGTTCTTGATTTAAGCAAAAATCCTTCTGAATCAAGAGTATTTTTTCTTGTCATGTTTTTAAGAGTCTGGACTCTAGATCCAATGTGTTTTTTTTCCAGTGTGTGATTGTATCGATATCAATTGGTTCAACGTTTGAACTAATATTTCTCATCATATCTCGGAAAAATCACGGCAGATTTAGAGTTTTTCCCTTTGGTTTACAAACATAAAATACGCAGCGAAAAACTTGCAACGTCGCAAATTTAGGAACGAATTTTACCTCACCTCGGTGATGAGAAAATGTGCACTGCGCACGCGCTAGAGTGTGACCTCATCGGTAATCGTGATCTCCTGCCATCAAGTGGAAGCGCTACTGACGAAGGCGCTCTGAGCAACTATTCCACCTCGAAAGTATTGCACAGTATCAGACGAAATTGAAGGCGCACTAACGTTCGTGATCTGACTGGCATCGTTTGCCACTGTGATTGTGTGGAGTTCTAGTGATCCTACGATTTGCGGCTCTTGTTCGATTGATTTTATAATACTCGGGACTAAGTTATATTTATCGACAGGAAACTTGAATTCAAACTCAAATTTTCTAAATTCGAAAATCCAAGATGGTGGATGTGGCCGTGGTCTATAATGTTTTCTCAGCCTCTGATCGATCGATTTTTTTGAAATTTGAGAATTGGGGTATTTTTTGAACGTTAAATTCAATTTCTCTGTGACATTTTCAAAATTCGAATATTCAAGATTGCGAAACTGGTCATATGAGAAGGATGCTTTACTCTTTCTTTATTTTTAAAGAAAAATCGTAGCGACTCTCGACCCAAAATGTAGTAAGCGCGGTCTTCAAGGATCAAGGGGAAATTCCCGAAAAGTTTGAAGCTATCGTGTTTTTCGCTTTTCGGGTGAATATATAAAACTTATCAATGAATTAGACAAGGTAAAATAGTCAAAACAACTTAGCTTTAAGTAATATTTTCCAAAGAAACTGAAATAAACGTTTGAGACAGCCTTTTGCAAGTGTTCCTGGTAACGTATCACTGTAAGCCGGGCCGATCTTTTCAGCGCCTCCCTTCCTTTCTTAGACAATCCTCAGCGCAAGTACCACACCGACATAAACGCTAATTCCCGCCCCCTGTCTAGCGAATGAGGGGGGATCGTACCCCAACCCCCCTTCAACCCCCCTTCATGGCGCAGTTCGACTCTGTTGCAGTTGGTTCTAGCTGTGCGTGCAATCGTGCATGAATGGGGAAAAAATAAATTGAACAGGATAATATTTGTGCCTCCCTCCGACCCCCCTCGCGTACGAAGCCTTGTTTGTAAAAACAACGCATGTCGCATTTAAATCAAGCGGCGCGCGCGTTGTTTTTGTGGGCGAGCTTCATATGGGATTCATAAATTCGTGCTGTATGCGATGTTGTGCCAAATGGAATGATTTACGCGGACAAGGGAAGAAAGAGATAATGGATGAGGCAAGGGGCGAGGATGATATCATAGGTTTCGTTCGTCTATTTAATCGTCCGTGTTAGCTTAGCTTTTCACAATGCGAGTTTCAATATCAAAGAATCCGTTTTGGGGGATGTTGATTTAGGACAATTTGTTTCTCGCTTTTGTCATTCTGTGTCGTTGAACTTTTTATTGAAGATGATAGTTTAAATTTTGGTCTTCATGTTTTCTGGTCCTGTTGATTTTGGATTCTTTAATGGAATCCGCTATTCGCTCCACAAGAGAGAAGAGAGCTTTGGTGTGGAGCGAATGAGGTCACTTCTCACTCATATCACTCGAATTATTTAAGAGCTAAATAGGTCTCGGAGTCAGCGGGTCGATTACTGAAATTGATAGACAGAGCGATAGACAAAGATGACTAGAATAAAGTATACGGAGAGTATGGACCTGCCAAAACATGAAGTTCTCAAAACCCAAAAAGGCAGGCATACTTACCACGCAAAAAAAACACCAGAAAAGTGCCGCTACCAATCTTCACAATGGAAGGAAATGAGGAAGAAATCGATAAATGAGCATCATTCCGTAAACCTAAGAAAATGTATCTGGTGAAACGACGGGGTGTATCAAACGGACTACATTTTGCATTAAGGAACTACAAAATGTAGCCCTTCCGTGAAAACACCCATGGGTGTAGGAAAACTAATGGCACTTACGTCGTTACAGATCCGAGCCATATTATGTAGTTCCGAAGTGCAAAATGCAGTCCAAATTTAATTTCAGGTAATTCTGGTTGACATGAACTCCTTGGTTGGCTGCCTTTTTGGGCTCTAGGGGCTTCGTGACCTGATCAGGCCTAACCTTCAGAATTACTGACGTATCCATACTCTCCCTATATCCCCACCCCAACCCTCCACCCGATAGCTCCAACGGAATTGTCCACGTCCTGATTATGGAAAAATCCCAAGGATTCATTGGCAACACCGTGGAGAAAAAGTGGCGGGGTCGTTAGACTTCCGTCTGGGAGTAAAAATCTCATTTACAAATTCGCATCAACGTTGCTTGGCGTGCGACATTTATGAATAATTAAAATTAAACCCGGCGATTAGTCCCCCGCCCCCACCATCAACCCCCACCCCACCCCCGTCCCTGCTCTAATAATCACCTTGTTGTCTTCCATTCATGTAGATACGGCCACTCCTGGAGGGTCGCAATTTTTGTCGCAGTCACTCCGTTGTTTATTCTCTCAATCCTGATCTTCGTCCCGATGTTGCCACGTTGAAGGCACTTTAGAAACTTGATAATTCAGTCTGTTGCCCTCTAATTAAGACGAACCGGTGTTTTAAGGTGGATTTTCAGCCTTTGCGCAGTAAAATCTGAGTACAGTCGATTATGAGAAATTTTAACTATTTTGGTGGATTTTTTCGGGAAAATCCAAATTTTGGTCTGTAGATCAACTATTAAGAAATAATCGAACAGAAAATTATCCTCTACAATTCTGAAATAAAGCGAAAAGTACTACTTCCAAATTGCAGCTTAATTCAGTGTATCGATACCGATTTTTTCGTTGGAAACATTGGTGCTTACTTTTTTTTAACATTTTGGAAGATGATATTAAGCATGGTCAACTCTGAACAATTTTTTTAGAAACGGAAATTTCAATTTTCTGAATATAATCCAAATAATGGTCAACATTTATCACAGTGGATAAAACGTAACTTCATTTGAATGTTGCGGAATTTCCCCTAGTTTATTGCATATTTGCGAGGAAAATCAGGGGAATATTTTACTGACAATTTCAATGGTGCTTCCTCTAGTCATTGCAAAAATCAGAAAAATTTTTGGCAACAATTGCTCACGTACATTCTTGTAAACAATTGAATCGTTTGAGTCAATGTTGCAACCTCGGGATAGAGCCACGTCCCCTCGCACGGGAAACATCGAGTCGTCCCCCTCCGGAGCAAATTTTAACCTCCTCCAGAAATCAGTATTCCCTTATCATCGATCGTATCGAAGCACTATCTGTTGCAGCGCTTTTTTTATTACATTTTGCAATAAGGAACCACTATATCTGGCTCCTCTATGAAATCACCTTTATACATAGAGAAACCAATGGCATAAATGTTGTTCCTAAAATGAGCTAGAAATAGTGGTTCCCTATTGCAAAATTTAATCAATTTTTTCTACCAAGCAGACGTTTCATGGCAGATCCTCGTGAACAGTATTGCATACTTGAGCAGCTGTAAATAAATTTTCCGACAGGGTTTGGCAACGCTGCGCAGATCTGCAAGTCACACACGTGTGATGCGCGAATGTAGCATTTTTTGGCAAAGCCGGGACCGCCGGGAGAAAAACGGCGCGTCGATCGATACGGACACTACGGCCACGCTACGCTCGGGGGCTCCACTCACGAGCGCAGTTGCCAAATTTGAGGTCAAAATAAGATTAATGCGGGTATTTTGCATCAGCCGCCATTCGGAAACAGGGAGAGAGAGGGATTTTTGGCATTAATTTTTAATTTTTTGTCAGTTAATACATTTTTTTAATCTAAAATTTTAATTTTAAAGAAAAATATAATTAATTCAACCATCTTATGAGTGTAATTTCATGTATCGTAATTTTTTTTCGTGGAAATTTCGTTCGCAATTTGATGCATATTATCTTAATGGTTTAAGGAAAGAATTAAAATATTTTTTCAAAAATGAATCTTTTTTCGAAGGAATTTTTCGAATAATACAGCGTTCCCTCCAAAGACGGACCTAGTGAGAACTGAGCAACCTTGGGTCAGTTGAGTCAAAAAATCAGATTCAGAATATGTAATGAATGATTTTCTCCTCTATTACAAAGAAAAATTCGTAAGTGGCTCAATTTTTCAGTGCATGATCTTCTTTCACAAGAAGAGGATGTGATACTAAATTCAATTCGAACAATTTTTAACTTCGAGCATGATACGTCAGAACTTTGAATAACTTTTTTTTCTAAAACAAGTAGAACAATTTTCCGATGTATTTTCAGACCATCATAGTCCCGGATTGATTTGACTTTATTTTTGCGCCAAAATGTTCATGAAACATTCATATTAGCACTTGTACCAATATCTCAAGTACGAATATCTCTTTTCTTCCGGACGTTTGCGTAACTTTGCACTTTCCAGAAACATCCCTAAGACAAAATGTCGATGCATTTCTTACGGACGTATCCTCGTCAGTTTTAGATTAAAAGATGGAGCTACCGTGCGCTTCATACGTAACGATCCCATTATATATCGCGCAACGGTCCATTTTCCAATCCGTTTGTCATTCTGTCGCGTGGCGGTCGGCATGAAACGCATAGCGCCTACAAGACTGCGCGAATACTTCACGCATTGCGTCAAACGCACTGCGGTCAGCAGCAGTCGGCTTGAAACGCATAGCGCCTTCAAGACTGCATGAATACTTCACGCATTGCGTCATGCGGTCAGCAGCGCAAAGACAGCATGCCAATCATGCCACGCCCGCTTTTGATCCTACGTTACTCTGAAAGAAAGACAGCCGGCAACGTAACTAAGTGTTCCGTCAGTGCTGATGAAGAAAATTCTAGCGCCCGCAATTTCTTGGGTATGCCACACGGATATCCGATAATAATTTCGAATAGTTGTATCAAGGCGTTGTCATGGACCGTTACATAGCGCGACTGTAGTTTGACTGAGGTAACCCTTGATTATACTGCCGTACCAAGAAAAAACGTCGTATGAACATCCGAGAATTGCCAAATTCCCCCGAATAAAACATGAATTTTTGAGGAAAGTCGTGTATATTTTCCCATGAACTTTTCAGATATTTTCAATTCAATTGCAAAGAAAATTATCCTAAAAATTTGAAGAAAAACAATCGAAATTGTTCCAGTAAATTTGCTTTTTATCGAAGGAAATATGGCAACGTCCAATGGTTCACACCGCCGTGAGAGCACGGCAGTATAGGCGAAATTATCGTACCTTCTAGTGTGTCGAAGTAATATTATTTGAAGTACATCCCGCGTTTCCTACACAAAGGCTTGTACCGATCTGACGTGCCGAGGAAAAATGCCGTATGAACAATCGAGAGTTGCCAAATTTCTCCGGATAAAACGTATATTTTTGAGGAAAGTTATGCATAAAACCTAGAAATTGTTAGGTATGCTTGTTGAAGTTGCGAAAAAAAATATCTGAAAAATTCGAAAACAATTCAACATTTTTCCTTCAGTATCGGTTTTTAATAAAGGAAATCCGGCAACGTCTAAAGGCTCATACGGCATTTTTCCTTAACACGGTAGCGTTGCACTTGTATGTCTTATCTTGCACTGTCTTGCACGCACCTCCTGTCCTCGGACCTGGAGCCCAGTTGGGCAACACTGCGCGATGCTGTGCCGATGTAATCTCCCTGCAATTTTATCACTTCACGCAAAATCCATCGCACGAGGGAAACCCTTTTGTTTCGCCTCCACCCCCTCCTCCCCGACCGCGCGTCATCGAACAACAGCACATCACGGCTCGATGTTTCACTTCGCGGGGTGCCCGAAAAAAAAGGTCGACTCCAGCGCCCCCTACCGGATCGCCGCGCAAATCCGAGCTCCAATCTGGAGCGAGCCCAAGAAAACGTGCTTTTCATTTTGAGCTCATATCGGGAGTATTCGTTGCCGGTCATTCGATCAGTAAACTCGGGCACCCCCGCCCCCGCCCCCGCCACTCACCTACCTATTTTCCATCCCTTACGCTGCAGAGGAAGGGGTAGGGTGGGCGGATGGAGGGCACCGAACCAACGAGTTTTCCAATGGCGAAACTTTTCGCTACGGTGAGGAATCCGGTGATGTCGTTTTTCGAGTAAAAATGATTAATTTTACTTTCTCGCTCGTAGTGGCAGGGTTGTTCCAGTTAGAAAATACCTCGCAAATCGAAGGAATCCAAAGAAAATACTTTTTTTCCAGATTTTTATTTGTACTCAAGTAAACTGTACAACAGATGCCTCTAGACAGATAAAACTATTTTAAAAACTCATTTTTAACTGTGAAATAAAACTTTGGACTCGAACTTAAGATTAAAAAAAAATTTGTAGACATACTTCTAACATTGTGATGAGGGCGGCAAAAAAGCTGACGTTGGCTTAGACATAATTAATTCGAAGAAATAATATATTTTTTTTTACCTAAAATGGAATAGAAGGTCGTAAAAGACTACAGTCATCCAGGCAGCTCCTGACCGTATCCAAAATGGGCATTGGGATACGCGCTAATTTTGACTTTTTATTTTAAAAAAACTTCTGAGCCCCTGTATTTCAAGCTCGTGGAGCTTTTTTCCTTTTAACGACGAAAAACATTCACCCTGTTCCAGAGGTAAACATAACTCGTACGAGGCCGTATTGCGTCTTTCCTATAATTGGCTGTCAACAGAAATAAACCAAATCTGGAAATCGAGCCAGGAATTGATGACGCGGGTTGATGACGGAGCAGGGATACAACTATTCGTGTTCGATGGATATACGTGTTGCATCTGCAGAATTGAAGGCGGAATTTCGCGAGGTGTGTACTCGCAATGCTCCGCTCTATACTCATGTCTCTTACCTGTCGCTCGGATTCGTGAATACGGTTAGAACACGGCTCTCCTATCTTTGGCTGTGTTGTCACTTGATTTTTCCTAATTTCCTTTTAATTTTACGCATGATTCTTTTTTCAGTATCTATTTGTAGACCTGGGTCTAATGCTGATATATACCGGCCCCATACAACTTGCGGGGAACGTGTTTTTTTATAAAACCTGGAGTTAATTGAACCGGTTTGGGAATCTAAAGGGTTAAGATTGTTTCTCAACGAAAATGGAAATTCATCGATCATGACATATCTTATCTTCCTAAAAGTCAGGAGTTTTTCTCCGTATATTCGATCAAAATCCGGAAAAGTTTGAAAGTCCCAATTCTATTTTTCCGTGGCTAATCCGCGGTAAAATTATGTAAAATCCACCAAATTGGCAACACTTCTTTCGTCACATCTTTTCCTCATCTCTCTCGGTTTCTTTCCCGAGTCTGTCCGTTTCCGGTGGCCCCGGGTGAAACTTTTAGGATCACAACAACCGTCGAAGGGGGGGGGGGATTTCAGGGAGCCTGACACGGTCCGTTCTCGAAAATGCATCAGCCCAAAGACGCAGTTCGCGATGTCCTTTCAATAGTCGTGTCAAAAGTTACCCCTTTTCCGTCATTTGTTTTTTTGGCTCGTGGGAACGGACTCTCGTATAAAATCGAAATTTCATCAAACTGACAGGATTATCTCTGCGAGTGCCAGCTTTGCTTTCTATACGGTTTTATGAAACGGAACTTTCTGCGTAACTCGGGTTAGGGGATTGTGAAAACCTCGAACCGAAGAAAAACATTCCCCGGTGAAGATTGCACAATCACGTTTGATAATTTTGAACGGTTGATACCGAACTCTGGGCATGAAATGTTTCAACCAGGGGTTCTCTTCAACTTCTGGGATCCTACTTGGCGTTTGGACAGCGCTTTTAGACATTTTTGCTCGTCCTTCCCCCCAGTTTTCTCATTTTCTTCCCCGTATCCTTTTTTCTGACGAGAATACGAGTCAAAATCTGCAGGGGTAGACCCAAATTACCGGTGTTAAAAGCACATACAGGCTTAGGCCTGCTGATACCGGAATCAACATCAACATGTTTTTCCACTAACTACCTCTCAATACATACATGTTAGGGATTCCTGTTAAATCTTTTTACTTTCTCGCTCCTCTAGTTTCCTTATCCTTCCCCATCCTTGTTTTTGAGGCCGAGAATGTCGCTCGAAGCCTCCACAAGAAGACACGAATTAGCGATTTACCTTAATCCCTGCATGTCCAAAGCTTAACCAAACATGAATGGCAACTTTTCCTCGAAAATCCCTAACCGTTTCCAAATGTATACGTTCCAAAGCTTCCTACTTTTTTCCTCCCCCTCCCCCCTCTCCCAACGAGAATGTTGCCTTTATTAAGGAAGAACACCGTGCGAGCTCTCAGAAGTTGCCATATTTCCTCCAAAATACCTGAAAAATTTATTCGTTTTTTTCTACAAATTTTCCAGGCGATTTTGCTTGCAATTAAACATATCATTCCTGAGCATTTCAACAGAATTTTTACATAAAGATCACGTGCAAAACGGGCCATTTGGGGCTCGGGGCGGATACGTTCGAGACTTGCCCTATTCATTCACCTAACAATGCCCCATCTTTTCCCGAAGTTTCAAGTCCCCTAAAAATTTTGGGGAAAGATGGGGCATTGCTAGGTGAATGAATAGGGCAAGTCTCAAAGGTATCCGCCCTGAGTACCAAATGGCCCGTTTTGCACGTAGTCCTTTCCTCCAAAATAATTATTTTATGGGATCATATTTTGCAACGTCTGGAGGCTCATACGGCGGTTTTCCTCAGCGCCGTAGAATACAGACTGCAACTCGCATTCTTCGCTTGGCTGCTAAAAGGACGTAACTACAGTTTGAGATGAGCCCGGGAAAGCATTGACTTTTATGGACGACAGGGTTCGTCCTGTACGTCCTTTACGACTGGAAGGCGACGAATTAGCCGGGTCAAACGCCGACTTAGTCGTTGAAGACGGTTGGCAGGTCCCGGTCACTGGAGGGTCTTCAAGACGGATCGAGTTTCTTCCGCGGCCGCTACACGTTCGTTGTTTTTTATGCTGATCCCTTGTTCGCCCCCTCCCTACCTCACTCCCGTGCCGGTCGGGAGCCCTCCGGGTTGATCGATCCGGTACCAGTTAATCCGCGTTTCCGCGATTCCTCCCGTATGACAAGCCGATAATTGCGCGCCCGAAGGGGTTAACTCGTTTTGACTACTGTCTGTGTTGAGTTGAGCGGGGATGCCCGCGCCGAGCCGAGTAGCATTGCGGGTTGCATGGGATGCCGGGGGTGGGAAGCGGTGAACAAGTTTCTTCGTCTCCGTCGTCGTGCAGTGTTGCTGAGTCGCTTGTTTGACCCATCGTCAATGATGGTCAATATTTTGCGGTCGCTGGCGCTCTACGACGCAATGTTGGGCTATCTTGGTGTCAATATGGTGTTATCAACGTGGTAACGACGTAATAGCTCCTTAGTCAAAGAGAGTACCGTGAAATCAGTGCGTAATATCGTGTTGTCCCAATTAAATAATAAAATAAAAGCCCCCCTCCCCCCTTCCAAAAAATGTATTTAGAAAGGAAAAATATTACACATTTGTAGCAATCCTAGACGGGCAATAATCGGGCATTTGCCTTTACTTTCAATCAACGTTACGAGAAAAAATGCATCATATGGATCGCACTTAGCAAAAAGGAACCGTGCGTGTTCAAAATCGTGCAACTTCTTCTTTTATTTCAAAAATACCTAATATATGCACAGTATTAAAATTTGCACGGTTATTTCCCGTTAAAATTAACAATTTTATAGGAGGAAGCAAAAACTATTTGCTATTCTAAGAGATTTTGTGGATAATTGGACGGATTTATGCTGAACTGAACTATGTGCAGAGGCCAGAGGGATTGTGTGCAACATAGTTCCTTCCAATTATGAAGAAGCAGCATTTTTACCACACTGTAATCGTGCTGGTTCCTTTTTCCCGAATGCGATCCATATAATAACGAACTCTCGACGCAACTATTCGTGTTCTATGGATGTGCGTGTTGCATACCCGAAAATATGCGGACGTTTTGGACGGCTGCGAAATGGATGGACAAAAATCGATCAATGCGAACCGATCGACACGAATCGAAAGGCAAAACTCGACCGATTCGCGGGTGTGTCGATCGATTCCTGGCTGTCAATTGAATCTCGCCAATCGGTTCACGTTTTTGTTTTTCGATCGATCGATTCATGTCAATTGACGTTGCCAAATTTCCTCCAGTAAAATGTTTAATTTTGAAGAAAGTTTTGCAAATTTTCTCTTGAAATTTTCAGATCATTTAGATCCGGTGGTGAGTAAAATTCTATGAAAAATCGGAGGAAAAATATTCACAAATCTCCCTGAAAATTCATGTTTTATCAAAGGAAATTTGGAAACGCCGCAAGGCTCATACGGCGTTCTCCCTAGTAGCCAATCGTAGCCTCCCGAACCTGAACAGGTTACAAACGTTGTTGTTTTTACCAGAGTTTGTCAGAGGAACGAAGATCTCTTTTATTCCTTCATTTTTTCGAAGTGCGGCAAAACCGCGACAGAGCGTGATGGTAAGTCACTGCAGAGTTCCACCCTGACGGGGCGCCGGGTGGGGGGTGGGGGTAGAGGGCGCGGGGAAGGGCTGTCTCCCGTCTGACACCCACTGTCAAGACCCATCCGAGCTCCGTTTTTCAGGGCTGTCCAAAGCTGGAGCCGTGTCTCGGGTCGGTATATCAATTCGGCTCCTCGACTCCGCGGCGGTGCCAACGGGAGAGCGCGGGTACCCGGCGCACAGTCTCACCACCGGGCTGATTATAGAGATCGATAGACAAAGCTATAGACAAGAGGAAATGGAGCGATCCTATTCGTGGAAGGAGATGGTTGAAATGGACTAAGGTTCAGTCCCTTTATACCCAGAGTTAAGACAACTCGATTATCAGCTGACTGGCAGCCGGCCTTGGCTGACCATGGAGGCACAAACGAGTGCACCCAAACGAACGATATTGAGGGATAAGGATCAGGAATCCTGCGATGTCTGTCACACAGAAACAACATCAACAAATTGATCAATTGAAAAGAAAATAGGATTGGTTTGTGAATAATTTCTCAATCTTTTTTCAGTTTGGACGGATGAAAGTAACAATTTTCTCTTGATAAACCACAATTAGGTAATATTTTCATTATTTTGGTTCACATTCGAGTCACCGCCATCTTGGTGCACTCGTTTGTGACTCCATGAGTGAGAATCAATCAGAATTGGATTTTTTTAGGCCACTTTCAGCCCAACCAAAAGTGAGTTGTCGTAACTCTGGGTATAAAGGGACTCTAGACAAAGGTAATAAGTAATGACGCACCGCACTCGTTTCAACCAATAGGATCGCTCCGTTTTCTTCTCGTCATCTTTGTCTATCAATTTCAATAATCGACTTGCTGACTCCTAAAAAATTCGAGTGACATAAGTAAGGAATGAAATCCGCTCCTCACGAAGCTTCTCTTTTCCATGTGAAAAGGAGTGCATTCCCAGTAGCTGACACCCGCATTTCAACCAATAGGATAGCTCCCTTTTCCCTATGCTTTCCTAAGTCTATTGCTTCGTCTTTCGAGTTCAATAACCAGCCAACGGACATTAAGAGAGTCTGGAAGTGAAAGTGACTAAAATCGCAATTTTCTGGGATTAATTTCGTCATATTTTTAATTTTTAGGGTTGTCTTATGAAGGAAGGTCTTCATTGAGACGTCATTCACGCTTTGGACGTATCTCTGCTAAACGGAACTAAGCGCTATACGGAGAAGAAGGGGGGGTGGTTGGTTGGCGGGTTCACTGGTTCAGGTGACTGAGAAGTTCCACCCGTTTTATGTTCACAATGCTTTTTGATGACGCTTAGTTCCGTTTGATAGATTGTGCTATCCGGGATCCTAGAATCTACTAAAGGAACTGAAATTAGCGCTTAGTTCCGTTTAGCAGAAATACATCCATTTTATACCTAGAGGTATAATTTTTTTAAAGTGCCCATATTGTATCCAACCCCAAGATGGAAACTTTTATAAAAAATAAGAACGGAAAAATTTATGAAAAATAAGAATGGAAAATTTTATGAAAAATAAGAATGGAAAATTTCACCGCAAAATTTCATGGAATTTTGTCTTCAACTTTAAAAGACTTGAAGTTTAAGGCTATTTTTCATGAAATTGACGAAATCTTATTTAGTTTCATCGATATTGAACGTAAAACTTTCAAGGCGATCTCAAAATTCCAACCGCCCTCACTGTTCCTCCCCACTGTGCGACGCGCGGGCGTGCGGGGCATTCCAAGTCGGCGAGTGAGTCAATCCGAAATAAATTAGATGAAAAACCCCGGAATCGAGACCCGGTCCTTTCTTCGGGGACCCACGCATCGCCGCACCCCGATCCAAAACCGCGCAAGAGACAGCGGACACCCGTTGGGGTTGCGCGGTTCTCGGGTAGCCGGGCCAGATTAAGTGAAAGCTTTTTCACTTTGACTCGCGAATTTTTTATCCGGCGAGGTCGCGTTTGTGAGGATTCCGAGATGAAATGAAGTACGTTGGGGAGACGTTGTTTTTTCCTCTTTTTTTCGTGGTAGAAGGGGGGAGGGGGTTCGTCGAGTGTAAGGGTTCCTCGTTTTGTGTAAGGAAGATGAATGTTTTGCATCGTTAAGAGTGGGGCTGAAACATCCCGTGTTTGTATTCCACGTTATGCTGTGCTGTGTTAAGACAGAACGCAGCAGGAAGTTTCGAAATTCTTTCTGACAACAGTAGGATTTTTCGACGGCGAGCTCGTGAATTTTCGTCTTCGAATGTTTCCCCGGAATGGGCCTCTAGTCGAGGTCTGCATCGAAGCACTACGCTTCAAGTTTTCTCTTCAAAATCGCACGTGGAAAACAAGTCGCATTACGGGAATCTGGAAATAAATTCTTGAACAAGATATAAATGCCTACAATCAACCTCGCTGAAATGGCATTAATGCAAATGACGTTTTTGTATAATGTAACTTCCATTCGATCTGTGTTAAGAACACTTGTGTATATCTTGTTCTGAAGTTGAATTTCAAACTTCTCAGTGTGGATCGTTTTCTACGACGAATTTTGAAGAGAAAACAAGTTTATTTCTGGTTATCCTTGTCTAAAGCCCGTCGTAAAATAATCAGAAAAATTGGGCCAAGCCATCCAAAATTTCTCCGGAAAATTTGTTTTTCGTCAAAATAAGTAGCAATGTTTTTCGGCGTTCTTCCTTACTGCCATGATAAGGAAAAACTCCGTATGAGCTTTCCAATGCCAAATTTTCTTTGATATGACACACATTATTGGGGGAATTCGTGAATATTTCTCTTCCAATTTTCCAGATTTTATCCACGATCAGGTTTAAATTAAATGCAAACATGTGAATAAATTAATACCTAACTCTCCATAAAGAATACAATTTTATTTGAGGAAATTTGGCAACTCTCGCATGTTTACACGGCGTTTTTCCTCCACACGGTAGCCTAGCACGACTCCGTTACTATTCCTGGACGGGTGTCCCGACCCTGCGAAACCGCATCCCTGCGTCACGTTGTGGGGTCACACTGGGATCCATATTCCCTTCCTAAGAACCCCCGTATGAAAATTCGAGAGTTGCCAAGTCTCCCTTGATAAAACATGTATTTTTGACGACAATCATGCATATTTTTCTGTTAAATTTTCAGATATTTTAGGTTAAATTGCGTACAAAATAGTCCGAAAATTTTGGGGAAATACACTCACAATTTTCCCAGTAAATTCGGTTTTTATTCGAAGGAAACTTGGCAAGGTCTGAGGGTTCATACGGCGTTTTTCCTCAGCACGGAAGCCTACCGCGACATCGTTGCTGATCCCGACCCTGGGAAACCGCATCCCCGCGTCGGGTTATGGGGTCACACAGGGATCCATACCGCCGTGCTAAGGAGAAACGCCGTATGAGCCTTGAGGCGTTGCCAAATTTCCTTCGATGAAACATGAATTTTCAGGGAAATCTGTGAATATTCTTCCTCCGATTTTTTAAAGAATTTTACTCACCACCAGATCTAATTTATCTGAAAATTTCAAGAGAAAATTTTCATAACTTTCCTCAAAATTAAACATTTCACTGTAGGAAATTTGGCAACGTCCGAAGGTTCATACGGCGTTCTTCCTTAACACGGGAGCATACGAAGGGCGGCAGAGGTCAGGATCAGCGGAAAAGCCTCCAGGCGTGGCGCGTGACAGGGGCGCGATGCTACCCCGCGGCGGATCCGGGGGCGGTGGCGGGGGGAGGGGGGGACGGATTAATGAAACGAATTAATGCATGCTGTGAGCCACTAATTGGTAGGAAAATGAGTAGGTATTATAATCCGGCGCTAAGCGAGTCGACTCGAGACCCGGCGCAAGGGCGACACACCAGTCTTAGAGTTTAATTGGAAGTGAATCGGTCACCCTAATCCGCCGGTCCTCTCCCGCGTGCCACCTCTTGTCGCGGCCGGCGTCGTCGAGCACCGTTGCCACTTCGACGCATTTACGAGTAATGCGAATGGATCGTATTCGAGAGAGTAGTTAGCTACTTATTTAGTATATTTTAAGACTTTCAGCGTCACAGGCTATTAACTTCTTTACAGATAATTTTAAAAATGGGAGTATATAGGAAAATTTAGATTTTTAAATTAAGAGAGGTGAAGAGTTTCAGAATTTTAGTAGTAATAATGGATTCATCGCATGGAAGTGGGTTTCTATTTCTGTTGATTGTAGGGGAGTAGATCTGTGATTGGAGATATCGGAGGGAAGAGCAGTCCATAAGTATACGTATAATATACGTAATATACTGTATCCAGTGTTGTCGAGTTTAGACTTTCTCCGGAGGTGGCTACCGCCACCCATGATAATACGTAGATACATTTAAAAGAGAGAGAGAGAGTGAGGGAAATTAATTCATGTGGTTCCTGAGACTGAATCTCAAAAAATTTCGTGATATTCGACAATCTGTGGAGAGAAAATCATCATGTTTCCAAGGATGATTTAAAGCATTCAAACGTAAAAATAAAAAGATCTTGAATAACAATTTTTTCTGAGCATTACAAGCTCTCTCTGACAGCTCTATTAATTTTCGATGCAGAAAGTGGAGTCAATTTAAACTCTGGTCTGTTTAAAGCAGCGTATTTTTCCAGGCGTCAAAAACGAACGAGAAAAATGGATGGTTCCACAAAAAATTCCATGATCAGCAGATGTTTTGCAGATTCCATGACGCTTTTTCAGAATGTATCATGGCAAAAAAAAATCCCCGGTTTCCTAAAATATTCAATAGGGGTCCGGGGCTCCGAATTTGTCCGTGCTCTCGTATGTGGGTACTCTATAGCTCAGCGCATACAGATCGTATTCGATAGTCATTCGATTTATCATTTAGTTCAAAACAATCGAACATAATCTCAAACGATAATTTTAGGATTTAAGTAGAAAAAGCTAAAATTGAAAAAAATTCCTCCTAACAATATGACTTTTCACTGTCATTTTACGCTCATAAGAATAAAAAATTTATTGCAAGAAACCCGTTCCCTCAGATTACTCAATTGAATTTTAAGGCTATGTTTATACATGTTGAGCCAATCGATGTCGTTACAATCTCACCTGTTTGATGTATCGAATACCAGAGGAACAGTTACTACAGAACTTTTACTATAGAACAGACTTTTACTACAGTAAAAGTGTGTCGCTATCTGCACGGCCGGCTATCATGGAGCCCCAAAGCTGGACCAACGTAAACAAACAAACAATGTAAAAAAAAGTGTGTCGCTATCTTCGGTTGGTTGGCGAGTTTTATAGACTCCCACTGTGGTCATACCGCGGCTAGTCGTGGATCGAGATAAATGAAAATGATGACAGAAATCTAGACGCAATTGAAATTTTCTTATTTCCGACCTTTTAATTCTGTTCTGAACAAACGTTGGCGGATATATTCGTCAAAAATTACACTTTATGTGTAATAATCATTTATTTCTGAACCGACAATATGAATTCCTTTCGATTAGGTTTGTGGAGACTGATCCACAGAGCCCCATGGAGAGCCAGCGGCACAAACATGGTAATATTTTGTCACCTTCCGGCAAAGTATCACAAGCGACGGTTCAAAATTCCTGCTACAATTTTATTATTTTACAGATAAATGTTTCGTCGAATCTGTTTGAAAAACTCACTGAATTTTATCGGCAGCACAAAGTAAATTCAGTGAAATTTTCGGACAGCTTCGTTAAACAATCTCTCTTTGAAAAATAAAATGGCGACGGAAATTTTTAAACGTCGCGCCATGGAGCTTGTGATACTTTGACCAGAAGGTGACAATTTTATACTCTATCAAATGCACGGAGAAAAATTAAATGTTGATTTAGCATTTATACTGTTAAAAAGATGTCCGACAAGTTTCAAATGCTGATTTTACATTTTAACAAATGCTAACGTAACTATACCCACTGCAAAACGAACAAATTTAAATGTTATGCTACCATTTTTTTAATGTAAGATCAGCATTTGAAACCTCTCGTACATCTTTTTAACAGTATAAATGCTAAATCAACATTTAATTTTTTTCCGTGTGTAACGTAGTAAAATTTCGGAAAAAAGGGTCCTCGATGCTCAACGAGACAACAGCGTGCGAAGGGTCGACCGCAACATCCCCCAAACCCGCGGAGCATCCTACGGCTTCGCCACTGCCACCGCTTCACGTCACATTGCACTTGACCCCCCCCCCCCCCCCCCCCCCCCCCCCCCNATCCACCTCGCCCCACCGTCCACGGGCCGCTCCGTCCCCCGATATTACCCGTCGGACAGGACAGTTGTTACGCTCTAAACAAACTTCCTAAGACAATTACCGCCGCCCGACAACTTTCCAGCGCGGCCGTCGCGTCGGACAGGACACGGCCGCCCTGGGTCCGACGCTATTTAAACCGGCATGAATCCCCCCCCCCCTCCCACCACCGTTCCTCGTATTTTATAATCCGCGTCGAACAAAGCGCGGAGGGCAACCGTTTCGTTCTGAAGGAGGCTTGGTTGTAAGGCCCGAATTAGGGATTCGCCTTTCTTGCATTTCCTCGAGAATTTGCGAGAAACTATTCCACAGAGTGCTTAGTACCAGTAAAAACTGGAAAAAAAACCGGAAAATATTAAGAAATACGATACAATCAGGAAATTCAGGATAATGAAAGGAAATTCGGTCATGGATCAGAAAATGTTGAGTGCCTTGTCAAGCTTTTGATTCAATTGATCAAGTGTGTTAATTTGGTAAATCAAACTAGTGTCAGTTTACTCACGCGGAAAATGAGGAGATCTTCTATAAATATTCGGAAAAATCAGGAAAATCCAAAATTAAATTTTAGTAGACAGCCTGTTTCGTTAGAGTGAAGACACCTGGTAAGGGGGAGAGAAATGTGAGGGCAGAAGGCGTAAACCTGCTCAGCGCATAACATTTTGCGAAGGAAACTTTGTAAAGCGCTCTCTCATGCGAAGAAAATAGTTCGCCGCGCTTTTCTACGCAAAGAAATAGTGAAGCGCGCAGGTCTGAACGCGCATTGCCGGATGGCAATGCTTAACGCGAGGAAATATTCACATTTCTCTGCGTTTCTGATCCTGTACGAATGAGAACTGTTCATTCAAGTTGATTTGCATACATAGTCTGGATGCGGGGTTTCTACGCAGTCGAAGAATTCGATAAAACCGAGAAATATGCTCATTTTATGAAGTGGATCTAACCTTTAAAATATTACAAATCTGACCGTAATTTTGGGCGCTTTTGTAATGTAATCGTTTCGTTCCATAAATATCGCCATATCTGCGATTCCTAGGAATAAAGAACGCATTATATGCATGAATCACAGGAATTTCATCGGAGACATCCGACTTTCTGAAATCACAAATTTGAAATAATGAAAAGAATTACGGTCATTTATACCAATTTGATGGGTGGATGCATGCAAAAAGAAACTGTAAATAATTAAAACCAAGAGGAATTTGATAGCAGGTAAATTCCATACGCATAGTTTCTTTTGATCTAATACATGTGTGCATACTTTTTGAAGCATGAACACGTGAGCTCCAGGATAGGAAATATTCAATCCCCGTTCTTATTGATCTAAACGGAAAATTCTCCTCAACATTCTTTTGATTACCTCATTTTCTCGATTAACACATTCTCTGAAAAAATTACCTCCTGCGCTCTAATCCTGTGCGGCGCCTGAATTTAGCGTCATGGCCGTTAATTAACTTTTTCACGTTTAATAAAACAATCTCCTCTTCAGCCCCGGCAGGCGAGAGAAATTCTGGTAGAGCGGGTGGAGTACGAGATGAAAAACAAGGAGAATTCCCTCTTTCATGAGAAAAATATCCGTGACGCTACTCCGCTGGCGATTCCAAACAAGTAAACTTGAATGGAATGCGCCAATATACGCACCCCTTGCGAGCGCGCCACCGTGCCAAGGAAAAACGCCGTATTAAAATTCCCATGTTGTCTAATTTCTTCAGATAATGCATGATTTTTTTCATGTTAAGTATTTTGATAATCAATAAATGATACTTTTAACATTTTTCACGAAATGTATTCACGTATGATCGCGAGGGTTGTGCCTATAGCACAGGGTGGCAAAATTTCATGAAAAATAAAATCTCGTTTCACGTGAAATATTTCATGAAATTTCAGATATTTATGAAAGATATTGAAAAATACCGGTTCCTTTTCATGTTTGGAAAACTGTCAACATTGTGAATTTCTTCTTTGTGTGTGTATGTGTTTCAGTGCGGGTTGCATACTCTAGCCCCTGAAAAATATGAAATATTTCACAGTCTCGTGAAATTTCATAAAATGTTTCACTGAAATTTCCATCCCTTCATTTCTTTCTCACGTTTCATGCCACTGTGACCTAGCACAGATTATTTTAGAATAGTGAAACATGTAGCCATGAACATGCCTCTATC
This sequence comes from Bemisia tabaci, assembly GCF_001854935.1. Lineage (NCBI taxonomy): Eukaryota > Metazoa > Arthropoda > Insecta > Hemiptera > Aleyrodidae > Bemisia > Bemisia tabaci. The sequence continues at coordinate 1,910,590 of NW_017547427.1, forward strand.
CAATATACATGGATTCATACAAAAGATATGACTATAGACACATCCGTCTCTTTAAACAAACCGTTTTCATAACAGTTCGTCTTATTAGTTACTGTCTTACAAGGATAATGCTTAATACGTCAAAGAGCGTATGCTCTCACCAAGTAAAATATAGGGCACGAAATGTAAACTTAACAACGTCGTATTGCCAAATCGAGCATGGAACTCAAGCTAAAACATTCACCAGCGGATTGTTTCTTCATGAAGTATCGTTTAGGCCACACTTGAACGAAATCCTTGATTTCCCCGAAGGAAGGGTATTGGTTTTTTTTTTTTTTTTTTTTTTTTTTTTTTTTTTTTTTTTTTTTTTTGACCGGCTCTGTCAATAAAATAACTTTTTAAGCAAATAGATCAGGGTCGTTTTCCATACATCAAACGAGTGAGATTGTATCGATATCGATTGGTTCAAAACATAAACAAATAAGCCTCAAAAGTCAATTGAGTAATCTGACGGAACGGGTTTTTTATGATAGGTTTTTGATTTGCATGAGTAATAATTGTCCAAGAGTGATGAAATTGTTACGAAATTTCTCATTTTCAGCTTTTCTGACTATTATATCCCAAAATTTTGGTTTGAGGTTAAGTTCTATTGTTTTGAACCAAACGATGCATCGAACCACCATCGAATAAGATCCATAGGATTCTCCCAGGTTGGTAAGGAACGAAAGGCTCCCATGGTTTTTCAAAATTAAAAATTTGAAACTAGCATCATCATTTACAATTGGAAAGGAATTCACAACAAACAGACCACTTGTCTTCCGAAAAAACTCGGTTCTTTTCCGCTAAACTCCGTTCAACTTATACGGAATGAGCATTAGCGGATCCAGCAAATTGGCAACATTGTCTTCTCTCCATTTAAACCTATAGAAATGTATCGATTTTTGGAAGGGTCAGGTGCTCCGACAAGAAACGATTATTTAGCATAGGTTTAAATGGAGGAGATCCGATGTTGTTAAATTCCTGGATCCGCCTCTGGGAATGAGGTATCTCAACTCTCCTAAAAACAAATGATTATTCGCAGATATTTTGCAAGGCCCCGGGGTCCATACGACGTTCTTGCTTAGCCACGAAAGCGCGAGCTCGTGCCTTCCACGGCCCTTTTGTCCGAAGCTCACCCACTCCACCTCAACCAACCTCCCACCTCACCCCCCCCCCCCCCATTGGGGCGCGCTAAATCGACTCCCAC
>NW_017547427.1:1911907-1934400 GCF_001854935.1 Bemisia tabaci
GGGGGGGGGGGGGGGGGGGGGGGGGGGGGGGGGGGGGGGGGGGGGGGGGGGGGGGGGGGGGGGGGGGGGGGGGGGGGGGGGGGGGGGGGGGGGGGGGGGGCTTGGCGGCAGGTAATTAATATTCGATTAGCCTTTGTTTGCCGCGACGCGCGGAGGAATACGGGGGCTCGGCGCGTAAACAGGGCCTGTTTACACCGGGCCCGACGACGGTAATTTGCGGGGATCCCGCGCGGATGAGAGCCGAAAGCGAGAGTGTTGTGATAAATGCTCCGCCCGTGGATTCTTTTCGCCACCCCTATGACGGGGTGGTGAGGGTGGCTTAGGGTTGAAGCGGGGTAGGGCCTGTCCTGTCGTGTTACCGAGGAGATCAGTCACGCTCGAATCTTCGGGATATAGTTTTGGAGTTTATTTTAGATATTTCGACCACATTTTGCGATGAGGAACTGTATTTCTGGCACCGTGAGAAAAGCACCTTGCACCGGAGGGTATCAGTGGCATGGCGTGAGTTGCGATTTATCGATTGTTATGCCGTTTAAACCTATGGTAAAGAATCGATTATTGAGGTGTTCGCAGCGAACACCCTGTTTATCGATCCTTTTCCATAGGTTTAAATGGTCACAGGAGATGAGTCACGCTTGAATCTTCAGAATAGAGCTTTAGAGTGTATTTTAGACGTTTGAGGCGCAGTTTGCGATGAGGAACTACACTATGAAAAAACACATCGGATCTAGAGTCCAGACTCTTAAAAACATCGACAAGAAAAAATATTCTCGATTCAATCGGATTTAAGCTTAAAGCAAGAACCAAGCCTCTTAATTTGAGCGGATTTACTTTTGATTTAAGCTTAAATCTGATTGAATTAGGAGTCCTTTTTCTTGTCAATGTCTTCAAGAGTCTGGGCTCTAGATCCAAAGTGTTTTTTCCAGTGTATATTTCTAGCACCGTGAGAAAAGCGCCTTCCACCGGAGGGTGTGGATTTGATCGGTTTGAATCGATCGATGCCGCACAGTCGATCGAGTCAATAGGTGGGGAAGGACAAAATTTGGAATCATTAAACGCTAACATCTCCCTTCATACAAAACTTTGAGGTTTTAAAAGTGGTTTTATTGGTTTCCTTGTGAAATTTTCTACAACTAGTGCCACTAGTACTTTTTAATGTGCCGAAATAAACATCAAAATTTGCAGTATTACTCAAAAATTTCATGTCCGACCTCTTTGATTAACTCGATCCGCTGTGCGTCGATGCCATCGATAAATAATTAAAAAACCGGTATCGATCCGATCCAAAATTAATGAAAAAAAACCCAGTGTCGATTCAATCGACATGAATCGATCGAAAAACGAAACGTGAACCGATCGACGTGATTCCATTGACACCGATTCGATTGACAAAATTCCATCGACTCACATGTTTGTAGATCAATTCACGGGTTGGTCGATCGATTCACGGGTTTGTCGATCGACTCGTGGATCTGTCGATTGATTCATGGTTATGGATCGAATTGGTGTCAATGGAATCACGTCGATCGATTCACGTTTCCCCTTTTCGATCGATTCATGTCTATTGGATCCATATCCTCCCTCCCCTTGCACCTATCTCTATAGGAAAACTAATGACACGTACCGTCGACCCTTTGACGTAAAGGTATATCTTCATCTCTATGTGAGCCCTGAATAGTAGAGAGTTACACAGAGAACAATACATAGTGAGCAAGGTACGTCCTCAAAACAAAGGGGCGACGATATGCCAGTTCTGTATGTAACATGCATCAGAAACTTTAATACCTAGTTGTATTCTGACGTGCTAAGGAAGAACGCCGTATGAACATTCGAGAATTGCCGAAGTTCCTTCGCTAAAATGTTTATTTTTGCTGAACGTTATGGATATTTTTCCTTGAAATTTTCAGGAACTTCAGGTAAAATTGCGAACAAAATGATCTGAAAAACTGGAAGGAAAATATTCATGAGATTACCAGGAAATTTGTGTATTATTAAAAGAAATTGGCAACGCCTGAAGGTTCATACGGCGTTTTTCCTTAGCACGGCAGTATTATAGTTTGTCTTAGGCTGATGACCTGCAAATTACAAATATCTTTCGACAACCACAAAATCCCATGTCTAGCCGTCTTATGGAGCGTGTGAAGTTAGACAAAAAATGACTTGTTCGCGAAACGAATTTCTGAACATATCACGCAACAATCAACAAGAAAGCAATTCAAGTATTAAGTTTAGAAGCTCAGAAAATCTGAAGCATTATCCGTCGCTGCGAACGTGGAACTGTTTGTCTGTGACATGCGATCCTCCCTTTTTGATTTAGGGTGCCCCGCCCGAAGGCAACTGTCAGTCACGCCTCACGCGCAGACGAACGTATCATCAGTGGCATGCGGATCATTAAAACGCCTGCCTATTTTCGGATCTGCAACACGCATATCCATAGAGCACGAATAGTTGTATCAAGCGGTCGTCATTATACAAAGCGTTATTTCACGTTACGTTAACGGAAACAGAGGGCAAATGTCCAATTATTGCTCGCCTAGGATTGCGATAAGTGTACAAGATTGTTCTACTCTGCTGTGAATGTGCACTTATAGTTTAAAATTATCCTCACCGAAACATTTATTCATAAAATAAGATACTAGTGTAGGAAACGAGTCTGATGTTGAGCTTTTTTGCTGATTTGAAATTGAGACAGAAAAAAAGTAAATTAGGACTTTTTCAAATCAGCCTTTCGACTGAAAATAAACGTTCACAGTTTACTATTCTCCACTATATAATATCATATCTCTTTTGATTTAAGGTGATATGTTTTTATGTTTCATGGAATTTTCATTCCCCCGAAGTATGAATTTTTTAACCTGATACGAATACGGCTAAAAACTCAAAGGTTTAGCATCGTTCATTTTTAATTATACCGACCCCGAGTGCAGCAACGTTTGAAAATGAAATACGGATTACTAACGTTTAATGACGCTTGAGTTATAATATGTTGATTGCGTGTAGCGTGAACGTAACTGATGTTTAATGGTCGGCAATGAAGTGGAGAGAATATCATCTGTTTGAACATCATTCAAGGTTCAGGAACCTCTCGTGAAATATGATGAAATTTAAAGAAGATAGAAGTTATCCTCTGCTTGCAGAATTATTTGTATCATCCACCTCAATGTTGTACTACCCCCTGAACGCTTCGCGGTTCAACCCCCCGGAAGGCTTCGCGCCTCAGGTGTTTGTTATACGTTACGCCACGTATAACAAACGTTACGTGTTACTCTTCATTGCTAAGGAAGAACGCCGTATGAGCCTTTAAACGTTGTCAAGTCTCCTTCGATAAAAACCGAATTTACTCGGCAAATTGCGAATATTATTTTTCAAAATTTTCCGACAATTTTGTACGCAATTTAATCTGAAATAACTGAAAATTTCAAGGAAATGTATGCATGAATGTTGTAAAAAATACATCTTTTACCCACGGAAATTTGGCAACTCTCGAATGTTCATACGACCTTCTTCCTTAGCACGGCAGATTGGGGGTACTCATTCATTAATGTTTGCACATGATGGCTAATGAAAAATATTAAACATGAGGGTGCATAACATATTAAATACTTCCGAATGAGGTTCATTTAATTTTAAGCCGAATCTGAGGCTATTTTCCACCCAGATTCTAAACTTTTCTGCAAAAAGCGAAACGCATCTTTCCTATGAATGTTTCTTCGATTCATTTATCTTTTCTCTTCCTTATTCATTGTTTATTGTGTATTGTGTGTGTCTCATTGTGTATTGGATTTTTTTGTTTCAGGTAATGCCCGATACCTTTTCCTCTACTTTTTTGAACGGAAAGTTTCTCTGACTGACCGTAAGTTTAAAGTTTCAATTCTTATTCCTTTACTCGTGGATTTATAGTTGTCAGTGGCCACGTCTACTCAAACTCATATTTTCCCCCGGGGATGACCTGTTACATGGCAGCTCAGCAGGAACTCTTCTTTATCATCGCTTGCATCCAAGAGGGCTTGCTATTTGCTTTTAATTATAATTTTGATAATTATTAATTTGATTTCACTCTAATTCTCAATAAAATAAAAATAAAAATCAACAAGACATCGAAAATAAGAATCTTAATGCCCCAAATTTGATAAAACTGAGCCATTTCAACTTTCAACCGAAAATCGTAATAATCATAATATCATAACCATAATATGTGAACCGTGTTTGCAGTATTTTTTGTGATTTTTTTCTGATATGTGAAATTGTAGACAAATAGATTCTGATGTGAGAAAATCTGCTCCTATCTACGTCATCCAGCGGAATTTCCCTTTTATACACATATATTTTAGCGGATTAGATCATTTTGTCATATCTCCTCCAATAATTGTTCTATTAAAAAAACAAGGGCATTTCCGTGTTCAGTTCACCTGGTATTTTCCACTTAAATATGAAATCCATCAAAGAGATGCCTGCAAACTCTGCTATTACGATGTAAACCATGCGGAACCTTCTCAGAAAAGATTAGGGAGCGACTATGATCGCGGTCCTGAAAGAACTGAGTCTGTCAGATTATGGTTTTGAGCTCCTGGAATCCGCACATGGAGCGATAACCACACCGCTTGGACGAACTAAGAAACTGCATCTCGAAGCTATTAGGACTCGATCAAAACATAAGACGAGTGAAGCCCCCCGAGGGAATACGGAATAAAAAGAGCGAAAGAGATTTATGGAGCGGACTAGACGATATAGGGAAGGTTATGGGTCCCCGGGACGAAATCGCGCACAATATTTCCGTCACATTGACATCGGAGTCATCATTAAAATATCTGCTTCGGCGTGACAATGTATCGCATCGGGAGCGGAGGGGTTGAACGAGGTTGCCAGTTTTGGCCAAGAAACGTGTGTATTTTATACGGAGGAAAGTGCTGGTTTTCGGCACGATCTCGCGACGGTGCGGTCGGAACCGCACTTAGGGCTGCCGCGAAAAACGCATAAAGATATGTTATCACTTCTCTCAATTTCCAGGTCATTAAATCGTGTCGTTTCGGGCGGTATCTGTGAGGCGGCCCGCGACAATGGTTTGAGCGCCTTAGGGTGGCGCCCGGTAGGCAAGGTTAGAGTCAGGTTAATAAGGAGGGAAAAATCCTTTGCGGCTCTCGAAGTCTCTGGAATGATTTTTTGAGCTCTTTTTCTTTTTTGGGAAATTTCAAGAAAGAGAAAAGAGAAGACATATTTGTGCATTTTTGATGATTAACGTCTCTTCACAAGAGGAAAAGTAAGCGGGGAAAGCTTGGCATACCGAGGTGAAATAAACGACAAAATGCACGGACGGATAGGCATGGAATCAACCCTTTACCGCTCAGGACAACCGAAATAAGAAAACAAAATGAATAAAACTTTTTCCCCCAAATAAAACGTAACTATTACAAGAATGTATCTAGTATTTATCTACCAGAGCCGGATTTAGGGGGTGGCCACATGGGCCACGGCCCATGGCGGCAAATTTAGGGGGTGGCAAATTTTGCAATTTTTTTAAAATGTGGGTATAAAATATCACAAACGAGGAAAGGCGACAAAATCTTACATTTCCTGAGAGTATTTTCTAATTTTGTTGTTTTGCGTTGATACAAGAGACAGCACCTTTAATTAGTCGAGTTATGAGAGATACCAAACCCGCACGCAATTTGGCCTGGAGCGACGCGGCGCAGAGGGCAATGATGACGAGGACTGAAATGAAAAGGAGAGGCCCTCGGCGCGGCGGTCGGCATGTAACATATATTAGCGCCTACAAGATTGCATTAATACTTCACGCATTGCGTCAAACACAGTGCATTCAGCTAGCAGCAGTCGGCGTGAAACGCATAGCGCCTACAAGACTGTAGGGATACTTCACGCATTGCGCCAAACATAGTGAGATCAGCACGGCGCGGCTATGGAACTTAATATTATTAAACCGCATTTATGTTCGTTCTTCATAATTTTTTCGTTCATTTCTTATAAATCGAAGGCCTTGTCCACACAGAGATGGGTTTACAGAACTTAAATTTCGCGCCCAAGTTCCGTGAATTTTTGCTAGTAGTGTTGACAGGGCTTTCGCATAAAATGTGTTCAACGCGAGTAAACGCGTCTTATGCACCCCTCTCTCTCTGGCAACTTCACTTGATGGTTTTTACTGATGTTTCAAATCGAATGAGAAGGGGGCGGCAAAATACAGGCGGCCCATGCTGCCGTGCTGAGGAAGAATGCCGTATGAACATTCGAGAGTTGCCGAATTTCCTTCGATAAAATGTTTATTTCTGAGGAAAGTTATGAACATTTTTCCTTGACATTTTTAGAGAATCTAGGTGAAATTAAGAAAAAAATTATCTGAAAAATTGGAAGGAAAATATTCATGAGTTTACCAGGAAATACGTGTTGTATCAAAGCAAATTTGGCAACGCTTGAAGGTTCAGACGGCGTTTTTCCTTAGCACGGCAGCATGGGCGGCTAGTAGGTAAATCCGGCCCTGCTATCTTAACGATTTAAATAAACTAAATTGATTTCATTAAATATACAAAGTGACATTAGGAAATAAAACCATTATACACAATTTTTAAGTGGAAATATCGCAGCGTTGGACCGCACTTACGTTTTTCCATCTACGGAATGATGCATTGAAAATCAAATAAATCCTTCGCGATCGCCACTGAGAGTTCTGGCTCCTAGCGAGCGTTTCCCTCGAAAACACACCTCGGAAATCCGAAAGCGCGCGTTCCTTTTCACCACTTTTGATTCGTTCATCCTCGCATTTCACTCCTCTCGAAGTATGCGCCCAGGCACGCTGCACCACCCCAAAAACCACGCATGTCCACAAGATTCCTCTCAGAGTTACGAGGTTCCTGAGCAAAGCGAATTGCGTTAGAGTTGATCAAAAACCGCGTATGTCTGCACGGTTTCTAATGGTGTTTTACGAGGTTTGGGGGTAAACGTGGGGAATTGCTCGACGAACCGTTCGGTCGAGAGTCTCCGGCTGGAATTCCGGGCATGCCGCTCCGGTCTCGAGCTATCTTTGAAGCTTAAATGCCGCCACACAAGGGAGGGGATCTATGGAAAAAGTAGGACATGAAATTTACGACTAAAACTGCGATTTTTTACGGTTTTTTCATCAAAGAAGGAGGAAAGGTGGCAATTCGATCGACATGAACCGATAGAAAAATAAAAATGAGAAGCAATCAATGATTTATTAAAAGAACCGGTGTCGATTCTATATATCGACTTGAGTCGATCTAAAATTGTAAACGTGAATCGACCCATAACGGTGAATCAACCGGGGTGTATGGATTTGATCGACATGAATCGATCGAAAAATAAAAACGGAAACCGATCGACGTGATTCGATCAAAATTACTGCGATTTTTTACGGTTTCCTCATCAAGTAAGGAGGAAGGGTATCAATTTGATCGACATGAATCGATAGAAAAATAAAAACGTGAAGCAATCGATGATTTATTAAAAAAACCGGTGTCGATCCTATCGACTTGGGTCGATCTAAAATTAAAAACTTGAATCGATCTATAACGGCGAATCAACCAGAGGGTATGGATTCGATCGACTTGAGTCGATCGAAAATTAAAAACGTGGATCGATCTATGGATTCGATCGACATGAATCGATCGAAAAATATAAACGGGAACCGATCGACGTGATTCGATCGAAACCAATTTGACTGACATCTACCGTGAATTGGACTTCATTTTGCAATTCGGAACTAAAATATTTGACTTGGTTTAGAAACATCGTATGTTTTATTTGTTTTCCTAGACATATACTGTTTGACTAACTGACGATGCTGCCCATCTGCAAACTGACAATATTTTGCAAGACAAAGAAACTTCGCCATGTTTGTAAATTTGTGGTTACATTTCCAACTTTTTTATACAATGCGGCTTCTTCACAGCGCTCGCATGAGGAATTTGAAAAAAACTGAAAACATCAGCTTGTTTATTTATTACTTAGGAATGTAGCAAAGGTACTAGCTCATTTTCGGCGAAATTGCTAGTCAGATGGTATCGTTCCTTAGCCCCTCATACGTGTTTTTTTACAGACTAGCCAGAAATTGTATTTCCTAATTGCGAAATGAAGTTTAATCCATCGATAAAACTCCTGAGTCGATCAGCAAAATCCGTGAATCGGTCGACAAATCCGTGAATCGACCGACAGACCCGTGTATCGATCGAACAGGTGTCGAATGAATCACATCGATCGGTTCACGTTTTTATCTTTCGATCAATTGGACTACATTTTGCAATTTGGAACCATAACATCCGGCCCGGTTTGAAAACAACGTATGTGCCATTAGTTTCCGTTTGCACATAAAGTGTTTTTTTCAGATGGCCTAGAATTTATAGTTCCGAATTGCAAAATGCAGTCCAATTCATGTTGACCGATTCATGCCAATCGGGTCACGTGAATCGATTCAAGTCCCATTTTTTGATCGATCGATTCAAGTTTCATTTTTCGATCGAATTAATACTCCAAGTTCAAAAGCCGTGTTTCTCACTATGTTCACGTACGAGCGAGGCTTTTAAAACTTCGGCATCATGTCCGAACTTTCCGATCCATCGCTCCACCGTGTGGCCGTCGGGCTACAAAATGCTTCTTCCGGAAACGTTAAAGTTGCAAAAAAGCTGCCCGCTCCTCGATCGGATTTGCCCGGCTTTGTCCAATTAACGAAGTCAACGCCGAGTGTGATCATTAAAAATACCTAATCCACGGCGAAACTGAGAAAACGCCTACCTCGATTTGTAACGTCACAAACGCTCTCTAATAATTTTCTTAACTTTAAAAAAAAGCTCGATGGCATTTTTAGAATATTGTCTGATTCCACGTGAGAAATACTTAACTTTTAAAGGTTTCTATTGTTTAATTTTGGAATTTAGGTTATCAAATAAGTCAATAATAAACAATATTTAATTAAATTATTATAATGATTATGATTAATAGATTAATTATGATTGAATACATCTCTATTATAGTGATTATCACAATGATGATTTTAATTAAAACTGTAAATATAGAAAATCACAACATTTTATACTTCATTATTTTAATGATTACAGAAAGAGTTCTTGGCCTATCTATTTTAATTAGAATAATTCGAACTCATGGTAATGAAGCTCAAAAGTCAGAGTTTTTATATTTATCTCTTTATTTTTATTTATTTTGATTATTAATATTTTAGGTTTGGTTCCTTATATTTTCTCTTGTTCTGCACATTTTGTGTTTTCTGTTAGTTTTGGAAAAACGCCGTCTGAACATTCGAGAGTTGTAAAATTTCCGCCCGTAAAATGTTAATTTTTAAGGAGGGTCATGAATATTTTCTCTTAGAAACTGGCAGATACTTTAAGTCCACACTTTAAATCTGATCGCTATTAAAATCTTCTGAAAAATTGGAGGAAAAACATTCAGAGATTTTCATGAAAATTTTTATTGTATCAATAGAAATTTGGCAACGTCGGCCTCCAATGGTTGCAGCGCTAGCTCTACGATCGGGAGAACCCGGGTTCGATTCCTGGCCAGGCGACCAGAGTTAGATGGTTTCAAACAATGATTCCCTATGGGACTCATGGTTGTTAGTTATGAAGGGGGACGGGACTGAAGCGCAGGATTAGCCCTTGTGGGCTACTTGAAGTAGGAAAAAAAAAGTCTTAAGGTCTTTACGGCGTTTTTCCTTAGCTCACCAGTATGTTGCCGAATTTTTGTGTGTGACCGCTCACGGGCAGTGGCAAATTTTGCACTTTGACAACATTGTTTTTACTCCGTTTAAGTCCATTAAAAATATCGATTATAGGTGAGGCAGGCTGCCTCGCCAAGAATCGATTGTTTTACAAACATTTAAATGGAGGATATTCAGGTTGCCAAGTTTCAAGAATCGTCAATGCTCATGGGCATGAGAGACCCTCATTTAACCGAAAATCAAATCAGAAGTCTTGATGCTAAAACTTGTAGAAGTGTTTTCCGGGCATAAAGAGACGAAGATAAGCCAAAAAACTTCAAAATGAAGCTTATTTTCAAAGTTTTTAGCTCCAAAAACGCGGTCACGAGATATAATTAATATTTTATCGGTGAAAATTCAACATTATTCGAAAGCTCATATGACTTCTGTCCTTATGACTGAGCCTTTTTCGCATTTCTAAGGCTTGTTAGACACTGCTCATTATTTCCTTAATCCTGCTTGTTATGAACTGATTATAATTAAAACATGTTCTCTGGAAAAGTAACGAGTTTGCCAACAGTAAGTATATTTTCCGAGAAAGAAAAATAAAGAGGTTTTCGCAAAAATGCCCTCGTTCGGTTTTGCCTTTTTTTACGGACACTAAATTCATATTTTCATATTTCATACTTAGAAACGGCCTGGAAACTTTCCAAATGCTCTTCTCTTACATGAATACGACAGTCATCCCAGGCTCCTCTTTTTCGCCCATTATTTTTCTAACAGTGAGGGATTATGTTTGAACACTTCCTGTATTTAACGAATTCTCTCTGTTTATCCAAAGACGGACCTTCTTTTCATATTCCACTAGGAACGAGTATCAAGTGGACGCATTTATGCTAAAAGGGCCCATGTTACACGCAATCCCTATGCAGATAGTTCCTTCCAGCATAAATGTGTTCAAGTGTGTAACAAAGCAATGCACTTATCAAGAAGGAATATGCAATATTGAAAAATGGCTGCGTGTAAAAACGCTTCCTGGCTCCAAATTTCAAGTTTTCTGAAATTTTTATAACACACAAAGATAAAATTAATTACATAAATTTAGGCGTTGATAAAGCACAGAAACCACTGCCCAAATATACGGATACAATAGTAACATATTAAAACATAGGTAAACAAGGCTAACATATTGAAAAAACTTAAAGGCAGAACGTTTCAGGCATTGACGAAATACTGAAATTGTTCTACTTTGGTTATCTCATTGATCAGCTCCTGAACGCTATAATTTGCTTACCTTAAAAATTACATGACTTTTATTTTGACATAAAGTAGGTATTGCTGAAAAAGAAGGGATGAAGTAATAGGAAAGTTATTTAATTTCAGGGAGTATGTCACAAAAAGTATGGCAACTTCTGCAGAGTTAGGGTCAGAACACGGAAAACTAGGGCATTGAAATCCCTTGAATAAGAGGAGTTAAATAATTTTTCATTTCAAACTAAACCAAAATTGCAACGGGGATTAAAGTTTGAAATTGAAAAATATTCCATTTTTGTTAAATGTGGTATGTCGACATGGTGAAACTGCACACATGCGTATCTCGGTCTGCGGCGCACAATGGGTCGAATCAATAGAGGAGGTCGGACAAAATTTGGAAACTTTAAACGCTTATAACTCCATTTATACAACTTTGAGGTTCTAAAAGTGGTTCCATTCGTTTCCTCGTGAAATTTTCTTCTTGTAACACCCCTTGAAATTTCAAATATGACGAATTATACTTCAAAATTTGCTGTTTTAGTTAAAAATGTCATGTCCAACCTCCCTAATTGACTCGGTCCAATGTGCAGCGTTGCAGATTCTATCGTACGTATGTTCTTCATATCATCATGGATAACTACTGAAGTGCCTCTCTTTTTGAAAGTTTCAATGATTTTTCTTTACTTTTTCTAACTTATTCTATGAATACCTCAAGCTATGATGTTAGTTGGGTCTCCTTTTAAAAAGTAAAATAGTATAACGAAGATTTCGAAACACCGCAACTGAGATACGTATTTTTACAGTTTCACCGGCGATGAAAGTCAGTGAAATATGAACATCGGCTACTGCCTCGAAATCACATTTTACCCGAGCTGCTCTGCAAACTGATCGAGACTGAAATCCGTCCAAATGACGTCGCTAATAGTGGAAATACAGCAGGGTATTCGTCACGATGTGTGGAATAATTCGATAATTAAAATGGCAAGCTATCAACAAGGACGAAACAGACAGTGGTTGCGTGATATTTGATATCACAGGATCAACTCTAATCGAAAGGTCGTAGTTTTTGTAAGTCCAAGAGTCACTGCTATCCCATTTCATTTTACTTTTTGAGCCAAAAATGAATTTTTAACGACGTTAAACATTAAGCTTTTTCAGTTTTTTTTTTTTAACCTAATGGTATTCCGTTCATTTGCATGTTCTCTCTAATGTAGCAATGCCCTAAAACAGGGTTTGAAACGTTCAGATCCAATAGATTGAATGAGCTACTGGCCATGGTCTAATAGCAATAACAAAACCAGTCATGTTCTTTCTTTAAAATCTCCCGTAAAACGAGTCACTAAACAAGAAGTTTTGAAATTAATTTCTTATCAAACAACATATTGACAGGTGTTTTCAGTGCAGATCAAATAGAAGTTAGGTTATGAAAATAGCGTCATTTTCACTTCTAACGCTTAACGAATATTAGTTGTAAACCTTTACACCTTGTTAAGGAGTTTCTGATTTCAGCTATTGCCTTTTATGATTTGTTTTATTTCTGAAAGAAAAGAAAACACGCTGCGTTGTGCTAAAATTTAAACTGTCTACAGAGGCCCGTTGATGGTGAAATTTTTTGATAAATCGAAAGGAAATTACGAGTCACTTCTCTTAAAAATTCGGATCGAATCAGCAGAAATTGAGTTACGGACGTCATTACGGCGTTTTCCGACCTTAACGTAACAAAATACTACATCTTCCGGCCAAAGTATCACAAGCGCCATGCGACGTTTCAAAATTTCCGTCGCCACTTCATTTTGGGCGCTTCTGGGTACCAGATGCGCCCTTTCCAGCCGTTCGACTCCCCCGATGTAACATGTACTATACTACAAACCGTTTTGCCTTATGGGTAATGACGCCATTCTGGTACACCCGGGAAAATTTGATTTTTTTCTGCATCTGGTATTCGTAAAAGTTTTCGTGAAATGTTTTGCTTTTAAGCATAACAATCTCGCACGGACGTATTACCTGGTTAAACTATTTTGGGGCTTCGTTATGCTTAAATGCCTCATATTCGAGGTTGTAGTTTCAGATTGATTCCAAAAAATCACGAACAGTCACGTGATCTCTTAATTTTAGTGACGTATTACTGTGCTATTTTGTGATTGGTTCATTTTCTCGGCGCAGCATCGTCAAGCGTCAGCTGTTTGCGGCTCTGGGTTGAAGGTTTAAGGTTATGTCAGAGAGAATAGAAAGTTAGAGGCCCGACTCGATGCTAGGTAATTGAAACAGATGCGCTCGCAGCGCGCTCGCTGGCAACGTACGCAACTACTATTTTCTATCGTTTTCCAGAGACTAGCGGCGAGTATGTTGCTGTCGGACCACCTTCACGTAGGCAATTTGTTATACATCGTCCGTCCGCAATACTCTCGCTTGGCCGTATGAAAACGTTCCTCGCATGCGCAGTGTTAAAGAAGCGCCCTCCAACGATTTGGCGTTGGAACTGCTTGTTATTTTTACAGAGAAGTTGTTAGACTGAGCTGACCGAAAATTTCACTGAATTTTATCAGCAGCACCATGAAAATTCAGTGAAATTTTCGGACAGCTTCGTTGAAAAATTCGCCTGTAAAAAAATAAAATGGCGGCGGAAATTTTGAAACGTCGCATGGCGCTTGTGACACTTTGGCTGGAAGGTGACGAATCGGGGGTTGCGTTACCGGAAAAAATGACTCGTCCACAAGCGTGTCCAGCCTTCGGAGAGGAGACGTTAAAAATACGAACCCGGGAGTGGAAACAAAAAGAAATATCGCCGAGAATAAAAGAAAGTTACGGAGACCCATGCAAAAAACGGGGCCNGGGGGGGGGGGGGGGTCAGAAGTGTAAAAACGAAAATAAAAAACCCCTGCCCCGACGGCGCGGATGCGTCGGCGGAGCTGTCATGGAAATAGTGGCGAGGTTGATACAATAATACGAGAGCCGAGGAGCCGAGACATTACCTATCACTTTCAAGGTCCGCCTGTCACGGGCAGCACCGACTTCACCGCCCCGGCTTTTACAAACCGACAACTACCCCCCACCCCCACCCCGCCGACGCCACCGCCGTCCTTTGCAACGCGGCCCTCGCTGCATCGTCCGTTCCAGCCGAGCTGTAAGCGCCGTTGTCGAAATCCGGGGAATGCGGGGCTTTAACCCCGTTTCTTCAACGGAGGGAGCAGATTGCGCAGAAGTTCGCGCCTACAGTTCTTAGGGTATGCAACACGCGCGTTCATCGAGTATGAATAGTTGTATGCGTGCAGGCGTCCGGATTGAATGTTGCTTTAACTCCGTTTCTTTAACGAGGGATTAGTTTAGGCAGAAATTCGCGCCTACAATTCTTAGGGTATGCAACACGCACGTTCATCGAGCATGAATCGTTGTGTGCGTGCAGGCGTTCAGATTGAACGTTGCTTTGACCCCGTTTCTTCAACGAGGGAGTAGATTGTGCAGAGATTCTCGCCTACAATTCTTAGGGTATGCAACAAACACGTTCATCGAGTATGAATAGTTGTATGCGTGCAGGCGTTCGGATTGAACGCTGCTTTAACACCATTTCTTCAACGGAGGGAGAAGATTGCGCAGGAATTCGTGCCAACAATTCTTAGGATATGCAACTAGCAATTTCATCCAATTCGAATAGTTGTTTGCATGCAGGAGTCGAGATTGTCAGCATACGTTTTACGCATTTGCGCAGCATTTGCGTTCTAGTCAGCACACTATGTACAAAAAAGTGCGTCTGCAATTATTAAGGCATGCAACATGCACTTTCGTCGAGTATGAATTGTTGTATACATGTAGGCCTTGAGATTGGATGTTGCGTTCTAGTCAGCAGACTGTACAAAAACATGCGTCTGCAATTTTTGAGGTATACAACATGCATTTTCATCGAGTATGAATAGTTGCAGGCATATGCAAGCGTACGGATCTTACGTCGCGTTGTAGCCTCAGAACTGAGCAGCTATGTAACGGAGTCAGCAGTTCGTTCAGAAACGCGCGCCTGCAATTTTCAGGGTGTGCAAAACTTGTGCACATCGGAAATGAATAGTTGTATTCAGACCTTGAGATTAAAAACGCACTCGTATTCAACCACTCTGCGCTGACGCAGGGAGCGCTGAGCTACACTGAGAAAAAACTATGGTTTATAAACCTATTAGAGGTAAATATGGAACACCTATAATAGTCGTAAATAAACTAATAATTCTCGGTCTGTGAACCATACTATGGTCTCTGTACCTAATTAAGGTACAGAGACCATAACTAAGGTATATGTGCTATTATTATATGTAGAGGTACTACTATTAGTGGTGTTCCATATTTACCTCTAATAGGTTTATAAACCATAGCTTTTTCTCAGTGTACCACATTGTCATTTTCCGAGAGATTCTTTCAAGTATGCTCTTGTTTGCATGAACCCGGGATTGATGCAATTATATTCGTCCATAACAACCTTCCCTCTCTTTTGGGTATGCAGCCTGACAGTCCTACTTTGCTGAAAATGATAAGCGATTGACTTTCCTGCAGTGCTAAAGAGAAATGTCGCGTTTGAACATTCAAATATTGCCATACATCAGTGAAATATCTTCATCTTCAGTGAAATATGTTGTTGTTAACAATTCCTTTGGAAAGCTTTGCGTATTTCACCTGAAATTTTGAATCTGGTAGCTTTTGTTGTGAAAAAATCGTCTAAGTAAGCAACGGGCACATGTTCACAAATCCTCGTCTCTCTCGTGAAAGAACGTAACTACATTTCATGTCGCCACATTTCCCCTCGTAAACTGCATTTTTACCAGGAAATACTCGGGTCTTTCTAACTTAAAATCTCGCTGATTTTTCCTCCAATTTCATGCAAAAATTAGCCAATTTTTGACAATCGCACAGGTACATTGTTGTTAAAAATGGGCCAGTTGCGCTTGTCACAGAATCGTGTTTTGATGCTTGATTCTTGTAGATCAGCTAAAACTAACAATATCAGTCCAAACAGCTACTTTCTACGGTGAGTATTAACCGAGATGTCGTCCTTTGAAAAGTTGGGTTTTTGACGTCATCCACCGCAATAATGACACCCTTGGTTCCTTTCACCTTGGTTTTATCGGTCAGAGAGGTCGGGAAACACACATTAGCACTAGTTACTCACCGTGAATCCAGGCTGAAAGCAAGGTGGAAGAAACAAAGGGTGTCACTACCGCGGTGAATCAAAAACCCGAATTTTCAAAGGGCGACATCTCGGTTAATATTGAACGTAGAACTTTGCGGTCTAAACAGATATTATTATTTTTAACTAATCCACAAGAACCAAGCATCAAAACAGACTCTGTGACCAGTGCATCTAACCCATTGGATGAGCATGGTGTAACATGCTGCGGGTCGGATGGTTTTTTGATCATTAGAAATTATTTCGGAATATATTTTTAGACCAGTGCATCCATTACTAATGAGATCAAATCCCGAGGGTAGCTCCCTTTTCTCAAATTATTCGTGTGAGAGGTGGATCCTGTATTCCTAGCCTCCTCTACACTATCATTCAGCGAGAGAGCTCTCTCACCAAATTTTGCGCTGTAAATGCAGAAAGCAACTGTATTATGTAAGTTGCCTTTGATATCACTCCACACTTCGCAACTATGTGTTGACAGCACTGAATTCAAAATTCAATCAGAATTCCATCAAACTGAGGCTAGTTCTGCTAGTCCTTCAAACTTTCTCGAAGTCGTCCAAATTTATGTAATAAACTTTGAAGTTTCCCATCTCGCATCTAGGTATAGGTTTGTGGCTTTCTAAACGAAGGAACTTAACTGCATTCGAAAGTTGCAGAATTTACCAGAAATATTACTTTTTTTTTCAAGATAAATCAACAATACCACGAAAATCGGTTGGTTCTTTTGTAATTCTGTATCATTTTAAACGACAATAATCCAAGCAAATAATTAAAAAACTTCAAAATCCAAAGTTGGTAACCGCTGACGCTGCAAGTTTGAAGAATTGTGTCACAGCGTCAAAGTCAGTGCGGCCGGCGCAGCGCAAAACGCCTAGTAGCGCCTTACAAGACTATAGGATACTTCATGCATCGCGCGGAAAACATAGTAGCGCCTTACAAGACTGCAGGATACTTCATGCATTGCGCGTAGGGACACCACTCCCGAGCAGTGCAAACCGCGAGCTTGAGATTAGCAACGTTGGAATGTAGACACAGCTACTTAACTGGAAAATGACGATATCAGTACAGTAGAGCATAGTACAGTAGAACACAGTACACATAGAAAATGCTAATAATTCGAGTAACTTACATAGTACCATAGAGTGTTATGGTAATAACATGGTATGTACTACCGCGGTATAGATCATGTCATAAATCGAGTTTTTCAAAGCGCGTTATCTCGGTCAATATTGAACGTAGAAAGTTGCTGTTTGTGCAGATCTTGTTCTCAGTTGATCTGCAAGAATAAAGCATCAAAACACGATTCTGTGACTAGCGCAACTGACCCGTTGAATTCTTTCAGTCAATGTTGCAACCTTGAAGTGGAGTTACTTTCCCTCATCCGTGGAACGACGAATCGTTCCATAAAGTTTTTTACCCGGAGAAATTTGGCAATGTCCTATTGCTCATACGACGTTTTTCACTAGATCCGACTCCTGAGTTATTTTCACCCGCACCGCGTCGTTTCTATCTTTCAGAAATATGTAGCTCCAGCGCCAAATTTGATTAGGTCCTCGTCCAGCGCAGCCGGAAGATGGATGGGGCCGGTGAGTTACCCCGGCATGGAGGGAGATTGAAAAAAAAAAAAAGATGGGGGCGGCAAGAGAGGGGAAGGTCGGGCTGAATGAAAGATGTCAAAGGATAATATATGCTTGGAACTCCCATGCACGGAGCGCAACGTTGCAAAGTCGCCTGAGAAATTGATGGAATCCATACCCTGCGAGAGGTGGAATCGGCGGAACGGGGCAGCGGGGGCATCATCACCTTTTTTGCCCCGAAACGAAACAAAATGTGATTAAAATGAGTTATTGCTTTCATGACAAGAGCAGGGCACCGGAGAGCCCTCTTCACAGAGCCTTTTGTTCCAGTTATTTGCATGTAGAATGAGAGGAGGTTGCCTGATGGAGGTGGATTCGTGGATTTTTTCGATTAGCCTTAATTGAAAGCTCGTGAGCTTCGGCAACATCGCTTCTGGCGCAAAAACTCTCCGTGTAAGAGTCTCTGCGCAGCATAATGAAAATAGTTTTATAGTTTCGAGATGACGCATCGAGTGGGGGTCTCAGGGGGATAGAGGGTGGAGGTGAGGGAGGGTGAGGGGAGATCAATGGAAGACGTCTATCGAAGGATAGAGGAGGAACTTGGTAAAAGTTTACTGAGTCAAGCGTTTTCATTAGAATCCAAGTGATGCAGCGCTAAGGCGGTGTGTTTTGAATACCAGCCTTTGAATTTTTACCTTTGCGGTTAGAGAGGCTGGTGGGAAATTTATTCCAATGCTGAACGACATCTAGCGATCGGAATTATCGGCTTAATACAAGACAACCGTGTTCTTTGCACTCTCTCATTGCCTAGGACGAATATGTCTCTTGTGTCAAGGGAAAAATAATGAAGAGTAAAATATATGAAATAAAATGTATAAAACTAATAAAAATAAAAATTTAATAAAATTGGATTACAATTTTCAAAAGGAACTAATACTCCTAGCTCATCTATAAGCATAAGAGACTAAGAAAATTTACGTTGTTTCTAAAATGAGCTAGGAATACTAGTACATTAATACATGATGAGGTCAAATAATTGCAGCCGCGACTCAGAAATTTAACTTGTCATGTTGTTATTTTGCCAGGAGTAATTATACTTAAATTAATCATTCTTTTGCTTACTAAGGAACACAAGGTAGGCAAAAACATGATTTAGAAAACGAAATCGAAGGGTAACTGGATGAGGTAATCGAGCGCAATTTTTTAAGGAAGAGTTGAGGTATTTTTAAGTCATTAACAGTAAAGTTCACATTAAAGAGTTTTTTTTTTTTTCCCCCCAGATAACTTCAAAAATGGACGGAATATTTTATCCTAGTACCGGAGTTTAAATTCCATTAGTGTCATGTATTTCACTTTAACTTTCCAATGATGATTTTTATTGTTTTTTTTCTCTTCGAAGTCACAAAAGTGGCATCATCCCGGTAATTAGTAATGTAGCAATTTCCGATGGATTCAAATATCAAATTGAAGAGATGTCTCCGAATGTACAGTACATGTATTGAATAAAACTCCTTGCTAAATGAGCCTACCCTGCAACTCGGCAATCCTAGCCTTTTCTCTTGGGCGATTGTGCCAAATTATGTGATTAAATTTGCACCATTTTACGCTCAGTTGCAGGAAAAACCAACATTTGTAGCGATTTTTGGCAACAACTCCATGGATGAGTAATTTCTCTGATCCGGACGTCATAATTCAAACCTGTAGGATACGATAGTTATTGGGGAGAAAACAATTTCGTTCATATTTATTCGTCGTTCATTTTTTCCTCTTTTTTTCTATTTTTTCGCACAAAGTTACAGCTTGATTCGCTAGCAGCGTTCCCGTGTAGTTGATGTCGGAAACTTTTGAAATTTATTCGAACACGTGTAGTTTTTTCCCCAGCCTAGGCGTAATTGAATGAGCGAAATTTATACGCCCATGATGAATCAGATACCGGTTTTATTTGTTGTTTGATCAACGATAATTGTATGCAATTGGAGTGTATATTATGTGAGCGTTGTTATTATTATTTCATCTGAGGCTTTTGACTAACAAATGAAAGCCTCGAGCACTATAAAAGCTCCGGCTAGCATTCAGAAAAGTTATTTTTGTGAATAATTATCGTATATTTTAATGAATTTGAGGAACTTTTATGGGTTTCAATCATTGCAGTAAAGTGGAACCAAAAAAATACAAATTAATTATATTTCATATAATTTGAGGTTTACATGAAAACGCAACAGAAACTTGGACGTATTTCTGTCAAACGGAACTAAGCACCAATTTGAGTTCCTTTTGAGGAATTTAGAGTGCCGGATAGCGCGTTCTGTCAAACGGAACTAAGCGCCATGTAAAAGGACGGAATGAGCCCGACGCCCGGTTCCGCCGCCAATCCAAGCCCCCCTCTAGCTCCCTCCCCAGTCCCCCTATGCCGCTTAGTTCTGCATGACAGAAAAACGTCCACTTTATTGTAAAGTATTATGAAACTAGCCGTAAGCTCATGATTGAAATTACGGTTCTAGATTCCTTTTTCAAATTATTTCGTCATCAAGAAACCGCACAATTTTTTTTTTTTTTTTTTTTTTTTTTTTTTTTTTTTTTTTTTTTTAAAGTCGGGTTTGGTTTAACTGTGGCTGCATCGATATCATTTGACGAGGGACTATTTGGATAAAATTTTGCAATAAGGAACCACTAATTCTGGTTCTTCTGTAAATGCACCTTTCTGTAGAGGGAAACCCAAGTCATAATTGTTATGTCTCAAAATGAGCCAGATCTAGTGGTTCCTTATTTGCGGAATGTGGTTCATTTGTTCTAAATGTTTTTTTTTTTTTTTTTTTTTTTTTTTTTTTCTTAATTTATTACTTTTAAGTTTTTTTAATTAATTAACAATGCAAAAGCACAAACACAGAGAGGACATTCAAAACTAAGCAGACACACCAACTTCATCCAACATATACGGAATCTTACAAACGCACCAAACATGGAAACACAATTAACGCAGTAGAAATTAATATTCAAATCGTGGGTTTTGAATGCCTGTATAGTATACTGCCGTGCTAAGGAGGAACGCCGTATGAACATTCGAGAATTGCCCAATTTCCTTCGATAAAATCGTTCATTTTTAAAGAAATTAATGAATATTTGTCTTTGAAATTTTCAGGAACTTTACGTGAACTTGCGAACAAAATAAACTGAAAAATTACAAGAAAAATATCCATAATTTACCAGGAAATTCGTGTTTTATCAAACAAATTTGAAGGCTCAAACAAAAGTGAAGGCTCATACGGCGTTCTTCCTTAGCACGGCAGTATAGTTTTCAAACGGAATAAAAGTCAAAAGAAGCAAGGAAAAAACAGGAGGTTTGCAGCGTCACGAATCGAGATAGGTGTTTTCCCAACTTGACTATCGATCTACAGGATCGTACGTTCTGTAAGCATCACGCAAAACTCACCCCCATCATCCCTGTCCGAGCGTGCCCCGCCCCGCGCATCCCTCCGAGTGTATTATTATTCACATCGCCGTATTCCAGACGACCGTTCTCATATCCCAGAGAACAAACGCCAGCCGAGAGCTCCATATTTTAAGATTCAAAGCCCTCGGCCACGAGAACCATTCACGACTAACCTCACCACGATTGAGGAGCCGGGTCGACCCTTTACGTGGCGCCCTTTCCTCCTCTTTTCTTCAACGTTGTACTGAATGGAGATGTTGCATGTGTGAGGAATTTGCGATTTGACTAATAATTATTTTGTAAAAGTTCGCGAGAAACATGATGGTGCCACTGGTTTTCTCTGAAATCAACTCGCAAGCTCAAAAAAAGCTCTCAAGTTGAGGTTAAAATGGAGGGGATATCCCACGCTACCCTGAGAGTCCACCTCTACATCAAGACAAACTCTCCATGCAAATATAGGGAGCAAATACATCAGCAAGGTTGTTGTGTTTTCAGTTTTGGAGTCCCCAAATAAAGTGGCAACCCTGCTAATGTATTTGCTCCCTATCTTTACATGGAGAGTTTGTTTTGATGTAGAGGTGGACTCTCAGGGTAGGGTGGGATATCCCCTCCATTTTGGCCTCACTTTGAGAGCTTTTTTTGAGCTTGGGAGTTGATTTCAGAGAAAACCAGTGGGACCATCGTATGTTTCTCGCGAACTTTTACATAAGAATCAATGGTCAAATCGCAAATCCCTCACACTTGCAACATCTCCATTCACGCCACGCCACTGATCTGCTATTAGTTTTTCTGCTGTGCTTTTATCCATGCATTTGGTCTCTCTCAAATAAACTGAGTCTAATTCAAGCATCCAACTCCCTCTCTTGCCGAGGAGGTCAATAACAGACGGAATAGACAACGCAATAATGAGCACCAAATTTCACGCTTGCAAAGCAGTATGGCATGCACTCCCGATTCAACAACTTGTGGTTTGGCACGAGTTGCAACCGAAGCCAAAGTAGCCAAATTCTGATCAAAATCATCACTTTTCCCCCAAAAATAAAAAATACAGAATACGAGTTTATTTATATAAATTAGCAATCTTGGCCGAAGCCTCGCTCTTTCTTGGTTTAGAGAGACTCCTCTCCTTTTCGTGGGAATTTCATGTCCACCTGACCGCAGGTATGCGAGGTAAAAGGGTAAAGTCCAAACACTAAAGAGTATTTTGAATTATAATTTTATGAATATTTCAAAACTTATTTCATAAGACCTATTTGAAATGTTTTTCAAATGATTCAAAATAACTTTAAAACCTCTATCAATTACTTAAAACGTTTTGACATATTTTTTTTTTTTTAAAAATTTTTAGAATATAGTTTTAAACACGGACGAAACAAGACGTTTTTTGTGTGT
>NW_017547427.1:1934430-1964530 GCF_001854935.1 Bemisia tabaci
TCATCAAGGGGGGTCAAGGGGCGCAGAATGGCACCAAATTTAGAGGAGTCCATGGGCTTTTTCAGCTCCAAATACAGGGTCCGAGTTCGAGGACTCTTCTTGGGAAAATTTGGACAACTTAAGTCGTCTCAGGGGTACTTTTAAGTCGTTTTTACTATAAAATCGATTAAATTTACCCTATCAGGACTTCTCTTTTTTCCGCCCAGGGTTTTAAAATATTTTATTAACAAACGAAATTTACCTTAATTTATTTCTATAAACTTTTAAAAGAAATCATTTTGAAAAATTGTATTTTTGCGGAGTTTTTATTTAAACAGATTTCAATCACCCCATTGCCATTTCGACGGTAAAAATGCAAAAACGCGTGTCTCGGTTGCAGTGTTTCAAAATTTCCGCTACTAATTTATTTTTTAAACCGAAACCAAATCAACACCACGGCTCATAACTTTCACAGAATATTATTTACAAAAAGAGAAAAAATTAACTGAAATTTTCTAAAAATGACGTTCAGTATTTTTCCATCCAGAAAATCAAGTATGACAGGAAGTCTCATATGCATTTCTGCAGTTTCAACATCGATTTGCTACCAGGGTCAGGAGTGAAGTAATGCAATTTAGCTCTTGATATTCTAACTATATACGCTTGGAACAATAAATTAGCTCATTTCAGTTTTGTCTGAAATCTCGAAGTCTAACACGTCCGATTTCTTTTAACGTAACTCTCACGAGAATACGGGTCTCGCGAAAGCTTTCTGTCTTTGTCATGAGAGATTGACATTACCAAAAATGATGAGAAAAAATCTTGAAGATGAGGAGTACTCTCCAATATCGCGAAACACACGTTGATCATATCACCTGCGTCTTAGGCGACGCACAGTGGGTCAAGTCATGGGAGAGGTCGGGCATAATTTGGAAACTTAAAAAGTTTATAACTCCGTTCACACAGAACTTCGAAGTTTTAAAAAATGTTCCATTGGTTTCTTAGTGAAATTTTCTTTTAGGGGCTCCTCTTAAAATTTAAAAATGTGACGAATTAAACCTTGAAATTTGCAATTCTTTTCAAAAATTTCACGTTCGACCCCTCTAATTTACTCGATCCACTTTGCGACGTTAGAGGTAGTAGAGAGCTTTTTAAGCTGGTTCCCCGGAAGTGGCAGATTTCACACGACATGGTTGTGTCACTTTCGTAGCATGAATTCATATTATATTGGAGCAAGTATCTATCTCAACAGCCCAACGACGCTAGAAACGCACATGTTGGTTATCAAATATAGTATTAAAGACGAGGGAGCGAAGCATATAATGCTTCCGAATAAAGTTTATATAATATAATAAGGACTAATAAAGGAACCTCGATGCTCATGCAATGCTTATTAGTTCTTTGATGCTTTATTAGTCTTTATTATGTTATTCATAGATGCTACTCCAACCATGTTTAATTAAAGTTTATTTACTTTGTAAGCGAAATCCGGGGTTATTTTCCTCTCAGATTCCCAACGCTTTTGCAGAAAGCGAAACCCATCGTTCTTTTGAATGTTTCTTTAATTCATTCATATTTTCTCTTCCCCAGACGTGTACCTCATTGTGTTTTGGTTTTTTGTTTCAGGTAACGTTTGATATCTTTTTACTAATTTTCTGAACGGATTGGCTCATCGGTTTACCATTTCCTGAACGTAAGTCTAATTTTTTCATTTGTATTCTCTCATATGAGGTTTCCTAGGAAAAGGAGTTGTTAAAGGAACGGTTATGAATACGGCCGTGAAAAGGAAAGATGCCGTATAAACTTTCGCGAGATTTCAGATTTCGTTTCATAAAATTTTTCTTTTTGAGTCAAGTTATGATTATTTTTCCTTGATATTTCAGAAACTTACTGTGAAATCGCGAAAAAAATTACCCGAAAAAGTTGAAGAAAAATATTCATAAGGTTACCATGAAATTAATGTTTTATCGAAAAGAATTTGGTAACGCCTGAAGGCTTATACGGCGTTTTTCCTCAGCACGGCACAGGCAGAATACGACCCTGATTCTGGTTCCCATGCGTATTTTTTGATTCCATGGTTACTAATCCATGAAATGATTTTGACTAATTGCGAATACATTAGGCGGAAGGCAAACGAGCTGTCCGGTATCTTGACTCCGAAAATACGCAATAAATCTAAGTAATGTACTCGCCTATTACTTTCAGGATATTAAATAAAAAACACCAGGTTTATTTGACCACCAGAAAAGGCTCCCTTTACCCAGCGTATATGAATACGCGGCAACTATTCGACCACCCGTGCGTGGCACAGTATCAATCGAAATTGAAGGCGACATTATCCAACTCACTTTGCAATGGACCACCAGGCAAGGTGCGAATTGAAGCTTCTTGATGTATGTTTTCTCATTTAATATACGCAATCAATAACCGTGATGTACTACCTGTTTCTCTCAGAATATTAAATTGATTGCATTTTGCGAAAAGGGACCAAGCGCATTCCAATGTCGCTGAGATTGTGCAACGTTTTCGCACCTTGCAATTATAAACTGATCTTCTGAACAAGTTTTATCTTTACTCCCAATACACTATCAATGGACTAATAGATAATGTACGAATTTCAGCATTCTGATACATGCCTCTTAACCAAAATTTCACGTAAAACACGGAACAAACAACTAAAATTACCGAAATTAACTCCTTGCGAAGATATTTAATGATTCTTGGTGCGTGAATTTAAACCACCCGCTCATGAAAACTCAATGCTCAACGTGATTCATACCGCGCGCCATACGTTTTCATGACAGTCTCTACGATATAAAAATCTGGCAACCTCAATCTTGACGCTTTGGCTCAGCTACAGCAAATTGCTTATAGTTTGAACAACACATGGTGGGACATGAACATTTCTCGACTGAGAAGCTCGCTGAAACCGTTGTAGTGCGCCATTTGATTCTCATATAGCTTTGCGTTTCTTGTGAGCGGGCAGTTCTAATCCTTCTAATGCTCTTGGTTCCTTTTTGCAAAATGCAATCCGAATAAAAACCACAAGGTTTTAGGATCCATTAAAAAAATTAAAAACGGGATTTTCCAACTCATCCGGCAACGCTGGAAGGGACCCGGAGCGTGAGGAAACTCCGCGTGCATGTTAAGCAGTGCATTCGGAGTAAGTGGTTCACGTGGAATATTTACAACCCTTCGGCCGCATATGCGCGCCGCGCCGTGCTGCGCGCGAGGTGTATCTTTTTACGGCGCGCTCGCCCCGCCGTGGATATTCAATATTCGCGTTAAATAAAATCTATAAAGTCGCGAGAATTATCAACTCTCCTTAAGCCCCGCCGCTGCGCCGCGCACGGAGCGGGTGCCGTGCCCGGGCATTACGATACGACCCGGGAAAGTGCCACTTCTCCGCTCGGAATTTTCCGCGCAAATTAACTGGCTCCCAGGATGGTTTCCCCGGGTTTTTTTGTGTCGGAGCCGCGCGTGGCCGAGGTTGCAGCATCATAGTTTTGCGTGATACCGGTTACAGTAGCCAACGACTGACATGAGAAAAAAAAGAA
Organism: Bemisia tabaci; assembly: GCF_001854935.1. Lineage (NCBI taxonomy): Eukaryota > Metazoa > Arthropoda > Insecta > Hemiptera > Aleyrodidae > Bemisia > Bemisia tabaci. Next base: position 1,937,967 of record NW_017547427.1, read on the forward strand.
GAAAAAAAAGAAAAGACAAGAAAAGAAAGAGAGGAAAAAAAATCGTAAACTCAATGAGAGAACTCGCATGATCCGGAAAATTGGACGAATGTTCACAGAATTGGGCAAACTTAACCCGAAACAACGTAACTCCATTTTCCTGTTGCCGAAATTGGACCGCGTTAGGCAGAAAGGAACCGAGTCACATCGGCTATTGCCAAATACATTGCGGCAATTTAACTGTTTCCTCGAAAATAATCGTATGGATTTTTGTCATTTCAGTGAATTTTCTGCATAATGCAAAGCGAATTCCTTGAAATTGTCAAAGGAATCCGCGTAAACGCTCACTGGTTAAAAAATTAAATTGCCCGGTTAAATTTAGGAATAGCTGATGTTGCTTGGTTCCTTTCTGCTAAACGCTGTCCGATTCCGCTCATGCTGTATTTTAAAACTCTCATTGATTCCAACTTTATATGACCCTTTAGTAGTGGCGAGGCGATATGATCGACTGTCGATATTTTTCCATTTGAAGCTGTAGTGAAGAATTGATTATTAAGGTGTTGGTTGCGAACACCTTGTCTATCGATCTTTTTCCATAGGTTTGAATGGCAGATCAATCGATGTATCGCAAAGCACGCCACGTTACTGAAATCCCCCATCCGTGTTACTCTAGACAACCTCTTTTACATTATCAGCGTCCTTTTTACCCTGATTCACTCCTCAAATAGGAATTTTACATTCATTCCGTCAACAACGGGTAAAAATTTTCCATCATTGAAAGCTCCCATTGATTTGCTCATCATCCCAAGCACAATGATTCTTTTGAGCTCTATATTTTTCAGCGTTGTCTATTTCTCAGCATATGTTTTCGTTTCTCGAGTTCACGCTAGTGGATAGCATATGCAGTGGCGTGGCGTGAATTGCGATATATTGATTATTATGCCATTTAAACGTATGGAAAAGGATCGATTATCAGGGTGTTAGCAACGAACACCTCCGTAATCGATTATTTCCCGTAGTTTTAAATATGGGGATATCAAATGCCGATGGAGCACGCCTCACAAACTAGCATGAGTAATACAACACATCAAGCGCGTGATTTGCATCGAGTGTGCAATTTTCTTAATCAATTTTTTCTGACTCACGCTTTAAATTAAAAGTGCTGAGTACAATTGCGTGTGCAATTTTAAATCTTAGAAAAAAAAAAAAAATCTAAACCCACTAAGAATTTTTTTCTTCAATCAATAGTGACGCTCCTTAATTTCAATTACTTTTTTGTTCAACTCAAGGATGTTACTCGTCAATACAATATTGGAGACATCCTTGGCACCAAATTTAAGAATCATCATGCATAAACAGCAAAAAATTTTTTTTTCGTGAGAAAAATCCCTCTCGGCCTATCAGTCCGACCTGTTGCCACTTTGCAACGATTCGCGGTAATAGAAACGAGGCATGGTTACATTTCCTTTATTTTAATATTCTGCATTTGCCCCCGGTTCCTCTAGGCGAACTGCAGTATATACGGGGTGATCGCGTTTGGCTGGGGCAAAAGTCGATGTTTAAATTCATTTTTCTATACGTCCAAAACTTGTTCGGCAAATCGACATTTTACCGGACGTGTTGTGGTTGAGAAAAATCTAGTTTTTAATCATGAATAGCCCAGAGAGAAATGGAAGAAATCCCCGAATTTCCATGTGGAGTGAGTGAGCACTGGGAAAATATTAGTGAAAGAGGTAACTAGAAAGCTCTAGTATACTTTGTGGAATCTCAAAGAATCTACCAACATCGACAGACACACAAGATAGCTCTGGAGGATTTTAGATGAACTGTGGGCTATTTAGTGGCTTAAAAACATGTATTTGAAAGATTTAGTTTGTAAATTGAGAGCTGTTGTATAAAGGGATTTTTAATTTGCATATGTCTTATTCATGCACACGTGACCGTTTGCGGTGTAAATAGCCCAAGTGTCGAAAAGCTTTTGAATTGAATTATATTGGCACACTTGCCTAGAGAAATGTTTCACAACAATTAATCATTAAAAATGCCGAACATTTAAAACGAAAACGCGCTCTGTCAATTCGAAGTTGGCAGTGCAAGAATCGTGGTTCTGAGAAAAATCTTCCGAAGGTTTTATTCTGTCTCGTCCCCAGCAGACTTTTGTGTCGTAGACATGGTAATGAGATTTTTCAACATTTGTCACGGCAAGGCTTACTGGATGATTCACTGCTAACAAAAAAATACAAAAACTCCCTAGATTCTGGAGTAGCATGCAGAGTGCATGTATGATGGATAATTTTGTTTACAGATACCTACACTACTTTTTCGCTTTTGATGTCACACAAGAGGGGAAAAATCGTCACAGATACAACCGAGATTCTATCGAGGTCAATGTCTGTCAGTCTGTGAAAAGGGGCAAAAAAGGGTTGAATTATTAATTTTTCCATCGTGTTGAAAATTTTCTGTACAGTGCAATACAGCAAGAGAGGAGGCTGAATCTTGATGAGATACGACAAAAACGCCATAATTTTTCTAGAAATTTCAGCTTTACACACGCAATGAATCGCCTTACTTTAATCTCAAAATCGTTAAAAAAAAGGAGCCTAGAAAATTCAAAGAAATGTTTGCTAATAGTACAAGTTGGAAGAATTTTATTTTCTTCATACTATCAGAGGATACTAAACATTAATTGTTCATTCACGTTTATCAGTGGATTATTACAACAAAAAAAAACTCAAGCAATGTGTTTCTTCCTGAATCAATAAATTAAATTAAGCAGTAAAGACGTAACTTCATTGCTGTCGCTCCCTCGTTTCGTATGTACATTTTTGTACAAAAAGTTATCATTATTTACTAATTTACATTTTTTACAGTCGCCGGATTCATTTTTTTTCCCGGGCTTTTTCTCAATGAAGTTTGCCCGTGGCCGAGCTCCCATATTTGGGAACGCTGCCCTCGGCAGTCCCAACTAGTCGTGCCCCCCCCCCCCCCCCCCNAACTCTCTAGCGGTGTATTCATCTGCAATACTCATTGTAGTTCTCGAGGCTTCTTCCCAAATACTTTAAAGATCCCTTATCCTGTAGAGATGGATCATGGCGAATTAAAGGTCCAAAAAAAGGGAGGGATTCTATTTGACTCCTCTGTGACAGTCCCAATACGAATGTGGAAAACTTGCTTCTCTGAACCCAAAGCTTTACTTAATGCTTAATCTTCATTTTTTGTCTCAATTGACGGGATTAACATTGATGTCACATTGTCACTCTTTCTTCAGATTATCCTGATCGCGGTAGAAATCTTGATCAACCAAAACTCTTTCATTGTGTTAGTAATCTCCGTTATTGCGCTGATACCCTCCTTGATTATTACTATTTCTATTATTGCCACCGTGCCCGTTTCCCGCGTACCCATCGTCCCGATCATAATCTTGATTATTGTTCTGATTCCGTTGATTATTTTTCTGTTGTCTTGGATTTTGTTCTGATACCTTTCATTCCTATTGCTATTCCTATTACCTATTCCTATACTTCGCATCAATATAAAGAAGGTTTTCTCTCTTTCATCACGTTAGTAATCTCTGTTGCGCTGGTACCCTCCTTGATTATTACCATTTTTATTATTGCCACCGTACCCGTTTCCCGCGTACCCGTCGTCCCGATCATAATCTTGATTATTGTTCTGATGCCGTTGATTATTGCTCGGATACTCCGGACCATTGTTCTGATTCCGTTGATTATTGTTCTGATACCTTTGGGCACGTTCGTACTCCGCAGCCTCGGCCCGCAGCCTTTCCTCTTTATCCCGTTTCATCTGCCTCCAAATTTCGCGATCCTCTCGACTCAAGGTGTTTGGATCGATCGTATCAGGATCAACATATTCATCGTCATTCGGGTCATCGTGTTCCCCGCTGAATTCATCACCATATTGATCATCCTCCTCATACCGCCTGTTCCTTCGCTGCCTCGGGTCCTCATATGGCGGCGGTATCGGTCTTCCGTATTCGTCCAACTGTGGTCCTTTCGGATAGTCGTCCCGCGGCGGTGGAATCGGTCTTCCGTATTCGTCCAACCGTGGTGGATAGTCGTCCCGCGGTGGTGGAATCGGTCTTCCGTATTCGTCCAACCGTGGTGGATAGTCGTCCCGGGGTGGTGGAATCGGTCTTCCGTATTCGTCCAACTGTGGTCCATTCTGTTTTTGGTATTCCGGTACTGGCGGTGGTACATTCTGGTTATGGTGCCCGGGTGCTTGCGGTGGTAGATCAGGGTTTTCGTACTTGTTGTGCGGGGGCACTGGTGGATCCTGATGGTTTCCTGGAGCTACCGGGCAAGCGCCATCTTCGGTGATTACGGGTTTCGGCGCGGTGTGGTTCGGCAGGAACGTATGGCCCGTCAAGGGGTCGATTTGGTGACCCGGAGGCACAACCACCGGGTCCCCAGTTTTAGCATCGTGGGTCACTTGAGAGCCCGCTGGTACAACTATTTGCTCCCCGGTTTTCTGATCCGTGACCACTTGACTGCCTGGCGGCACGACCTCCTGCTTCCCGGTTATAGGATCTTCAAGTACCCTGTTTGGAGGGACCGTTTGTCCTGTGTTGGAATCTACAGGCATCTTTCCTGATTGGGAATTCGGGCGGCTAGGAGTTCGATACGGATTTTGTCTCGTCCCATCTTTTCCGTTGCCATTCTGATTGCCACTATTTGGCGTTGTTGCAGGCGCTCGCGGATTTGTTTTTGCGGGGCCTGAAATTAAAATTAGGCACCACCTTAGGCTAACGATCAGCTAGTATCACACATAGAGTACAATAGAGTCGCAAAGTACTGGATCGCCGATGAAGTCACTTTTCGAGGCTGTTTTGTCCAGTTCTCCGGNGAGCCGCAATTACGGGCTATATAGACATACCGTCCGTTTCGAGCTCAAAGGCCGAAAATTCCGGCTGCTGAAGCCGTAGCTTCGGCCTCCAAACCCGGAGCAATCAAAGCTGCGCCTCCAGCAGCCGGAATTTTCGGCCTTTGAGCCCGGAACGAACGGTATGTCTATACAGCCCGTAATTGCGGCTCCCACGGCCGGAGTTTTTTTTGCAGTGCACAATTTTCTGCTTACAATTTCTATCAGGCGTTAGTTATTCTTATAAGACAGTCATCAATTTTCGGCAGTATGCACGGAAAAAAAACTTCGTGCATGGGACCCGAAGTTGAGGTCATATGGATCTCCGAAGTTTTCTGGTCACGCATCCGAAAATGCGGTGAGAATTTTGTAGAAATTGCTCCTTTAAACACCAGAGAAAGAAGCCTTAGTGAACCATTCGGACGCAAAAAAGCTTCATATGATGATACGTGGGCTGAGGAAGTCATTTCACCGAAAAATCTCGTCAATGGGAACAAGGGGAAAAATATGATGCACTTGACAAATGATTTAAGGCTGCTGAATGCTATATTTGCCTGACTAGACCTAAAATTAAATTAATAATTGGACGTATTTCTGTCAAACGGAACTAAGCGTCAATTTGAGTTCCTTGTGAGGAATTTAGAATGCCGGATAGCGCGTTCTGTCAAACGGAACTAGGCGCCATGTAAAAGCATTGCGAGTATATGTAGGTCGGAATGAGCCTGACGCCCGGTTCCGCCGCCAATCCAAGCCCCCCTCTACCCTCTTACCCCTATGGCGCTCAGTTCCGTTTGATAGAAATACGTCCTATTATGAATCTAAAATTAAAAATTGTACAATGTAATGCTCGACTGAAAGGGCTCGATTTTTGGAGAAAATTTCGATTTTACCAGGAAGCATCATCGGAGGTCATTCACGGAAGTAGCGTCAAAAATTTACGTAAAACAATTTCTAATTTTCTGGCAACCCGGACAGTGTTCACAAGTGTTACAGTGTATAATTTTTAAACTTGGAAAAAAGCAGGTGGAAAAGGAAACACAGTCGGGTGAATGGATGGAAATACTGACCTGTTTGATGGGGGTGATTTTTATTTCCTCCATAGCCGCCTGATTCGCTACTGTAATCTTCTTTGGAGTTGATTTCTTCACTGGACGTTAGCCCCGAGTTTCCATATGGGGCCCCTTTTCCTGCGCCATGATAATTTCCTCCTCCGCCTCCCCCAGGCGGTCTGTTTCCTGCCGCGGAATGAGGTCTGCCAGGTGATTTTCCGCCTCCATTGTAGCCACCGTTGCCAGGTGTTCTGCCCCCTCCATTGCGGCCTCCATTCTGGCCATTGTTGCCATCTATTCTGCCTCCTCCGTTGTAGCCTCCATTGTTGCCTTCCTCTCTCGACTCATCATCTTCATCGGACTCTTTTGGCGGGTTTCTATATCCTGCCCCATTTCTTGCGCCAGGGTTATTTCCTCCTCCACCTCCCCCAGGTGGTCTGTTTCCTGTCCCAGAATATGGTGATTTTCCTCCTCCATTGGGGCCTCCATTGTAGCCACCGTTGCCAGGTGTTCTGCCCCCTCCGTTGCGACCTCCATTCTGGCCATTGTTGCCAGGTATTCTGCCCCCTCCGTTGTAGCCTCCGTTGTTGCCCTCCTCTTTTGACTCATCATCTTCATCGGACTCTTCGGGCCGGTTTCCATATCCTGCCCCCTTTCCTGCGCCAGGTGATTTTCCTCCACCATTTACTCCTTTGCCTGGAGTAGGCACTCTGCCTCCCCCTCCTCCTCCTCCTCTACCAGCGTTTTGAGGTCGAGCTTGTTCTTTTTGCCCGCCGTACCCGCTTGGAGGACTCTCCTGGAACTTGTCCTCGCCTCTCGCTTTGTGATCATTTCCAGGACGTCCTCTTGGCGGGGGCAGCGTATCTTTTGACGTAGGACCGTAAGGACCTCCTCCTTTGGGGCTTTTCTGTTTGTTTTTCGGACTGCCACCTCTCTTGGGATCCTGCTTCGGGGTTGGTGCACCCTTCTTCGGACTCTGTGCAACGCCGTTTCTCCGCGGGGGGTTCGGCTGGGAATTGCGATTATTTCCATAAGCGTTACCATCCTGACGTTTTCCTGGCGTTTGTTGCCGAAACTTCGGCGAGGAAGCTTTAGGTCCTCCTTTACCGGGATTTGGGCGTGTATTCATGGGAGGATTTCGGCCTATCTTTGGAGATTGCCTTGCACCAGTTACACCCTTTCCAGGGCTTTGTCCCCTCCTCCTCTGGCTCACAGCGACCCTTTTCGATGCTGATTGAGCCTTGTTCCGGTTGACTGGGAATTGGGGACCCTTAGGGTCCGATACGAACTTGATAGCCGGCGCTGGAGACTTTCTGGGTGAATTCCTTGCGTTTGGAGCTTTTCTTTGGATCGATTGAAAGTTTGTATACCTGGGGGTTGACGCGCGTCTAGGTGTCGTTGCTCTAGTCTTACGTGGTCTGCGTGACGAGTTGATACGTTGGATGACTCGCGGATTTTTAGATACCTCTTGGAGGAACCGTCTCTCCTCCGGCGTCCGGGAGGATGGATCTTTGCGCATGATAGCTCGCAAGCGTGCCTCCAAAAACGCCAGCCTTCTTCTCGCCTGTTCGCAAGCGGTAAGTTGGTTTTTCGGAGAGATCTTCGGGTTCGTGAAACATCTACACCTGTCTGCATTACACAATCCTTGAGCGCTTCTTCCGAATTGGTAAACGCAGAACTTGGTGCATTTTACTCTGTCTGCTTTCAAATAACAATTGGCTCTCCTGACGAATACACCTGAAACATTGTAAATTAAATTGAATGTATTGTTCGGACGAATTTAACATTGGAGTTATTAACGACTTGTCTGCCAAGATTTTGTGGCAGATTTAGTTAGGAGAGGATTCAATCTGGTTTTTTGACTGCCACACAGAAAAAGAAAATTATGATTTCAACTATATTCGTGGCTGTATTCTATGTCTTTATCTAACTGTTTATTGGTGAGGTATATAATTAATAATCTTACTTAAAATATTTTTTAATTTTATTAGTATATAAAAGTATTTAGGTATTTAGGTTTTAAGTTGGTAGTGTGGTTGCACCAGCCAGAATTCCGCTTGATTCAACCGTGCATCTGGCTGGTGCAACTACATTAACACAAACACAGCCATAAATATAGTTGAAATTATAAAAATTTCATTCCATTTATCCGTTTTATCCGATATATCGATTTGACTTCCCTTAGTAGAAGCGGTGAGCTTGTTTACTGAAAAATGGTTAAAGTAAGCCTTTGTAACATGCTGCAATACCCTCTTTATTATAGAATTTCTGAGCTTTTTCAGCTAACTTTTGGACAAGTTTGCGTAGTTAGGTCCGCAAGTACCCGTAATCCTCTCAAAGCTTCTATGATAATCGCCCCTTCATCGTCCGTACCAAGTCTACGCAAATTTGAACAGGCAAAAAGTATCTACTCTTGATGTATCTATTTTTTGCTGTTAGAAATACAATACACAAAATAGAATATTGCGAGTTCGGTAAATTTTAAGTAGGTGCCGTAGGTGCGCACCTACCTTAAAATTCACCAAAATTGTATGGACTTTTCTCTTATTCTGTAATTTTTCCATTGAAATATCATCGTCGTCCCTTGTAAAGCCATTTCCAAAGTTTTATTTTTGGGTTTTACAATGAATTTACCAAAACGGTTCTTTTTATGACACCATATTCAATGCTTCTCTAATCCTCCCATATTCACAATCTTGCCAAATTTGGCCACAAAATGTACTTATTCACAATGTAAACCAAATAGGACCTTCGTAAGGGGAGAAACGACTACAAATACGACTCCTACGGCACTAGGGTGCAAACAAGGGAAACGAATAAACTGTCTTCAATTTACAGTTATCTTGCCATTTTGTCAGCTACTCCTCTCATATGTTTCGGTTGTAAATCGACCAAATAATACATGAAATAGACCACGGCTTTTAACTGTAAGATGTTTATGGCGGGAGTCACAGCTTTTAAGGTTTCTTAAGCTTTACTTGATAAACCAAAGCCGCTCGACGCACCGTAAGTCTATAATGGAGATGTTGCATATGTGAGGAATTTTCGATTTGACTGTCGATTCTTAGGTAAAAGTTCGCGAGAAACACGGTGGTGCCACTGGTTTTCTCTGAAATCAACTCCCAAGCTCGATAAAAGCTCTCAAGTTGAGGCCAAAATGGAGGGAATATCCCACGCTATCCTGAGAGTCCACCTCTACATCAAGACAAACTCTCCATGCCAAGATAGGGAGCAAATACATTGACAGGGCTGCCACTTTATATGGGGACTCTAAAACTGAAAACACGGCATCACTGCTCAACGGCCTCAACTTGAGAGCTTTTTTTGAGCTTGGGAGATGATTTCAGAGAAAACCAGTGGCACCATTGTAATTCTCGCGAACTTTACATAAGAATCAATGGTCAAATCGCAAATTCCTCACACATGCAACATCTCCATTACTGTGGCTGGTGGATAGCCAAGACGACATGATAATCTCAATGACATTAGTTCGCCACCTTCCGGCCAAAGTATCACAAGCGCCATGGGACATTTCGAAATTTCTGCCGCAATGGACCACTAGACAAGGTACGAATTTCAGCATTCTGATACATGATTCGTAACTAAAATTTCACGTAGAATACGACGCGCACAACGAAAATTACCGAATTCAACTCCTTCCAAAGATATTTAACGATTCTTGATACGTGAATTCAAACCACCCGCTCATGAAAACTCAATTCTCTACGAGATTCACATCGCGCGCTGAATGTTATTATGACAGTCTCTGCTATATAAAAATCTGGCAACCTCAATCTTGACGCTTTGGCTCGGCTATAGCAAATTGCTCACCTATAGTTTGAACAACACATGCTGGGAAATGAACATTGCTCGATTGAGAAGCTTTCTGAAACCGTTGTAGTGAGCGATTTGACTCACGTAAAGCTTTGAGTTTCTTGAGAGCGGGCAGTTCAAATTCCTCGTAACCAATGTGAAATAAAAACGATAATATCTTCGTTAGGAATTAGTTTCAGTAATTTTCATTGCGCGAATCGTGTTTTACGTGAAATTGTGGTTAAGAAACATGTATCAGATCGCTTAAATTCGTACCTTGTCTAGTGGTCCATTTTATTTTTTACCAAGAGAAATTGTTGGTTGAATCTGCTTGAAAATTTCACTGAACTTTATCGGCAGCACAAACAAATTTCAGTGAAATTCTCGTACAGCTTCGTTGAACAATCTCTCCGTAAAGTAATAAAATGGCTGCGGAAATTTTTAAACGTCGCATGGCGCTTGTGATACTTTGGCCGGAAACTGACGAGTTCTTATCGACATCTCGAAGGATCGATAAACAGGGTGTTCGCTGCGAACACCCAGTTTATCGATTCTCTACCATAGGTTCAAATGGCATAACAATCGATAGATCGCAATTCACGCCACGCCACTGAAGTGATTCCACTGTTTGTCATACTTTTACCACGGAATCCCGGCTTGAGGAGTAGGCACGTGCAATACCCGTTATCGCAGGATCCTATCGTGAATTTGCTCCGTCTTTCGCAACTTGCCCTGCAGAGCAGCAGACCAACTTTGGGCGGACATTTAAAGGTGACATACATTGGTGGCAGCCTGTACCTGGTATACACCGCACCTAGAGTATAGGAATAATGAAATCAGCACCGAAAAAAAAGTGAAGTTGATTTAACATTCTGGGTGTAGAAAAACTGTGCGAGAGCTTATAAAATGATGAATTACCCGCCACAGCAGTTAGATTTACATCTTGGCATTGCTAAAGTAACTGCCGTAGTGGGTAATTCAGCATTTTATAAGTTCTCGCACACTTTTTCTACACCCAAAATGTTAAATCAACTTCACTTTTTTTTTTTTGCTGAGGTTACGAATTATTAAATTAAGTTTGAAGTTTTGGGATTCTGGTTGATTTTAGGAAAACCGAGGAGATTTCCGATGTTAAAACTTGTGGAGTTATACTAATTAAGGTGAAAAATTATTATTTCGCCGGATAGAATCATCATTATTAAGGCAGACAGGACGAGGGAGAGAGTTTAGGAACTGATGATGGAAGTCGGAATTAGCAAAAAACGGCTAATAAATGTCGAAATGAAGTCGGATTTCAAACATTAATATTAGTTTTCCAATACATGCGCGAGAGTACCCTCCAGTATAATTTCAGCCAGAATTCTTAAGTGCTCGAGGTCTGACTAGATTGACACAAAATTTGGTGCAGGTAATATTTCAGGCGTAGAATAGATTAAAAGGGAGCAAAAAGTTTTTTTTTGTAATCGTGATGGTTTCTCCGACATTACGTGTTGTTTTTTGACGAAATCTAACGATTATGATTCTGCAGATGGAATTTTTATGTTTCAAGACCTGATTAAACGCAAAATATGTCTTAGGTATTTTCCTTACTAGTTCATTTGTTTTTTAAACAGAAAACTAGCAATCGTGTCTAATCGGAATTTTGCCAAATTTTCCTTTATAAACTTCATTAAAAAGTAAACTTTTTTTGCCCGTCGTTATTTGAAACAACATGCTGTAATTTTTTCGTACGTGTGACACAGAAGTCACACGTAGAGATGGTATTGCTAGTGCTCTTGAATATTTTTATAATTCATCTCTCTGTCTGTAGGAACTCTGCTTATGATTTGAATTTATGTGTACAGCATTGGATTGCAACTTTGGGGTAATATAATATTGAATATACTCTAAAAGTGTCCGAAATGTCCCCACTTGAAAGTACGCTTAAAATATTTTCAAGAAATAAGACAAAAAACCCTGCGAAATCTAGAACTTGAAGAGTATTTGCAGGATTTTTAAGTACATTGCATTATACTGTCAATTTTCTGTAGGATAATTCTAAATCCAACTTTTATAGCTACCTTTAGGATATTTTCGTAATTCAGGCCTGTAGTGCATCTGATTTCCCCTATAGACAGTTGTCCGTTGAACGTTGCGTAGAGCTGGAAACAAAGTAGCATCCATATGTATAAGTAAGGCACACCGGTTTAAAATATTAAATTACTTTCATAAAGTATGATTTCTCTAGGATCAGTCTGTCAAATTCTAATCGATCATCATATTCTTTGCCCGCAGTTGATCGGCTAAGCTGGTTTCAAAACCTCCATGATTCGTTTCATATAATTCTCCTGCATAAAAAGGAAGAAAAATATAATAACCATTATACACGTCTGCAAGTTTTTACCTATAGCATCGGTAAGTTCTCCTTGAAAAGGAGGGGAAAAAAATCTAGTATCACATGCAAACGCTCTTAGAAACTTTTTAGCAGAATCTCTTTTTCACGATTGTGGCTAGAGACACGCAATTTTCCTGGAATTGGACTGTTGGAGAGTCAATCTGAAAAAAAAGTTGAAATCCTCTCATACTATGCCAGCACTGACTTAATCATGTCTGGATGCTCCAACCTTGTGCGGATTATAGGAAAGCAGAACAGTGTTTGAAATTCACCTTTGAGTTATAGGAGCCATGTGGCGCATCAAGCCCGATTTTTAGGTGCCATTGAAGATTTTTTAGGGGCCAAATTGACTTTTTGCCTATATATTACGGCGCATTTAGTGAAAAGTTAGACGCAAGATGTTTTCGTAACAGAACTAGTAAGTAGCTGTAACTTATGGGGAAGACAAAAGCACTAAGAATGAAATCGTGAAGAATAGAAATAGCAAGCTTTCACTTGTAGTGCTGAAAATTTTGAGTTTTTTCACTTCAATTGTTTTTCTTTCTTCATGTGACTTCCTATGAAAATCTAGATTTTTAGGGGGCAATTTTTAGGGGCCATGTTGGCGGAGAGCCTTCATTTTTTAGGCGCCATGACCGATTTTTTAGGCGCATTTGGCGCGTTGACACCTGTGAGTTTCGAACACTGATTTATTTATTTACTTTTTTTTTCATGTTGTTATCTTTCTTAAAATAGAAAGTGGTAAATTAACCTACCATCCGTGACCGGATATGCGTTTGGCTTGGCCTTAAGCTTATTCCTCTGGAGAAACTGCCGCCTTTGTTCAGCTGATAGTGCACCTAGAAAGTATAACATAATTTTCATATTATGAATAATCCCAATTTTTAAAAACTTTGACCTAAAAATACGAGATAAGAAAACCAAAATATTGATGGAATGTTATGTTGTACTCAAAGATACGCACGAAAATACTCGCAGATATTATGTACGTGCCATACGTAAAAATCTCTCAAATTTTGATTTCCTGTGAAGAAAAACGCCCAACAATGTTAAGTTAAACATGTAACATAAATCTGGCAGCTCTGAGTTCATTTTCGAGTTTCATTCATCAGTGTGAAGAATGGATTCCATCCTGTTGCACGCAAGAAATACAGCCCCGTTTATAAATGTCGTTGGCTAATACGGCTCAAATATCACGATAGTTAGAGTCAAAATATCTAAAAGCCACCACATAGTGTGCAACGAGTGTAGTGTAGATGATGATTTTTTTTTCCAAATTTACCGCGCCCAGAGGCAGTTGTCTAATCACCGAAAACGAGTAGACGGCAACTTTAGGCCGGCTCGGTGAGTGCCGGTAGTTGCCGGTTTCGTTGTTGCTGTTCATTGGTTTTGTTAACAATCGAATCGTGATCTTTCTTAGTGGTCCATACCAACGAATTTCATCCCTTATTCCTTTGATTCGCGGGTTATGTTGATAAATATTATGTTTAGAATTGTCAGGTTATAGTTAACTGCAAGTTGTCGTTGCTTGTTTGCAGTTACAGCGACTTGAAATTGCCCCCAGACGCGGTGAACTTGTACAAGCGTGATCCAACCTAGAGTCCCTTTATACCCAGAGTTAAGACAACTCACTTTTGGTTGGGCTGAAAGTGGCCTAAAAAAAAATCCAATTCTGATTGGTTCTCGCTCATGGAGGCCGAAACGAGTGCACCAAGATGGCGGTACCTCGAATGTGAACAAGAATAATGAAAATATTACCTAATTGTGGATTATCAAGAGTAAATTGTTATTTCCATCGGTCCAAAATGAAAATAGATTAAGAAATTATTCACAAACCAATCTCATTTTCTTTTTAAGTAATCAATTTGTTGATGTTGTTGTTTTTGTTTGACAGACATCGCAGGATTCCTGATCCTTATCCCTCAATATCGTTCGTTTGGGTGCACTCGTTTCGGCCTCCATGGCCAGCCAAGGCCGGCTGCCAGTCAGCTGATAATCGAGTTGTCTTAACTCTGGGTATAAAGGGACTCTAATCCAACCTAAGTCATCTCTTAAGGAGTACATTCCAGACTTTTTTAATGTTATCATCGTGGTTCCCGAGTCATAATACCCTTGAAATTTTCTCCAGTGGTGTGGCGTGAATTCCAATGTATCGATTGTTATGCCATTTAAACCTATGGCAAAGAATCGATTATTAAGGTGTTCGCTGCGAATACCCTGTTTATCGATCCTTTTCAATAGGTTTAAATGGCATAAAAATCGATGTATCGCAATTCACACCATGCCACTGATTCGCTCGGCTGTATCTCTTGCGTGCAATAGACCCATACTGCCGCACGAAAGATCGAGTCAACAGGAGAGGTTGGACAAAATTTGGAAACTTTAAAAGCTTGTAACTTCGTTTATACAAAACTTTAAGGTCCTAAAAGTGGTTCTTTTGGTTTTTTCGTGAAATTTGCTTCTAGAAGCACCCCTTAGAATTTTAAATAGAGCCTCAATGACAAGATTGATGGTATTTGTTCCTGAGTGACTTTTTTTTTTGTCAGCATGCTGCTATGAGTAGAACTCCGAATGGAATGTAATGGACGCCGTAAAAAAGAACGGGGTTTTCCTCAAGTGTGGACTTAGAAAAAAAACAGCGTTAAGGACGTAACTATGCTTTGGCACATATGCGTTTTTTCAAGGCTACCTTTGTGGATAGATTCATTCTGCTTAGTGACGTCAAAGAGGATTGACGTCATTGGTTAAAGGCAGTATGGACGATGATTATGCGATCCTCTCCGGAAAATTCTTTGATAAAAAAACTAAAAGTGGGCGAGGAGAGGATGAACTTATTTTTTCCTCTTTTTTTGCTTGGTTTGTGGTAATGTATAATGGTGTTTTTGACCTATATGAACTATGTTTGGCTATTTAACTCGTCAAGTTACTCACAAAATTACACCATATTTTATTCTATACTTCAGGAATTTAAACAGAGATGCAAAAAGCTAAATGTAAATCCATTGTTCTATGAAGAAATTTTATATATTATTTTATATTACAATTTATAAAACTCCTGTTTTCATTAGTTTTACAGACCTGTTTGGAATTAATAGTTACAATAATGAAAACGCGACCATGTTACTGCACTTATATTTCTTGCCTCAAAGTTGCGGGTTCAGACCAATTCACATTAATCTCTGGTTTCAACATGCAGTTTTTTGGTTCTTAAGTGTACCTAAATACTGTTTCTGTGTATAACATAAGAGCTCTTTCTTAGGGTAGTATTTCACACACAAAAAATGCATTTCTGTTGCATGACTTGTTTTTATCCCTTTTCGTGACGTCTTGTCGTTTCCCAGACGAAAGAAATAAACTTCATTCCAATGTTGTAGAATTGACTCAAACTAACCAAATTTTTATGAGAGTCTGACTTTGCAATTTCTGTTCAAACTTTAAATAATTGTTACGTATAATTAAAAAAAACTTCAGTGAAAGTCTTAGTTGGACATACCAAATAGTTTTCAAGTAAAATTAAAACTATTGAATGGTTATTTTGCAGAACCTTGAAATAAAGCAATGTTTCTTCGTCTGGAAAAAGATTATTTTAGCCAATTCAATCCCAAATGATTAGCCAATTTTAAATAAAAAATATGGCACTAACAAGGAACCATAGGATGAATTTAGGGGCTTCAAACTTCACATACATCCTAAAAGGACCTAGGAAACACCATGAAGCAAAGTTATTTGAAGTTCACGGAAGAATAGAGGTAGAAAAGGGCTTAAGTCCTAACTTGTACATTTCAAATTAATTGTGGTAACTAGTACTCTAATAAATTAGGTTACCACCCCAAATGTTGCAGTACTGCCAAAATGAATTGGAAATGTACGCATCATCCAACATATTGGGGTAGTGCCACAATTTTAGGGAAGAACCCCTACTCAATACTTTTTTCCGTGTTGCTCAAAAACAGCATATCCTAAGAACCAGCACTGGTTTGACTTACGCGGCATTAGCTCCATATCTTGAGACGTCGAACAGGTATCCTTCGGGGTGAGCACAATCAAACTAGTAGTATTTAAGCTCATTTCCACAGCATCACAGCACAAAATAAAAATAAGTATATACAAAACACAAAAGTAAGCAATATGAGTATGTTTCATTGATGAGATATGGCACTTTGGAGCAGTACTAATTTTTACAGTTAAACGTACGGAAACCGTGAGAAACAAGTTCAACAACACGACGAACGTTGCTCTCAGGTGCGTTAAGTAAAGCCGATGCGCGCGGAAAATAATTTCAGTCGCATTCCCGCTAGTTACGCACGACTAGAGCTTTGATCTTTTTGCCGTCGAAATTTTTTCCCGACTGATAGTGAGTTGAATTTTAAAAGTACCAAAATAGATGGGAAGGGGCAAAAGAGTGGAAAAAATTCCGTGATTTTTTTGTTTTTGTTTTCCCCTCTCGGAGTTCATCATGCATGCGTTCCGTGCATCTGGTTGGTCCTGCGTGCCGAGTGCTCACCCTTCCATTAAAGAAGATTCATTTTTTTCCCCGTGTCTCAGATCTGGGGAAAAAAGTGTTTTATTTCTACCAACTCGCATGTTGTGCGCAGAGGTTTTCAGCGAATTGTCGAACGAATCATGGTTGCTTTCGAGATTCGCATGGCTGCCGCACCGGGAGATACACTGAGAAAAAATTCTCGGCGTTTTTACCAAGGTCCCTTGGTCCCTTTACCATCTCACTTTTTTACCAATTATCGGTAATTTTACCAAGACTTGTAAAGCTTACCTAGAAACTGGTATTATTACTGTTTTTTTCAGGTAAGAATACCACTTTTATTGGTAATCAATTCCCGGTAAATTTACCATTTTTTGTCGGTAATTCTACCACAGTCGATAAAAAATATTGGCGTTTTTACCAAGGTCCAGTAAAATTACCGAGAAAGTTCAAGAATTTTACCGAGATTTCTCGGTAAAATTACCAATTCCATAAATGGTAACTTTACTAAGGAAAAATTGGGATCAAATAGATAACCCTGAATTCTTGGTAATTTTACCCTTTTTTTAGTAAATACACCGAGATTTTTTTTCAGTGTAGCTCCACGACTCTTCTCCCTAAGTTCGGTGTAACTTTTGAAGATTATGCCTGATTGGATACATTAATATATATATTTTCAGATTTGTTTCGAAATCTAGACTCTATAAATGTTTTGTTTTTGTTTTCTTGTATCATCCGACAGTTTGATTTTAATTTATGTTTCAGGTATGATAACTACAACATGAATGTAAACGAATGGATCCGTGAGTCGTATTCATTTATTTCAAAAAATTTAATCTGCCAAAAATGTTATCAATATTTTAAGATTTTGCTTAATACTTAAAAAATAAAATTGGTAACTACTTGGTTAAGTATTAATACTCAACTATCGTATTGTAATCATCGACGTAGCTAGTTCCAACTCGTATTGAATTTTTTTCCTCACGTAAACAAACCAATTGAAATTGCTCCTGATATTTTTCTGCCTTCATAAAAGCATTCAATCGTTGAGCCTTTCATTCAAAGCTGGAGGATTTTCTCTCCAGGAAAAAATTGTTAGCGAGAACTCTGGCTGTTCGGTGAAACCAAGACAGTCACGAAAACTCATGAGAAATGACTCTTTTCTAAAAAAAAACGTCGGTGAGGCCATAACTCTGACTATGGGGCGTTTTTCGGGAGAAAAAACTTATTTTGAATCTCAGATCTCGCCCTCACAGTACGAAAACCCTTTTACACCCTGTATGCTTGCTCTTCGGGTAAATAGACATTATTTAGGAAAGTGAAGTTGAAGAATATTCTAGATTATAACATTGCTAGTGCCATAGCCTGCATTCCGAATGCACTATATTTTCGTCGAGGAAAGCATAATCTTTTTCGTTGTTTTGACAATTTTTGCGAATAATCTCAGCCAAAGAAAACTTATTTTGATCCATGAAACCCGTCCCTGTGGTACCTGTTGTGTAGCTGTATAACCTTAGGACACCCAGTAGGATTTCTCTCAGAGAGGAAATTAATTTTTACTATCATTTAAGAGTGAAAATTTGAAGAATTCAAGATTATGACACAGCTAGTTTCAGTGCCTGCATTCCGAATTCATTATCTTTTTGTTGAGGAAAGCATAATCCTCCTCGTGGTTTTGGACCATTTTTGGGAATTATTTTTAGCCAATCAAAGAAAACTTTTCTTGATCCGTATGAAACCCGTTCCTGTTGTGTAGCTGTCCCAGGATTCCTTTCTGAGGGAGAATAAATTATTATTATTTAGGATGGAAAATTTGAAGAATTCTAGAATATAACACAGCTAGTTTCAGTGCCTGCATTCTGAAAGCATTATCCTCTTGTCGAGGCAAGCATAATTCGTATCATCCCCCCCCCCTCATTTGAGCGACGCACCACTCCAGCGAAGACAAGGATGGTGCCGTCGCTTAAATTTTAAATGGGGGGCCTGTCTGGAACTACGAGCATTTATCACCCGCTGCCGAAAGGGCTCCTCCATTAATAGTTCCGGCCTGTTTATTTTTGGAACAACATTTCATCTCGAAATTAAAGTGCTCCGTCCGCGGCCCGCGACTGTTGACCTAATAAAAGCGGGCGCTCCACTCAAAGGAACCGCGATTGTCGAATCGCCATCGAGATAATTTAATCGATAAAGCGGTATCTTAGCAACGCTATCTAATCGATTGTGGTCGTTCGATGAGGACTCGAGAATCGACCCGGAGCTCGGTTTTCTCCGAGGCCGAGTTCGTGAAAGTCGTTTGAACTTTAAGTTCTATTCAAAACGCTGGCTATGATTTCCCGCTGCATTTTTACGATAGTGCCGGAGACAATTCTGCGGTTTTGTGGTGAAAGCGCGTAACCGGATATTAAGATGAGCTCTGTTGTGCTTTTGACTCTGTGATGTTCAGGGCTCACCTCGAAGTGAAGTTGAGTTCTTATGTCATGGTTTTATAAGAGGAGGGGTCACACAAGCCGGTGAAAAAGTTCAGTCGTGACCTTTAAGTTTATCGTGGATTCTTGTGAAAAAGGAGAGGAAACGCTAGCGAACATAACTTCGCTGCCAACCGAGACGATCTTTGGTGTGAGAGAAGGATGAAACATACATGAGAGTCGCTTTGGCAGCGCTCTATGGCGCTCTGCGACGCCTAACCGTCATACTGCCGTGCTAAGGAAAAACGCCATATGGACATTCGAGAGTTGCTAAATTTCTCCGGGTAAAACATGAATTTTTGAGGGAAGTTATGAACATTTTTCATTGAAATCTTTAGATAATTTGGATTAAACAAGATCTTTTGCAGATAGGCAGTATTGTTCTTTAGCCATCGTTGAGCATTGTGTTTGGCGCAATGCGTGAAGTATTCACACGGTCTTGTAGGCGCGAAGATGCGTTTTAAGCCGACGGAGCCAATCGCACTATGTTTCGAGCAATGCTTGAAGTATTCTCACAGTCTTGTAGGCGCTAAAATTTGGCAACGTGCGCGGGAGCCGAGTGCGTCCTGATTTGGATAACGAACCGTGAAAAATGCGTTTAGCCTTTGTTTGCCATCGCCGAGCCGGCCTAAACAGGAGCAAAGCTCCGCCTTCCCGACATAAACGACGTATCTACACGGAGTTCTCGTTGATTTTACGCGGTTTTCCGATCGACGAGCAGCTCTGCGTGGTGGCATGCGACAGTGGATCCGCGGCTCATCCGGTGCGTGCGCCAAACCTCGACGCTTTTCCGACGGAACCTATTCCCGCGTGAGCCCTGGAAAGCATGGAGGTCAACGGACGACGGGGCTCTTGACGGGAGGCGGTTACGTGCTTTTGTCAGGCCGGCGACGCGATGTATTGAATCGCACTAATGAAGTTGCTGTTTGCTCTCGTGAGCACATATTTTGCCCCCCCCCACCCCACGATTCACAAACTTCGGTCCCCGCCACCGACTTTCACCGCGGCCGGCCGTCCCCTCATTCGTGCGTTTTCGAAAATTGCGCGCTCCAATGAAAATAAAAAATAACGCAAACAAACAAACAAGTCGGATACTCTGCCGTGCTAAGGAAAAACGCCATATGAAAATCCGAGAGTTGCCAAATTTCCTTCGATAAAACGTTCATTTTTAAGGAAATTAATGAATATTTGTCTCTGAGATTTTCAGAATCTTTCGGTGAAATTGCGAACGAAATTATCTGAAAAATTGGAAGGAAAATATTCACAAGTTTACCATGAAATTCGTGTTTTATCGAAGGAAATTTCGCAACGCCTGAAGGTTCATACGGCGTTCTTCCTTAGCACGGTAGTACTATGTATACGTGTGTGTTGAAAGAACGCTCAGCGATCTTTGGGATTTTAAAGTGGAAATTTGTTAATTTTCGTGCCAATAATTTCACCGCCTTTAACAAAAAGGAACCAAGCCACTTACAGATATATTGCTAAATTAAACTGAGCAGTTAATTTTTTTACAAGAGAACGTGTGTGCGGGGAAGGGTGGATACATGGGGTTTTAAAAGAAATGAGGAAGTGCTAACTCTCCGAAGGGCAATGGATGAACAAGGTGTTATGTAGTAGTAGTAAAATAATTTTATTTTAAAGCGGTGCTTTAGCATCTAAGGCCATTTACACCTCTAAAGAAGGCAGTAACAGTAATTTGTCGTGCTGGAACGCAGGAAGAACGCCGTGTGAGCTTTCATCCGTTGTCATTTTTATTTTAAAAAAAAAAAAAAAAAAAAAAAAAAAAAAAAAAAAAAAAACACGAATTCACCCGGGAAAGTGAATCTTTTTCTTCAAACTTTTCCGACAATTTTTTTCCCCGCAATTTATTTATTTTAAGTCTATTAGGTTTATGGAAAGTCTGCAGCGTTGCAAATTGAGATTCGTGGTCTCACGCATTGGCTTTCGATAAGTGTGTTACATTTCTGCAACTTTTCCGGGAAAGTAGATTTTAGCCGAAAATTCCCTGGAAAATTTCTAATTCGGCAAACGGCAAAGTGTCCACGTAAAGGGCTACCCTTAAGGTTCGGGACGAAATTGAGATAAAAAATTTATACCACAATTTTTGGGAGAGGGTAAAATTATTGCATTTGGCGCAAAGCACACACACAAATTTAAAAAAATGAACACTTAAATTTTTTCGGCTATGCTGAGAGTATAATTAGGAAAGATTTATTCCAAAAGCACTTACCAGAGATACACGCCATTTGCATCAATGTAATCTCGTTGGTTTCCCTGTGCCATATGCCATCTACTGATTCGAGGAAAACCGGAATTGGTCACGAAAAAAGGGCAAATTAACACAAAAATTCATCCGTGAAAAAAGCAGGAAGTTTTAAGCCATCCCAGCCTCCTTTTTAGCTGCAAAAAGCAGTATGCAGTAAAGCAGTACATGGAGTTTAGTAAAATGTGTGTGAAAATCTGCATGTTGAGGAAAAACGCCGTATGAACATTCGGAAGTTGCCAAATTGCCTCCTATAAAATATTCATTTTGAAGGATTATAGATATTTCATTTCCTCGTACATTTTAATATAATTTAGATAAGACTGCGATTAAACTTCTCTGAAAAATTACAGATTTTCTTCGAAATTCGTATCTTATCAAACGGAATTTTGCAACGTCTGAAGACTCCTACAGCGTACGTCCATAGCATAACAGAAATAAATATTTGCGTTAAATTTTAGCCTTGTTCTACCCATTTCTTACTTTTTTATTCAATCGTCACCCTCTGGCCAAAGTATCGCAAGTGCCATGTTACGTTTAAAAATTTCAACCTCCATTGTATTTTCTTACAAAGAAATTGTTGGTTGAATTAGTTTTGACCTTTCACTTAATTTTATCGGCAGCACAAAGAAAATTGAGTGAAATTTTCGGACAGCTTCGTTGAACAATTTCTCTGTTTTTTTTTTTTTTTTTTTTTTTTTTTTAAGAGTTTTATTTATTGTAACTTCCAATTAGAGGAAACATATACAATTATCATAAGTAAGAAATAATGTACGGTAAAGCAACGACTGGTTAATTGCTTATTATCACAAAATTAAAGAAACTAAACCTGAGACTTAATTCAGATTAAAAGGACATTCATAAAAATCAAACGGGTGAGATGAGTGAAGATCTGATGTAGTGAGAAGATTGTCTTTAAAGATGAGAAATAAGTTATGCAAGTTGTTTAAAAATCGGAATCAGCGTTGGTTACAAGCTCCCAAGGCTTTTTCCTCTTAAGTCTCCTAATTTCTTTAATATTATTTAAAAGTTCAATTACAGAATTTCTCTGTAAAAAAGTAAAATGGAGGCGGAAATTCTTAAACGTCGTATGACACTTATGATACTTTGGCCGGAAGGTGATGCCATTGTATTCGTACTTCCAAGCCAGTGGCGTGGCGTGCTTTGCGATGTATCGATTGATCTGCCATTTAAACCTATGAAAAAAGATCGATATACAGGGTGTTCGCAACGGACACTTTAATAATCGATTCTTCGGCATGTCTTCCAATGGGGAAATATCGATAATCGAGCATTCACGCCATGCCACTGTTCCAAGCTATGCGTTTCTGCTCATCGGAAGCGATAAGCTCGTCGCTTCGAAGCGGCAACGCGCCTCTCCTGGCTTTCCGGGTGGGTTCATAGACTCCCGCACCCCCGCCCGCGCCCCCTCGTGGAACCCTCCACCTTGCCCCACCGCAAATTCCCCACTCGCGCGCTTTCGGGGAAGACGTTACAGTCTGCGAATTCAGCGGTGGCGCGGGACTTTTTGGCGGCGGGCCAGTCTCATCGGCGGATGCAGATTGGCTTCCCTTGGCGGTGTGGCGGCTCCCGCACATACCTCATTATCTGCTCGACTTAAAAGAGAACCCAGAGCAGACCCCTCGCGATCTACCTCTTATTTTTAAGGGTAGTGACGTGAGGGTAGTTTGCGTTTCCAGGAGAGCGCTCAGCCGGTTCTGTATTGGTATCTGATGAAGATCAAATGGACGGATTGCTACCGAACAGAACTATTGGTATGTGCGGGCGGGAAAGATTAGGTGTGCTCGTTACTTCTCGGGTGGTAAGAATGCTTGTGAATGGACCACTAGACAAGGTACGAATTTAAACATTCTGATACGTGTTTCTTAACCAGAATTTTACGTAAAACACGATTCGCACAACGAAAATTACTGAAACCAACTCCTAACGAAGATATTAACGTTTTTATTTCAGATTGGTTACGAGGAATTTGAACTGCCCGCTCACAAGAAACTCAAAGCTCTACGTGAGTCAAATCGTGCACTACAACGGTTTCAACAAGCTTCTCAATCGAGCAATGTTCACTTCCCACCATGTGTTGCCCAAACTATAAGCAATTTGCCACAACTGAGGCAAAGCGTCAAGATTGAGGTTTTTATATCGCAAGGACTGTCAGCGTTTAGCGCATGATGTGAATCATGCAGAGCATTGAGTTTTAATGAGCGGGTGTTTGAATTCACGCATCAGGAATCATTTGGACTGAGTCAAGCAGAAAGGAACCAACCCACATTTTGGAAAAAAATGAGTTATGAGTGGTTTTGAACTCAACCACTGCTCTACTATCCATCGCCAAAAATTCAAAATTTTTGTTGGAGCAAATTTTTCAGAAATTGAACTTTAAGTTTAACTTTTACATTGAGGCTTATGCAGGAGCTAAACTTTAAGTCTCTTTTTCTCGGTTCGATCCCGATGTGGCTTGGTTCCTTTCTGTTTAACTCCGTCCATTTAATATCTTTGTAAGGAGTTGATTTTGTTAATTTTTGTTGTGCGCGTCTTATTCTACGTGAAATTTTAGTCAGGAAACATGTATCAGAATTCTGAAATTCGTACCTTGTCTAGTGATCCATTTACACTCCATTCACACTCTCTTTCATACCTTACAGGGATATGTTTGAATACTTTTCCTCTAGATTTTTAGAGAAATTCATTCACAAATTAACACAAATTATCTGAAAATTTGAACAGGAAATATTCTTACCATTCCGTAAAAATTAACAATTTCATCGGAGGAAATTCGGCAACTGTCGATTGTTTATACGGCGTTCTTCCTCTTGCCCTCACCAGTAGTATTGCTTCATTTTCCCTACGGCTCCTTTGTCTACAACTTTCTCTATCAATACCGGTAATCAGCCCGGAGGTGGGTAGAAACTTCCGAGACACCCTGTAGAATTCCGAGCAGACGAAACGTCAGGATCAGGACTATTCGACTCGGCAGACGTGGATATGGATAAGAGTAATCGGCGATCTGTGGATTAAGGACGGCGAACATCTCATTATCCTGCGTCGGGCCCGAGTATTTGTAGGTCTTCCCTCGGGTGAGGCGCGTCGGGAGAGACGGGATCGAGGGCTCAGACAAGTGGGGTTAATAGCACGTGTATCGGGTCGATCTGATACCCGCTAGATTAGCATCCAGAGCCAGCGCTTTCGTCCGGCGGGCGCGCTGGGGTCGGCTTGGCGTAACCATTTCGTGGAAACCACGCTGTCGTGGTCTCAGAGGTGGGATCATACTTGGAATGAATTACAGAGAAAGGCTCTATTTTCGAGGAATGAGTTAAGGGTGACCTTGAATTTAAGAGAAATGCGTAGAGACGAAGTGGGACCTGAGACCCTCCGTTGATATTTCGGCAAGGGCTGAAGCTTTTACTTTCGGGACTACAACATTCAACTGTTGACCTAACCACCAGTGGGCCGATTTTTGAAATTGAGAGGCAATGTTATAGACAAAGAAGACAAAAACGATATGAAGGGATCCTTTTGGTGGAAGCGAGTGGTTGCTAGGGACAAAGGAGGTATAAAGGTGGTGCAATTGACTAACTGACGACGTTACATGGGAGACCCTTTAGCTCGTGCATCATTTTCTCCCATAGCATATGAGAATTATCCAAATTAACCAATGGATCGCTCCATACTCGCATTATGTCCTCTTTGTCTATCGATTCTTCTATAAATGTCAACTATCAGCCCGCAGGTGGATGTTAAACAACGTTTTGAGTATTTCTTTTCACGAACAAACCGAAGTTTGATGTCTATCAAATTGGCTCTATCTATTTGGTGTGTCAATTCGTGTGGCTCATTTCGTCTTTCGAAACTCATCATCTACCTAGTGGCTAGGATGACTGTTGCTACCTCATAATTGTCCGTTCGGAAGTACGTGTTGAATCCCTTAAAGTAAAAGTCTCTGTCATTGATGGCTAAATGCGAAAAAAGGCCTTCATTTTTTATAGTATGCAACCTGGGCATCCTTAAAGCACGAATAGTTGCATGAACGTGTTCGCTGAAATTCGCTTTTATAATTGAAGAAATTTGCATATTCATGGCGAAATGCGAATATTTGCACCAACAGCAAATATGTTTAAAAATCTCCGTTTATGTTTCATTTCATCTCAGGGAAGCTCATTCTAATTATTTCTTGCAATTATACGTGATTTTTATAAAAACATTAGTGACGACAATTTACAGAACGAAATTCAAAAGGAACCGTCGGTCAGTGTTCCTATAAAATATCCTGCGTAGTCATGCACCGTTGCAAATTAAGGGACGCATCATTTGGCTTCAGCCATCGACATGTAGATAATCATCTCAAAAAGTTTTTACGCTCAATAGAGATGTTGCATGTGTGAGGAATTTGCGATTTGCCTTATGATTCGAATGTAAAAGTTTGCGAGAAACACGATGGTGCCACTGGTTTTCTCTGAAATCAACTTCCAAACTCAAAAAAGCTCTCAAATTGAGGCCAAAATGGAGGGGATATCCCACGCCATCCTGAGAGTCCACCTCTACATCAAGACAAACTCTCCATCCAAAGATAGGGAGCAAATACATTAGCAGTGATGCCGTGTTGTCAGTTTTAGAGTCTCCAAATAAAGTGGCAGCCCTGTCAGTGTATTTGCTCCCTACCTTTGCATGGAGAGTTCGTCCTGATGTACAGATGGACTTTCAGGATAGCGTGGGATATCCCCATCCCCTCCATTTTGGCCTCAACTTGAGAGCTTTTTTTTAACTTGGGAGTTGATTTCAGAGAAAACCAGTGGCACCATCGTGTTTCTCGCAAACTTTTGCATAAGAATCATAAGGCAAATCGCAAATTCCTCACACATGCAACATCTCCATTATAGCGCACGGTGGCCAAATCACCACCCCGCTGACGGCAAACGTGCATAAAGCAATTTTGGTGATAACGCCTGAATACCACTATTCGTGCTCTGTGGATGTCTGGATTGCATACCCGAGAACTTGAAGGCGCGTTGGCTTTCTATTCTCCCACAACAGCGTGTAGTCTCGTGTTTCCAAGTTGCCAAATGAGAGTTACCATTTAGTCGGGCTGGTGCAAATCAATGGGCCGGGAACAGCATAGCACGAAGGGTGGTGGAGTTAGGTTGGCGGTGGGGAGGGTGGGGGGCTGAAACCGCGAAAAAGAGCGAAAAGCGGGTTTGGGGTCAATTTTTTTACAATTTGACGTACGAGTTGGAATCGAACGGTAACC
>NW_017547427.1:1964550-2081705 GCF_001854935.1 Bemisia tabaci
CATTGCGGTAACTGGTAAGCCGAGGCTGATCGGGTAGCAGCGCGGGTAACGACTCTCTGAACGGAATTCCGTTTCGGCGGGATTTTGTGGCTGCGGCGCCCCCGCTCGGGTGTGTGAGTGAGTGGTTACTGTGCTAAGTAAGAATGCCGTATGAGCAATGAGGTCTTGCTAAAGTTCCTTCGAAAAATCACACATTTCAGGAAAATTTGCAAGGATTTATCTTCCGATTTTTGTAGAGATTTTCGTTCGGAATTTGATTTACACATTTTGAATATTTCAAGGAACAATATTCATAACTTCCTGCGGAGAGAAATATATTCTGAGAGGAAGTTTGGCAACACTCATGCGGCGTTTTTACGCGGCATGACGGAGTGAGCGTGCGATTGTGTTTTTAAGTGTCCCTTACCAGCGTGTAGCTTATGCAGGACGCTGGATTGGTCGATTGTATGTTTGTATACCGACTTATGAAACTTTAATTAGATAACTCTATTTTTCTCTGAAGTGTCTCCCTCAAGATTTCTCAAGGAACGTAGATCTTGGCAGTTTCACTCTGAAAAAAAGTGATCTCAATGGGCCTCTTGACCAGGTATCAATCAAAGAGTCACACAGGAAATCGACTCGAGAGTGGTGAAAGCACCTTCAAATAGTATTCGATAGTGGTTCGATGCATCGTTTGGCTCAAAACAATGGAACATAATCTCAATCAAAAAATTTTTAAGATTCAAGTTGGAAAAATTGAAAATGAGAAAAATTCTAACAATTTCACTCTTCATTTTCATCTTGTACTCACCTGTATCAAAAATCCATCACAAAAACCCCGATCCTTCAGATTACTCAATTGACTTTCGAGGCTACACTGGAAAAAAACCACATTGGATCTAGAGTCCAGACTCTTAAAAACGTCGACAAGAAAAAATACTCTTGATTCAATCAGATTTAAGCTTAAATCAAGAACCAAGCCTCTTAATTTGAGCGGATTTCCTTTTTATTTAAGCTTAAATCTGATTGTATGAAGAGTATTTTTTCTTGCCAATGTTTTCAAGAGTCTGGACTCTAGATCCAATGTGCTTTTTTTTCAGTGTATGTTTACATGTTGAGCCAATCGATATCGATACAGTCCCACTTGTTTAATGTATCGAATACGATCCATTTATCTTAATGCTGACCCAGAATTTTTATTTTACTCCTCGTGTTCATGACTCAGAGTTCATATTTTCGACTGAAGCGCGTTTGTCACTTCCATCCAGGCGCCGGAAGAAAACAAATCAATCGGGGTGGTTATTTTTATACGCTCACAACGGAGGCATTATTTACGAGGAGAACTTCGAGGATGGTGGAAACTTTCGGGAACCGTGATAAATTTCAAAAGAATATTTTGAGACCCCCGGCTCTCTGCCATTGTCCTGGGTCCTGGTTTCTCCAAACGGGATAGTGATTATATTTACGCGTTATTAAAGTTTTTGAGATGTAAGTTGAGTTATAGCTCGGAGTTTGAGCCATTGCTCGGCTTACTTCTTTTTATTGCAAGTTTTAGATGTGAATAAGTGACATATGTCATCGTGAGATGCATTTAACTTTGATACCATTCGGACCGCGTTTTGTAGAAAGGGACCAAGCCACATCAGCTACTGCCACTTAATCGGGCAGTTTAATTTTTTACATGAAACCGGTTGTGCGGATTTTTCTACAAAGTTCAGTGAATATTCTGTGTAGTGCGAAGAAAATTTCTTAAGATTTTCAAAAGGATCCGCATGAACATGCTCTCGTAAAAAATTAAATTGCCCGGTTAATTTTGGCAGTAGCTGGTGTGGTTTGGTTCCTTCCGGTTAACGCGATCCATTTACACGTTTTATCAACATAACACCACACAGTAAGGAAAAGTAACCAGAAATCTGTGTTAATTTAAAAGGTAAAATACAAAGTAATGCACAATTTTGGTTAATTTATTTTCGTTAGTTCTTGTTTAAGCTAACCTGACGAAATATTTTGATTGAATAAGCCGGATATTTTCGTTAAAAATCTCGAAATCCTAAAATATCGACATGTAGAAATGGAGACTAACCCAGATTTTGTACTTGAAAGCTCAGTGTTCTAACTCACTACTCAACAGTTGAATGAAAGTGATGATACCGTGATGGCTTTATGGATCAGCAGGATACTTTCCTACTCGGGAGATGATTGACCTATATGATTTAGATTGTTTTAACCGAATTTTTTGTTGATCAATTTCATTGGTTTGGTTGATGTGAACAAACGAAAATAAACGCTAAGTGGCCAAAAACCCCGGAAATTTTGATCTTGTAAAAGTTGCGGAGAAAGCTCTCAAAATGTGATTAAATTCTCAAAATTTTCGACAAATTTTTAAGACTCATCGTGATTTCCATGGGGTATTTATTTGAATTTGCTCGTGCACAGTAAACACTGAAAATTGTATGGTCTCAGACTGCGTACAATGTGAGGATCAACAATTTATTGACTTCACATTCGAGTTCTTTCAACAAAATAAATAAGTTGTTAATTTGTAACACAATGATGTGGCCAAAGTGCTAAAGAAACGTGCAAGTGTGTAAAAGTTATTGATTTTAAATTGAAAAAAAATTTATTTAAAGTTTGTTTTCTTAATAAAAAGTTCCTGACGATGGCAATTTTGCCGGAAAGCTTTGACCAAAATCTATATCAATAAAACCATTTTCTGTAAGTTAACACTTGCACATTTTTTTAGCACTTTGCCTACATGCCTATACCTAACAAGGAAAATAAATAAAAAGATGCACTTCTAGTGATTGTTAGACCAGGTAAAATATTTTTACGGCGTATTTTAGACTTTTTTAGGTTTTTCCCTGAAAAAATAAGTCATTCAACTTCATTTTCCTCCTTCTTCTAAATTGTGACCGCGATGATGAGGAGATAGAGCGAATTGATTTTATTGCGGGCAAAAAAATTTGCAGTAGAGTAAGCAGCGTCTCGTCAGATCATCGAAAAATCGGATTTTAATATTCAACGAAACTTCTGTACGCAATGTCGTAGACACAACCGCGAATGGTTTATGCTTTGTTTCACAAAATAAAAAAAGTAAAAAAAAAACTGCTTTCAGATGCATTGTCATCCGTCGAACACGTGCTTTGCACCTGCTAGATTCGAAATAAAAGTAGATTTTCCTCAAAATTACCTCTCTTGAATATTGCCAACGTCATATTGCTGTATCGCCAGTTTACTTTAGACATTTTTCGGTTATTTTGTCCTAGAATATTCGTAAAATACGCCAATATCCTATCGTGTCAATGACTCATTTTTGAAGTTTTAACGGCTGAGGTCCCTTTTCTTGCGAAAGAAACTTCAAATGTAGCATCAGTTTGATGACGTAGGATATTTCTTCGGATTTTATGCAGTCGTATAAGTAACACACGTGAATGTGTGAGCATAGAATTGCGTGTAGCATAGTTTCTTTAATACGTCAAACTGTCCATATACGGTCATCAGCATCGATCATTTTTTTTCGAACTGACAACGTTTTCTGGGGGAAAACGGGGGGCCGTCTGGCGTTTTGCTGAGTCACGCATTTTGACCCAATCTCAGTGAAGCGTCGAGATCACGCGTCACCCACCGCAAATTGAGACAATGTTCGCGGTTTTTTCCTCATCCCGGCTGTCCGAATTTCCAGAGCTATCCCTAAACTCAGCCAATTTCCTCCTTCATGAAAACGAAAGAGAGCTTAAAGGGATTATTGAGAAAAGCTTCGACCGAAAGTGTGGATGACGACCGGCTACTCTGATAAAAACATGTGTTTTCTTATCTTTACACAAATGTGTTGATTTTGGCACAGTTTGCGGTGAATTTGACGCAGGAAACAATGTAGAGACATAGAAAATGCATTCCTCCGATTGTGACGTAGGTATTTACCATTCGTTTTTTTATTAAATTTACTCAAGGAAACTAGCTGATATTTTCTTTTAGAGTGTAAGATTAAACACAAGGAAATTGTGGGGTTTTTTTCCAACAAATTTCATTAGCGGAAAGTTTGAATTTATGCACCGAAAAACTTTAAATTCTTGGTTCGGAGTTCATTCCAATGATTTCCGTATTGCAAATTATGTCCGATGTGAAATTTTGATGAAAGAACATTTATCGCGATGCTTAATTTTACACTTATTTAGCGGTCTACGGGTCCAACAAATTTCATTAGCGGAAAGTTTGAATTTATGCATCGAAAAACTTTAAATTCTTGGTTCGGAGTTCATTCCAATGATTTACGTATCGCAAATCATGTCTAATCTAAAATTTTGATGAAAGAACATTTATCGCGATGCTTAATTTTACACTTTCTTTAGCGGTCCATCACTTTTTTTTTTTTTTTTTTTTTTTTTTTTTTTTTTTTTTTTTTTTTGTAAAATTTTGGTGTTCTAATATAATTTGTTCCTTATTGCCGAAGCTGTACTTTTGTCTCGGTGAGCTAACAAGCGGATCGCTTGTTTCCTGAACACTCGGTCCCTTTTCGCTAAACTCTCCAAAAATGAGGGTGCTCGAGAGAGAATACGAACTTCTTTTCTTCCTCAAGCGTATACTGCAGGCACAAAGAGACGCGAACATGTCTGAGAACAGCGCTGCAGTGGCATTTTGAGCGCCGGGAGAATTTATCGTCGCTACCCTTGCCAAAAGGACGTATCTTCACATTCGCATGAGCTCCGCATAGCGTATCGGTTCACGCACGATAAGGCTCATCTCATAATCCATTCGCGTGGTTTCATTAGAGTGGTGACGTTATACACTCCGCCAACTCGCGACGCTCAGGAAGTTTCGGGCTGGCACCGTTTTAAAATTTCAAATTCGTGATAGATGTATTTTTTGGTAAACTTATAAAACTGAATTATTCAGAGCGTAGGAGCGGGAAGACAGGGTGTGTTTACCTATCGTAAAAAGTCTTCCCGTCGGAGGAGCTCGGGAAACAGGGAAGCGAAGTATTCCGAGCTCCTCGTATTTTCCATGTGTGATTAAGCGAAACTTTTCGTGAGTTTACGCGGGAGAAGTAATAGGTGTTGCCCCATTTTAAGGAAAATAACGATTTCACTCATGAGTGCAGCCGAGGGACTTTACAGCGCAGTGCTGCAGTGCTAAGTAAAAACGTCATGTTGTAAGTAAAAACGTAAAAATACATGTTGCGGACCACTCGAATCTTGCGTTTTAGGTTCTGTTATAAAAGTCCCTGACATGCTCAACGTGACTTTCGCGTGCGTTTAAGTAGAGAACGTCACATGACTTGTAGTTGGCTGTACATGTTGTGTGGAACAAATTCCATTATTATAAGCATGTTTTTACAGTTTAATGGATGTCAATTAAGTTTAGTCAACGCTTTGATGCAACTATTCGAGCATTATGGATGTCCACGTTGCATACACACAAATATGAAGGCGCGGTGTCTTTGCGGCGTTCCTCGAACTAATACTTAAACGATGGGCATGTTAAAAAATGAGTATCTCATATTGCAAGGTTGTAAGATTTTACTCATATTTTATCTTTTTTAAGGAATAACGAACGACAGTCACCATTTTAATTTTCTATGAATCTTTCTCACTCATTCTAAAAAATCACACAAAAAGACAGGAGACTGGGTGCTTTTTCCAACGTACGTAAGGAATCAGTATAAAACTGAAATTCTTATTGCTGAGGGAAGAAGCTCACAATTTTCCCCAAGAACAAATGCTGCTTGGTACAACACGTCAACAATCACCAATCACGACATAATCACCATCTCTCCTGTCTAAAAAACTCATGCGTCGATCCAAATTTTGTTTGTAATCACACAATGTCAATCACACAAAATTGCGCATGTAATTTTCGTGTTTTCTATTTTGGATATATCGTAAGATTCGTCCTTTTTTGCACTCGATGTGTTGCCGAAATGATTTTATTCTGTTCGTCTCTAAAAGTTGGGAGTATTTGTGCTAAAAGAAAGTACGTGCATAGGATTTTGGTGCAACATAGTTCGTTTTAGCATAAATACGTTAAATTGCAGTATGTGTGCTGTTCAAACTCTAAACGTATCACACATGTTTTTTTTNTATTTTGAAATCTCTGTAAATGAAAACTAAAGGGGTTGATATGTGCGAGTTAATGACGCGCCTTATCAACACATTGTGTTGGAGTTCACTGCTTGTTTTTTTTTTTTTTTTATTTATTTCTGATGCGCCACCAGACAAAATACGAAGTATAACATGCATATATGGAGCACATATTTTCCCTTCAAAATGTCACAAAAAACTGAACAATATAACGAGCGGTCTGCAAATCAACTCCCAAGCAAGGTGTAATAATTTATATTTACGACCAACATTGGTAAAAAGTTAAACATTAAAATGACGTCAGTCATATTAACTAACATGTATTTGATTGATGTGAAAAATTAAAATAGTTTACCACATTTTCAATATCTCGTTCGGAGCTTGATTTTTTAGTCTCCCGTCGTGTGAAACGTTTTTTACTTATTGTTTTGATGAGAATACAGGCTTTTTTTCTGGTTTTGACCTTGTCAAGTGGTCCATTTGCATTTTTCAAGCATAGTCTGAAATTTCAATTATTTTTTTTGCTTGACAATTCTTTCAATATACGTTTTTTGGCATTCTCATTTTCACGTAGCTCTAAACCACCGTCACTCACATACGCACCAGCGGGCTGATTGTTGAAATCGATAGACAAAGCGATAGACAAAGAAGACATAACGCGTATGAAGCGATCCTATTGGTTGAAATGGGTGGTTTCTATAGACTAAGGGAGAAAATGATGGACTAACTATCTGATCTCTCGTGAGTTGCCGTTAGCTATTACCTACCACATTTGTCCATTGCAACCACCCACTTCCACCAATAGGATCCCTCCATAGCTCTTTTGTTTTCTTTGTCTATAGCTTTGTCTATCAATTTCAAAAATCGTCCCGCAGGGCTCACAAAGTGCCTTAGGTGCATTGATCTAAATTTTTGCCTCTCGACTCACCTGAACCTCTACTTCAAATCGCTCGTTCTACGCATCTCAATTTCGTATCTAGCGTGCAGGATTTCGATGTTACCACTAGACTCAAATTTTGTAATATCTCTAGGTCGAATCAAATGGGCAACTGTGCTGGTCACAGAATCGTGTTTTGAAGCTTGATTCTTGTGAGTTAGCTGAAAATAATCAAATCTGTCCCAACAGCAACTTTTTAAGTTGTATAATAACTGAGATTGTGCGCATGGAAACATTCGGTTTATGACGTCATCCGCCGCGAGAGTGACACCCTTGGTTTCTTCCACCTTGCTTTTATCCAAGTTTTACGCTGCGTGACCAGTGCAAATGTGTGCCTCCTTGACTGATGAAAGGAAGGTGGAAAACCCAATGGTATCTCAATTGCGGTGGATGGCGTCATAAAGTGAATTTTTCGAAGCAAGATATCTCGGTTAATATTGAACGTAGAGAATTGCTGCTCCGGCACATCTTATGATTTTAAGCTTATCTTTAAGAATCAAGTAACTAAATACGATTCTGAGACCAGCTCAACTGACCCATTACCGACTTGTCCATACTGTCTCTATGGTCACCATATGGACCTTCAGTCGTTGCCTTATATCCTCTGATAAAATGCGAATTTATTGGAGAAGTTGTAAATATTTTTCCTCAAATTTTCAAGACTAGGTATATGTATTGTTTGCAATTTTATCCATAATGCTTGAAAATGTCAAGGGAAAATATGCATAAATTTCGTCAAAAATACATGTTTATTTGAAGAAATTCGGCAACTTCCGAATGTTCATTCGACGTTTTCCCTTGGCACGGTGCTGAAGAAGAACGTCGTATGAGCCTTCAGGCGTTGCAAAATTTCCTTTGATAAAACGCGAATTTTCAGGAAAATCTGTGAAGATTTTTACCTTGATTTTTCAGAGAGATTTATTCACCACCAGATCTAAATTACCTGAAAATTTTAAGGGAAAATTCGCATAACATCCTTCAAAACAACATTTCATTGGAGGAAAATTGACAACTTTCCATTGTTCATACGGCGCTTTTCCTTAGCACGGCAGTGTACTTGATCCATCTCATCCACAAAATTGTCATTACAACCCTTAATCTCGGCAACGTAGTAGTTCGGAGCGCCCTCATCATGTGCCGATCTCCGCACCCCCCCCCCCCCCCCCCCCCCCCCCCGCGACGAGTGCGTGTGCTGGGGTTAATTCCTGCGGAATTCGGGTCTCCATTATGCGTATAATCTGAGCCCCCCCCCCCCTCCCCACACCTCCCCATCTCCTTCCCCGCATCTGAACCGTGCGCCGCTCAGGTACCGATTAATAGGCGATTCCCTATTTCCCTGTCACCGACCCCCATTGTTCTCCCCGCGCAAAAGAAAGCCCCGGCCGACCCCATAAATCTTCGACGCACCTCCACCCCCGCCAGGCCGCCATTTTGAAATCGAGCTCGGCATGATTTGTATCTCCCGAATTTCCACCGGGCGCATTCCAAATGAGCGGCTCCTGCGAGAATCGAACGTATTTAAATCGAAAGGAAGTATCGCCGTCGTGTCCTGGGCTCTGAGACCCGTAAGGATATGTGCATGTCAGGGTTCATTTCTTAATGAGGGTTTTGCGTTTTGATTGAAAAACGTTCAATTACGCAGTCGCTTGTTTTTCTAACGCACTTGAGTGGAGCGTCGTGCGTTGCTGTGCTAAGAATGGACGACGTATGAAAATTCAGTTTTTTTTCCAAATTCACCTTTTTCCACATAGTACAAAGTCTTGAGAAGGGTTTTGAAAATTATATCAACGATAAAATGAATTCTGCAAAAAATGGGGGGAAAAAAATAATCACACCATTTCCCATAAGTTTTTTTTCAAAGCACTCTCATTGTATGAAAGGAAATTAGGCCGTGACCAAATGTTCGTGCAGCGTTTTTGTTGTACGGCAGTGAGCGTTCAAATGTCACCAAAATTCTGGCAATAAAACGTGATATTTCAATAAACTCGTGGAATTTTCTCATTGGAGTTTCATAGCTTGTCGGTAAATCTGTCACTGATTTATTTTAACGTGTCTGAAAATACCGTCAAAAAAATAATGTGTATAATTTTCTTTTTCAAAATTGCATGTTTTACCAAGGCCGACTGTGGTGTGGAGTTAGTAGTAATTGCCATGTCCTAGATTGGAATTAAACTACATCCATTTACAATTAGGAAACACAATTTTTGGTTTGGTTCGGAAAAACAACATATGTAACATTAGTTTCCCTATAGATGTATGCAATTTTACTGATGAGCCAGAAAACGTAGTTCTCATTTGCAAAATGTAGTCCAATTAATGCTCAAAAAATTATTTTTCACCCTTCTTACTAACTCAAACTGTTGTGTAATAAAAAAAGGAAATAGTCAAAATAAACTTATTCATAGGGGCTATACTTCGGAATATGGCTTGGAGAAAATGAGAATTTGAACAACTCAACTTCATCTCTTGCGAGTTTTGTAGCGCTATTCTTCATAATCGGAAAATGTTTGATGCCTCAAGATAGAAGATGGAGGAATTATTTCATTCATCGAGATAGGTGACGGCTCAAATATTTCTCCAGATCATCCATCATTTTTCGTTTTTCTCGTAGAATTCGTATGTGGTTTTTAAAAGAGCTATTATCGTTCGCAATTTAACGCTCCACAGTTTTTTGTACTCTCGCCTTTTATCCGTCAATTGATGAAGAATAGCGCTACAAAACTCGCAAAAGATGAAGTTGAGTTGTTTACATTCTCATTTTCTCCAAGCCATATTCCGAAGTATAGCCCCAATGAGTGTGTCTGCGTTAATATTTTTAAAGGAAAAAAAGAATTTGCACAATTTTGAAAACGCTGTAATCCCGCCGGCTCATAGACCGTATTCGATAACGATTCGATGTATCGTTTGGTTTAAAACAATAGAACATAACCTCAAAAAAAACTATTAGGATCTAAGTTGGAAAAGCTAAAAATTAGAAAATTCCTAACAATTTCACTTTGCATTTGCATTTGGTACTCAAAGGAATAAAAAATCTGTTAGAAAAGATCCGTTCCTTCAAATTTCTGAATTGATTTTTGAGGCTATGTTTATGTTTTGAACCAATCGATATCGATAGAATCTCACCCGTTTGATGTATCGAATAGGATCTATAGACGCGGCTCCTAATTATCGAAAATCAGTTCCAAAGTATTCAAGATCCGTTTTCTTGGAGCGTCATTACGACGAGCGACGACGCCGTGGCGTTTTTCCGCCGAACTGCTCGATTATTAATGTTCGTGGCCCGAAATTAAACTGGAGGGCCGGCGCCCTGTCAACGGGACGGCTTATTTCTTGATCAGACAGAAAATGCTTAACAAGAGACACCCGGGGAGTAATTAGGGCGAGATAGTTCAAGTGCCGGATCTCGGGCCTTTTGATTGCGCCCGGGAAGTTTCCTCGAAACAAAAAGCGCGAGGCCGAGTTCGCGCGATCCGAGCTACGTCGCTGCAGCACGAGAATAACTCATTATGTGAAAAACTCGCACGAGAAGGGACTCTTCGCGAGTAATTATTCCCTGAACAATATTTTGCGAACCGCGTAAACTCAGTCTCTCAGGGTTGTCGAATGAGGCACAATACTGCCGTGCTTAGGAAGAACGCCGTATGAGCCTTCAGACGTTGCCGAATTTCCTTCGATAAAACGCGAATTCAATGGGAAAATTGTACATGTTTTTTTCCAAAAATTTCAGACATTTTTGTACGCAATTTAATCTAATGCCGCAATCACACGCTGAATGTGAGAGCTGAATGTGGCTTGAATGTGGAAGTCATCGGTCCGATGCCAGAATTTTGCGCGTGACGCGCAAAATTCAGCAACGATTCTCAGCAACCATCGGACCAATTTTGAATTCGTTTGAAGTATTCGAGTAGATTTGATACACATCTGGATGAAAATAACTCGTATTTGCTAAGTTTCAGCCGTTGGGCGATGACTGTTGACTTCCACATTTAGCTGCTAAATTCAGAGTGTGATTGCGGCATGGAATAGCTAAAAATTTCAAGAGAAAATATGCTTAAATTGCATGAAAAATACATGTTTTATCAAAGAAAATTTGGCGACTCTCGAATGTTCATACGGCGTTTTTCCTTAGCACGGGAGAATAGACGAGGCGCGAACACTCGAACAGGGGGAGCACTTCATACATGTGGGAATGCGAAGCAACTATTCGACCACCCGTGCGTGGCACAGTATCAGTCGAAATTGAAGGCGATTTTACCGCGCCAACTCACTATGCAATTAAGCACTAGACAATTTGCAAATTTAAGCATCATGATACAGGTTTTCTCCCGTTGGCTATAAGAGAAACGTGATGTGTATGTAAAGATCCTCTGAAAATTTCGGCTTTTCCGAGGAATCTTGCTACTTGCGCACCGTGTAAAGTGAGCTCAATTTTCGCGCGACTCGGCGTTTTAATATTGAAGATAAAAAATAGGGTGATCTTAGGAGGAATATCAGACGAAGGAGCAGGGAGCCAACACGCCCGCGACTTAGAGACAGGCAGCTGAATAATTAAATTTTAATACCTCCAAGTCGGGGGGCTTCGTTTGACTCCATGCACGCGCTCTTTAGATGAACCGGCGTCATTTTCTCACGGGTAACTTGGCGGGAGTGATCAATTATTGTTCTTATTCAGCCCAACTTCTCGCGAAAAAGGCGAGCGCTCCGCTGAGCCGATCTGACAGTCAGACGTGGAAAACTTTGGCGCGCTGCTCCGTTCTGGTTTGTAATTGGACCGCGAGTTCATCTGGAGGATCGGAGCGTATTCGTGCATTAATGAAAGTACTTATGTCTCGACGTCTGTCGCACGGAAAAAGTAGGATACTTTGAAAAACAAGGAATTTTGAAAGATTGATTCGATAGTTTTGGGAACGCATGCACTGAAAAAAAGGGTCTTGGATCAAGCATGATGATTCTTGAATTTGCCGCCAATAATTTTTTTTATCTTGCTCTAAGCAAGACAAAAAACTTTTTTCTTGACACAAGACAAGTAAGGCTTGGGTTATGCAAAAAAGTAGCTTATATTAACTAGGAAAATTCTTGATTTAAGAAGAAATACTTCTTGGCGGCAAATTTAAGAATCTTCTTTTTTTCAGTGATGGGTTTTTTGTGGAAAGGTAGGATAAACGAGATTTTCAAGATGAGGGAAATAATGCACCGAAAAAAAATTGATGCAGATTAAAAATTCTGGATGTAAAAAAGTGTGCGAGAAGTCACAAAACGCTAAACTAACCGTTTCAGCAGCTCCTTAGCAATGTCAAGATGTAAAACTAACTGATATGGTGGTTAAGTCGGCGTTTTGTGAGTTCTAGCACACTTTTTACATCCAGAATGTTGAATCAGCATCTTATTTTTTCGGTTTAGCCATGCCTATTGTGTAAGGATGTAGAATTCAATGGGCATAGCGCATCTTGCATGATATGAATGAGATTCAAATTAAAATGTAACAAATTAGTCCTTCCTATACTCGCATGTTCTTTCGAATGTAGACTTTGCCTAAATAGTTCTTCGATCGTGTTCCCACAAAATCTCAACTAGATTTGTTGATTAATATTTTCACCGATGTCGCATATTAAATTATATTACTATCAGAAGAAATTCAAAATGACCTCCTTCAAATAACAAATTTTCAACTTCGCAGTCTCGGGAATTTCTTGCTATGTTTATTGGAGATTTAGGGCCAACAGTTTTATCTCCATTCCGAAAGCTCTCGGTTTTTGGACAAGTAGTGTAGAGCCCCAAAGAAGTGCAAAATGAAACATCTAGGTGAGGGTACTGGATAACCCTACGACTGGGGGTCAAGGATGGTACGTGATGCGAATTCTCGTTAGCTCAGTAAAGCACTCCAACCCAACGAATCGATACGAATCACCAAGCATAGCTGCCACACGCTTAGGTCAAGTCATTTTAACTGCGCCAGTTTTCTTCTTCTTTCTTTTAAGAGAGAAAGGGAAGAGGAGTGGAGGGAGGAATAGTTTTTTCATATTTTTTGTTTCCTGTTTGAAATCTTGGTTTTTCTCGTCCACCTCTCTTTTCCGATAATGGAGATGTTGCATGTGTGAGGGATTTGCGATTTGACCATTGATTCTTATGTAAAAGTTTGCGAGAAACAGGATGGTGCCACTGGTTTTCTCTGAAATCAACTCCCAAGCTCAAAAAAAACTCTCAAAGTGAGGCTAAAATGGAGGGGATATCCCACCCTCCAGTTAGAGTCCACCTCTACATCAAAACAAATTCTCCATGCAAAGATAGGGAGCAAATACATTAGCAGTGATGCCGTGTTTTCTATTCGAGAGTCCCCAAATAAAGTGGCAGCCCTGTCAATGTATTTGCTCACTATCTTTGCATGGAGAGTTTGTCTTGGTGGGGAGGTGGACTCTCAGGGTAGGGTGGGATATCCCCTTCATTTTGGCCTCACTTTGAGAGCTTTTTTTGAGCTTGGGAGTTGATTTCAGAGAAAACCAGTGGCTCCATCGTGTTTCTCGCGAACTTTTACATAAGAATCAATAGTCAATTCGCAAATCCCTCACACATGTAACATCTCCATTTTAAGGAAAAGACAATAACCAAATCAAGGTGAAAAATGAAACCATGTTGAACACTAATACACAATTTATGACGTTTAGCACGGTGTGCAAGTCCAGAAAGCACTATCTAAGTTAACATCACTAAGTGGAAAAACTTTGGTTAGATTGTTTTACGATTCGGCGCTCGTTAATTTGCGATCATAAGAGGAAGATCCTTTAATAAGTGCGACCGACTCATAGTTGAATACTGCCGTGCGAAGGAAGAACATGGTATACGCTATCAAGCGTTGCAAAATCCCCTTCTACCAATCCGGAATGATAGAGAACTTTGTAAACATTTCTCCTCCGATTTTTTTCAGAAAATTGTGTTCATAATTTGATCTTAATTCGTCGATTTCCGTACGAAGGACCGTAACTCCATTCCAAGATTGCCAAATTGACTCAGATAATTAGTTTATTTTACAAAAATGTACCTGAGCAATTTTTAGTCAAAATTTGTCTGATTTTTGCATGAAACCGGAAGAATAATCAGTGAAATTTTCAGTCAGAAATGTCCGAAATTCTCCTTGTTAATATGCAATCTACGAGGAGAAACTTGGCAACATTGAAATGGAGTTACGCGCTTTCGCGGGGGAAACGACGAATTGTCTGAGCATTTCAAGGAAAATTATTCATAACGCCCTTCGAAAAAGAAAAGTTTCTGAGAGCAAATTTTGCAACATTCGAATGCTTACGGCGTTTTTCTTTGACACAGCAGAATATTACCCTCTGTCTGAAGAGACGCATTCGACTGAAAAAGCAGGAGTTACGCAGATCCATGCGACGCGACGCGTGATTAAGAAGGCCCAGCGTCCCTGCATTTTTGGAAGGTATGCAACACGGACATCCCAAGGACACGAATAGTTGCATCCAAAACTACGTGATTCAAAATATGTCATCATTGCCATCCCTTATGTTGTAACGCAAAAATCAAGAACATTTTCGAGCAGATAAACGAATCGTTTACCTTTTTCGAAACATAAATTTCATAATATGACAAGGAGGAGGAGTTTAGGAACTCTCAACGCAGAAACAGAAACACGTGGTGCGGCTCCAAGTTAGCCGGCCACGGAGAGAGCAGAATGTGTCAGCTTCGAAGCACACGTCTTATCGTCGCCCGGCTGACAAAAAGGCGTAAGCCCACTTTGAGATGAGCCCTAGAAAGTATTGAGTTATACGAACGACAAGGCTCATCGCGAGGGGTAGTTACTTCCTTTTGTATGGGAGGCGACGTTATGGTCCCTCGTGAACACGACCCGGGTTAATCCTGCCTTCTGCAGCGCCAATTTTCCTCCACGCCCCGCCAATTTTATATCCGCCCCCTCCCACCCCGCCGCCTGCCCACGCGCCTTGCTTTCTCCACGGCGCAAATGTCGGGACATGCCCGATGCGCCTTCAGATTGATTCTTGGGTCTGGCGCGGTGAACCCGGTCCGTCTGGATTCTTAGCCCGCGCCCATTGCTGGTAAAATACCGCCAACACTGGCCGACTATACAGGGTGTCTTCGAGTTAAACGCGAATAATTTCAGAATCGATTTTTGGATCAAAATACGACATTTTTCCCCGTATAGTTTTCTTTAATAGTCCCGAATTTAGAGACATTTCGAGTAATCGTTTTTCAGAACACTGAAAAAACAAGCAGTGAACTCCAACACAATGTGTTGATAAGGCGCGTCATTAACTCGCACATATCAACCCCTTTAGTTTTCATTTACAGAGATTTCAAAATAGGCAAACAGCATAAAAAGAGAATTCACGATCCAACACTGCGAGGTCAAAGACGCACCTTGACGAGACCGTGTATTGTGAAAGTAGAAAGCTATTCGATCGAATTTAAGTTTTTTGATCTGCCTCAAGCAAAATCTTATCAGATTCTTGAAGAAAAGTGCTACGGAATAATTTAAGCGAAGAAAGGAAAAATTCTGTCGAACTCCTAGAAGATAAAGTCGATTTAAAGGTATTTTGGGGCTAAAATACCCAAATCACCGGTAGTAAAAATCCCGTTATATTATTGAAAAGAAATTGACTCGATATAAATGCAATTGCATTAAATACGTCTTGATTTTGTTATTTTAAACGTCTTTCCATGCAAAGAAGTTCAACCATGTCGTTGCTTTATTCATTCATGAATTGAAAGTAAGCAATCTACATCCCGAAAATCTACTGATTTGCCGTAAAAAATTGCAGAAACTTGATATACCAGGTCGATGCACCCACTCGTTGAATTTACCAACCAATTTTGTGAGTGCAAATGTGTAAGAATCAATATGCTATAGTCATTTTGGGTGCATTTATTTTTCATGAAAC
Source organism: Bemisia tabaci (assembly GCF_001854935.1). Lineage (NCBI taxonomy): Eukaryota > Metazoa > Arthropoda > Insecta > Hemiptera > Aleyrodidae > Bemisia > Bemisia tabaci. The sequence goes on from NW_017547427.1 coordinate 1,980,453, forward strand.
AATAATAATTTCAATCCCGAAAAACCATCAATTTTCCGTATAAAATCGAAAAAATCAAAATATGTCAACTCCCCGACGTGAAAATTAGATTCTACGTATGTAAAATGTAAATACTTATGTATCGATATGCTGAACAGAACTATGTGTGGACAGTCAGAAGCCCGCGGCAACATTAATTCAACAGAAAAACTGTAAAAATTAGATAGGATTTTAGCCGCTTTGCCCGCCTCTCCTCGCTACTTACAACAAACCGTTCTTATACTCATCTCAAAATTTTTCTCAGAGCTTTGGGTTATTATCAGCTTCCATTTAAACTCCGGTTCGATGGCCGAATCGGCTGCCAAAAAAGCAAGCCACTGTTGAGGGGTTCTATGAGAAATTCGTGATATTATCGGCTCTCAGGAAATCACCCCATGGCTAAAATTGGTGGTATAAATGTTTAAGTGCTTAAAATAATCGTATTCAAGAAACTAAGGAATTAAACTATGGAGTCAATTTCTTTTTAATAATATAACGAATTTACTACCGGTGATTTAGCTATTATAGCCCCAGAATACTTTTAAAGCGCCTTTGCGTTCCAGAATCTCGACGGAATTTTTTTTTTTTTTTTTTTTGCTTAAACGATTCAAGAAACATTGTAGTTAAAAATATAAAGATTTTTCGATTTGGACGTATGAAAAATGTTTAACTCGTTCAGGCACACCGTGTATTGTATGGAGTACTGCTGTTATTCGACCGTTGTCTTCAGGTCAAAATTCTTACAAAGAAGCCCCTTGCAAGAGGCAAATTTTTTGTAATTTCTCCCAGTTTTTTCAGCGTTAGGTATATAAATGAATTGTTTGTCAAATTTTGAGGTCAATTATATTTAATTGTAATTTATACTTTCTTTTTTTCCCCTTCATTTTATTTTTCGTATCGAGGAGTCGAGGTTTTGTTGATTTCTTCGGATTTCGATTACTGTAACTTCTCTTCTATTCGGCCGATTTTTATGAATGAGGTCTCTTTTTATTTGTGTTTTAACGGAGAGTAAGGAAAAAATTGCTAAATACATGCGAAACAATTTTTTTTGAAAATTGGATGAATCCTAGCGTGACGGTGAAATGGTTAATGAAGCGTGAGTAATTGGGGTACGGGTATCGGCCGCGTTGGGACCCAAGGCCCATTGTTCTTCGTGACGCCGACGCAGTGATCAGGAGCGTGGGGACGAGAGGGCTTAGTGGACTCCTGTATGAGCCACGTTTAGCAAATGGTCTAATGAGTCTCGAGGCTCATCACAGATTGCACTTACCACTATCCTGGTGGCCCCGGCTATCAGAGCAAGGAGTACCAACTTTTGAAAAGGATAACAGTGTTGTGGAGATATGTCAAAGCAACGTTGTGAACAAAACGGAGTGAGTGAAATTCTCATTCAAGGAGTGCCGAACTGGTCAGCCATCCTCGAATCAGTTCGCTTGCTTCCGCTTATATATGCATATTTTAAATCAGCGCGCCCCATTCTAAGGTTTTTTTAAAAAAAACCAAGAAACGTAGACTCTTGGTATTCATTACACATAAACTAGCGAGCCCCAGAATGAGAAACAAATTTTAATCATTATTATTGACGGATTAGTAAACTTTTTACACGCTTTGGAAAATCTCAGAAGTTCGCGGTAGTCACTTTTCGGTAAGGAACTAGGGGACTCGGTTATTGTATCGGGGGGGGGGTCGAAACGATCGCAAAGGCGGTATACTACGTATACGCGCCAAAAAAAAACGCATTGGATCTAGAGTCCAGACTCTTGGAAACATCGATAAGAAAAAATACTCTTGATTCAATCGGATTTTTGCTTGAATCAAAACAAAATCCGCTTAAATTAAGAGGTTTGGTTCTTGATTTAAGCTAGATTCTGATTGAATCAAGAGTACTTTTTCTTGTCGATGTTTTTAAGAGTCTGGACTCTAGATCCAATGTGTTTTTTTCCAGTGATACTGGCCGACTATACAGGATGTCCTCAAGTTAAACACGAATATTTTCAGACTTGATTTTTGGATCAAAATAAGACCTTTTTCCCGTATAGTTTTCTCTAATAATCCCGAATTTAGACACATTTCGAGTAATCGTTTTTCAGAAAGTATTGATTCATTGGTCGACTATCGAATCTCTCTCCAAAACATGGTTTGTAGAACCAAAAGCAATCGGAAAAACCCAGGATTTATCAGAGAATGATATATTTCAGGGGAATCTGTTCCAGAAACTTGGTATTTTTTTCTTCAACCGCCTAAGAGGCGTTTTGTATTCAAATTTTGCGAAAATTTCAAGTACGTACTGTTATGTGTATACTGTTTATGTTATTGCACCTGAGCTGCCATTATTGAGAATGTCTTCTTTTAAATCCTCAAATCATCATCATTACAAGGTAGCTTTCATTGGCCAGTTAATATAAACATCAGGGACGCTTTTGGAATTAAAAGTTCGAATATGACCCAAAGAATCGGCTGGAGGATGAACAAAATTCCATGATCACATTTGGAACTTCAGAGAGTTATATTGTTTTTACCGAGAAAATCCAGGGAAAATAGGAGAAAAACTTCGGTTTTTCAACAGAGAAAGAGCTCTTGAAATTCAGGATAAGTCAGGGAAATATCAAGGAATAAAAATAATCAATAATTCTAAACCGCATATTGTCAGCTTCCGCCCAAAGTATCATATGCGCCATGGGACGTTTAAAAGCACTTACCGTCATTTTATTCTTTCACCAAGAAATTTTTTAACATAGCTGTTCAAAAATTTCACTGAATTTTCTTTGTGCTACCGATACAACTCAGTGCAATTTTCAAACAGATTCAACCAACAATTTCTTTGTAAAAGAAGTAAAATGGCGGCGAAAAGTTTAAAACGTCGCATGGCGCTCGTGAGACTTTGTCCGGAAGGTGACGATATATGGCTGAAATCCAAAAATCATAAATTGATTGGTCGACTATCGAATCTTTCTCCAAAAAGCTGAAGATCAGTCGTAAATCCGCCCAAAAATCAACCCTTCCGAAAAACCTACCCCTCATAAAAACACTCGGCAGACTCCGGAGCGCGGAAGGGGTGAAAATCCGTATTCCTTGTTTCAACCCCGTCCGCATCCATTATCCACGCCCGATAAAATATGAGTGAGCACTCGTGTTAACACTTTTCCTATCTTATCATCGGGAGATATACTGCGCCGGGAGCGTATGAATCATTGAAACACAATTTCCGCGGTGACAGACGCGCGCCGCCGCCGAGAGAGGGCGCCACGTGCGCCTGAAATAAGGGTCGCGGCGCACGGGTGTAAATCTTGCAATGACAGGTTATCTTAAGATACGGCGCACGCCACGCAGGTAGTACTTCACCGCCGTCCGGGTGACGCTATTGCCGGGTTCCAGACGATAAGTGGGAATTTTTTCGGCTCACGAATAAAAAATGTATATAAATTAATATATAAACGGTAATGAACACGGAAAAAAAGAGGTAGGGGTTATGTCCGAACTGTTGTATGATATGGACATTTCCAATTCATTGTGGTATCACCCCAATTTATTGCGTTATTACCCCAATTAATTGTGAAACTATCCTAATAAATTGGGTTACTAACCTAAATTTTGCGGTACTACCCCAACTTGGGTTGCGATACTACCAAAATTAATTGGAAATGTCCATATCATCCAACAAATTGGGGTAGTACCACAATTTTAGGGGATAACCCATGACACTTTTTTACCTGTGAACAATGAACTGTATTTTCCAATAAGTTTTGCCTTGAAAACATCACTATCTGTGAAGACTCACTTGACTGAGATGACAATCGAAAGTCATTCTGAACCGTGTGATGTGTCATTGAGACAGCTTAACGCGCCTGCATTTTTGGAGATATGCAACACGGACATCTGTAGAGCACGAATACTGACTGATAATCCAAAATTGATATGATGATAAGATTATATAAAATATGCCATTATTGACATCACCTGTGTTTTACGGAGAAAATTAGAATCATGAGCGGTCCAGATGACGGTATTGCCGGAGTGCCGTCGATGATAGTTTTTTTTTTTTTTTTTTTTTTTTTTTTTTTTTTTACGAATAAAAAATAAAAATAGATATTTAATTAATAAATATTCATGAACAAATTGACTTATTTTCCAAAAAGGAACTATTATGTCAGATGAAAACGCATACGAAATTGGAGAGCAAATCAAGAGCTTCATGAAGACGATAGCGAGAAACTCTAGCAAAAACCACTCAAGAATCGAGAGCTAGTTTTCAAACTTCCCATCGCGTCATTGGTTTCCAAAATACAATTTTGGAGACTAAACAATCTAAAGGAAATTCTGTGCATTCACTCATAATTTTTTAGTGATTCATTCTGGAAATTAAATGAAAATGTAAGGTTGTTCGCGTAAAACAAACAGTCAAGGATTTCTGATTAGTATCAGCGGAAAACTTTCAAAACTTCTCATTAATCTAAAATTCCGATAACTCCGGGAATCTTTTCGTCAGCTTCACGTACAGCGTACACTTTTTTCCCCGATGAATGAAGTTGTTGATTTTATATAGTATTCCCTATCACAAAGCACTCAAAATACGCACGTTCTACGTGAAACGGCACCAACTTTCATACGTCCTTCCAGCGAAATTTGGTTTCAGCTTTATTCTATCGTTGGACTGTCCGTGAATTCAGCCTTTTTTCCGTTCAACGCGGCAACCCTGATAAGCAGGCAATTCAACAATAGGGCGCAATCTATAAAACCATTGTCACAATTTGTAATTACGCGAGATTCGCGCTCTCTCCGAGATCTAGGAAACGACGGTCGCTCTCCTTCTTTCTTTTTCCGCGTGGAAAAATCGCAGGTGAATGCGTTGTCATATTCTCTTTTTTCTCTCACATGGATATCACCGCGCGACATATGAATTCATTCAGTACGTGCTCCATTTTTGTTCAAAGCTCTCCTCTGACATATGGTTTTATGTAATTTTCATCCAAGTCTCTATTCAAGAACATATTTCAATGTGTTAATTTGTTTCATTGCGTTTTGTTGCAGGTAAACACCGATCATCAATTGATTCCTCTCAGCGTTTGATGGAAAATGACTGCCGTCACAGTAAGTCGATTTTTCCTCAAAACTGAGGCTTCCCTATCTCCAGCTGAGTTTCTTTCGCAGATTTTGGTTACGAAGCACAGTCTTCAGCTCTCTTAATGCCTTGGCTGTATATGTGAAGACTTACTGATAAGTAAATTTCAAGGATTTTCATTCAATGGACCACTAGATAAGGTACGAATTTCAGCATTCTGATGCATGTTTCTTAACCAAAATTTTACGTAAAACACGATGCACACAACGAAAATTACCGAAATTAACTCCTCACGAAGATATTTAATGATTCTTAATGCGTGAATTCAAACCACCCGCTCATGAAAACTCAATGGTCTACGTGATTCACATCGCGCGCTAAACGTTATCATGACGGTCTCTGCGATATAAAAATCTGGCAACCTCAATCTTGACGCTTTGGCTCAGTTATAGCAAATTGCTAATAGTTTGAACAACACATGATGGGAAATGAACATTGCTCGATTGAGAAGCTTGCTGAAACCGTTGTAGTGCGCGATTTGACTCACGTAGAGTTATGAGTTTCTTGTCAGAGGGCAGTTCAAATTCCTCGTAACCAATGTGAAATAAAAACGTTAATATCTTCGTTAGGAGTTGGTTTCCGTAATTTTCGTTGTGTGAATCGTTTTCTACGTGAAATTCTGGTTAAGAAACATGTATCAGATCGCTTAAATTCGTACCTTGTCTAGTGGTCCATTACCCTCAGAAAGAGGGCATCCACTTTTACGTCAGGTTTCCTCGCAGATATTTCCTAGCCTTTCTCCACTTATCAGGTTTTTTTGAGGGTTAAGGAGATGAAGTCTAAGCTCTCCTGCTAACTGCATTATACCTAGGGCAAAATTGACCGAGTTAATCAAAACGGAACCAACCCAATTTTTCGCAAAAATTGAGTTAAGAATGTTTTCCAGTTCCACTAGCCGTATATCTTCTCCTGCCAAAAACAGAAAGTCGAAAAACAGAAATCAGTTTGTGATACGAGGGGTTATAGTTTATTTTCTACATTGAGCCTTATGCAGGAATAAAACTTCAAACCTCTTTTTCTCAGTTTCAATTTGATATTGGTTGGTTCCTTTCTGACGTACTAGGTCCAAATCTCGATCGGAATCAATTGGAGTCTACCGGAATCATTTTCCCAAACGAAATTCTTTCCCAAATAATTTCCCGGAATTATTTCCTCATGAGTTCCTACAGAGACCCATAGGGATTGCGAATACCCATAGGGCATGGATTTAACCCCATAAAATAAAGGACAGAAGGGTGGAAATTTCGCAACGTAAAGTAGCCGAGCTGACACCAGTTAGAGCTGTCCACACGTTCACACCTCTTATCCGCGCGAGAACAGAAAATCAAAAGCACAAAAGATGATCCGAGAATGAAATAAAAGTCATTTCCCCGCACCCTTGATGAGTTATGAGTGCTTCCGACCTCCACCCCCGCAAATGAAGAGAAATCGCGGGGTGGCCGTAAAAAAGCCGTCCCGGAAGCACTTACCCTCTCTCATCTGTCCTCTCTCTGTCAAAAATCCATTTTCAAAATAAGCACCTCGATGTCCCCTCGGCGACACAACAAGAACCCCCTCCGCCCCTTCCAACCCCCATCTACCCCTCCGCCCCCTCCCTCTAAGCCGGAACTCAAATATCAGATAAGGAAAGGAGCGAAAGCTCATCCCCTGTTTTCATCCCTCTCCGATGGACGAATCGAATGAGGCAGAGAGAGAAACACCGTGATTTGTACGATGATGCACACCGAAAACATTGCCAGTAATACTCTGTCGTGGTAAGAAAAAACGCCGTATGAACTTTTAGATGTTGTCAAATTGTCTTTGATACCATACACATTTGCAGGGGATTCGTTCAATATTGTTTCCCTAATTTTTCAAAGAGTTTTGTTCGCAATCATATTTAAATTATCTGATATTTTCAAGAGGAGATATTCACAACTATCCTCAAAAATGAATATTTTATTAGAGGAAATTTGGCAACCCTTGTATGTTCATACGTCGTTTTTCCGTGGCACCATCTACGAAAGTATTGTCCGTCAATATCTGCCGAGATTTCGAGCTCCGCCGAGTCGAGACTTTCTTGATTCCCGCGGATCTACCGTTGGAGAGAAAACTACGATTTGAACTTTCGAATATTGCACAAATCCCGCATTAAAATTAAAAATTTTTGAGAAAAATTATGAAGATTTTTTCTTTAAATTTTCAGTTATTGTAGATTAAATTGTGAAGAAAATTGTTCGATTATTAGATTATAAATTTTTCCAACTTTTTCAGAAAATCGGGGATTTATCAATAAAAATTCTGCAACGTCCAAAGGTTAATACGGAATTCATCCTAAGTGCGAGTAGAACATTGTCGTGCTAAGAGGAAATACTGTCTAAGCCTTCAGTCCGCACCGTATTCCCTCCCATTAAGAACGTCTTCACTGGAAAAAAAACACATTGGATCTAGAGTCCAGTCTCCTAAAAACATCGACAAGAAAAAATACTCTTGATTCAATCAGATTTAAGCTTAAATCAAGAACCAAGCCTCTTAATTTGAGCGAATTTACTTTTGATTTAAGCTTAAATCTGATTGAATCAACAGTATTTTTTCTTGTCAATGAGTTCAAGAGTCTAGACTCTAGATCCAATGTGGTTTTTTTTCCATTGCAGTCTAAAAGTGTGCAAACTTGAATGGCGCGGATTATAGCAATACAAGAGGATAGAATATTCTTTTTCCGAGAGTTTGAGGCAAAAAATGTCCATGGGTTAAAACTTGGTGGTTACGGATTTTATGCATTTTTGTATTTTAAAAAAATGCAGTTTTAAGAAAAACTTACCTCAAATTGGACATAATTTTGCAATAACGTACTACAACTTCTAATTCATCCACAGAACCACCTTGCTGCATAGGGAAAATTATGGCTTAGGTGTTGTCTCTAGAATGAGCTAGATACTGTCGTTCATAGTCTCAAAATGAATTCGAATTCTAACATACCATACTCGTGTTGCGAAACTACCCGATATTTTGATGTGTGCAATCCTGCGCCCTGTATCCACACTACAACGGCTTAATTTATCGCAAGTTTTATTTTGTAAGAAGATATTTCCGCCGATTTTTCAAGATAAATCAAGAACCAAGCCTCTTAATTTGAGCGGATTTCCTTTTGATTTAAGCTTAAATCTGATTGAATCAAGAGTCCTTTTTCTCGCCAATGTTTTTAAGAGTCTGTACTCTAGGTCCAATGTGTTTTTTTCCCAGTGTTCATAGGGAAAATTTTAAAATTTTCTTTTCAAATTTTCCGACGATTTTGCCCGCAATTCAATCTAGAATATCCGTAAATTTCAAGGAAAATCGAGCACGACTTTCCACAGAGATAAACATTTTATCGAGGGAGATTTGGCTTCGCCTGGAGGCTCTTACGGCGTTCTTCGACAGCACGACAGACACAGGAGTGCTTCCATAAACGGTGCCTATTAAAAAATAAGCGAAAGTTCTCGTTGCGGACCGCTGAAGGTGGGTTATTATTCGCGGAATAAAAGGTTATCGCGTGAGTCGACTACTTTCACATCCACCCCCCGGCCCTCCGACCCCCGCCCCCGCGAATAATAGATGCTACGACCGCTCCCGGATCAATTTTGAACTTGACAAAAGGGGGTCTTAAAAAATAAAGAGCTCCTACTTTCTTCCTCCTTGCCTTTATCCCGCTCTGGAGAGGAATCGTTCTTGTCTCTTTCTTCTCTCCGTCCGTCGTGGGAGGAACGGAGAGGTGACTTCCGTCACTCCAGTCGTGACTTATGTTATTGTTTCCTTTTCTCTTTGACGATTTTTGGCTTTAAATTTTAGTTGCAGTTACGAAATTTACTCCCTCGATTTTTGGACTTCATGAGCTGCGGTGAAATCAGACTATTAAGTCAGTTGATTTATTTTACTGTTAAAATTCAGAAAAGTCTGGTATCAAAACAACTTAGTGCTGAGCTCTAACTGTTTGGATCAAATGGAGCCAGCTTATAAAACAGTAATAGTCCTGAGACCTACCGTCTGCAGGGCTGGACCTTAAGCTGTAGGGCTCAGCACTACTGCCGTATAAGCTGGTTCCATTTTCCATTTTCCATTTTCCATTTTCCAAACTCAGCCTTCTTCGGTTAGATAAAAACGGTAAAAAATTGTAAAAATCTGAAAACGTAGTACTTGGCTATACCGTCCAAACCGAGAAAAATTTTGTTATCCAACGTGGTGTATGCGTGTTTTTGCACTTTAACCACTGATTTAGGAAATCTTAAATGTTGAGTCGTATCTCTATCATTCATTCATTCACCAATCCCCCATCTTGCAGGAACTTTCCAAAAGTCAAGGAAAAATCGAAGATTAAATCCCTTTTTCGTTCTTTTTTTAATTTTGAAAATTCAGTTTTTTTTTTTTTTTTTTTTTTTTTTTTTTTTTTTTTAAATTTCAATGTCCATCTCTCTGTTGAATCTCAAACTATCCAGACTTGCAGTGACCTCATTCCTTACCGCGAGCAATCTTCACTGCTGCTACGTACGCTATTTGGACGGAGTAATGCTAAAAGAACCTATGTTACACGCAATCTCTATGCACATAGTTCCTTTTAGCATAAATATGTTCATTTTACCATGAGTTGACACGGTGTTTTTTCCACACCGTCGGCTATTACACGGACGAGGAGCTTGCGCGGGGGGCACTCAATCTCTGTCGCGGGGCCCACTATTCAATTATCGCACTCCCGCCGACAAAAGCACCTAACTCCACCCCCACGTGAGCCCCACCGCCCGTATAACCCCGTGCTCTCCGCGGCTCACGTGAAGACTGAGTCACGACGTTACGCCGGCGTTACGTCGCCGACTCGCTTTAAATTCTACCCCCGACGAATTTTCTCCACTTTAAACCCGGGACAGCGCAGACAGTGTGAAACGCATTAAACTAATTTGGGAGCGGCTCAAGGATGATATAGTACTCGCCGAGCCGCGGGTTTAATCAAAAGAATCGATTGCCGCGCGGAAAAATAACCCCTTTCTCCAAGGGTGAGAACGAGGAAGGGAGGGTTTCCCGGCACGGTTTGGCGGCGTCGGGGGGCAAAACACACAAGATAAATCATGGGCTGAGGTGGGTGTACGTACATCGCAAGTTTGCCGGATTTAGCGATAAAATGTTAATATTTTATTGGGAGTTTGAGTGGGGAAAAGTGCTGAATTTTCAGCACTATTTGGCAATCATGATACATCGTAGTGGGCCCTTCGCGCCGTATGGTCGAGAGGGGGCGGTGCCGGATTTTTTTTTGCGAGGGGAGGGGGGTAATTCACGTTTTTTCCATATTGTCGGGTTTTCAATGAGTGGCGATACCAGAATGAATGATGAATATGATCGGGCGAGGAAAATAACAATTGTAAATACATTTTTGAAGAATAAAAAGTATAAAACGTATGTTTTTAAAATTTTGCGTTTTATTTGGGATTTTTTCACTTGTGTCTCCGTCTTTTTCGTATGATTAGCGTAATGCAACTTCAAAAGATTATTGCATTATTATTGTGGATTTGCTTAAAAATGCTCACTTTCTCAAAGATTCTTAGAATCGTAGAAAACCTGGCACCCTGGTGAATTCGTCGTTTTCAATGTTGCCAAATTTCCCCTCGCGAATGGCAATTTTAGATCCGTGGCCATTTCCAACTGAAAATTTCACTTATTTCTCATCTATAACTCGACCACAGACTTTTACATCTATTGATATTGATGCAATGAAACTTCGCTCCGACCCGCTTCACCCTTAGGTTCGGACCTTTTCATCGCTTTCAATGGAACAGCCAAAGTCACTGGAAAAAAATTCGCTTGGAACTAGAGTCCAGATTCGTGAAAACAATGTCGAGAAAAAATACTCTTGATTCAATCGGATTTTTGTTTGAATCAAAGGGGAATCCGCTTAAATTAAGAGACTTGGCTCTCGATTTAAGCATAAATCCGATTGAATCAAGAGTTCTTTTTCTTGTCAATGTTTTTAAAGGTCTGGACTCTAGATCCAAGCGATTTTTTCTCCAGTGATCTGTGGTCGGTCTACTGATCTCATACAAATAACAGACAAATTTCGGACAAAAATTGTTGGGGGTACATTCTCGTGAAAAAACGGGTTGTTTGGTCAATTTTGCAATCTTCGAATGTGGTGACGTTCCTCCGTCCGGAAAATGACGAGTTGTCCTCAAAAAAAGTGCGCCGTATGGCCTTAATGGAGATGTTGCATGTGTGAGGGATTTGCGATTTGACCATTGATTCTTTTGTGAAAGTTTGCGAGGAACACGATGGTGCCATTGGTTTTCTCTGAAATCATCTCCCAAGCTCAAAAAAAGCTCTCAAGTTGAGGCTAAAATGGAGGTGATATCCCACGCTATCCTGAGAGTCCATACCTCTACATTAAAACAAACTTTCCATGCATAGATAGGGGGCAAATACATTGACAGGACTGCCATCGCGCTTTTTTGGGTACTCTAAGACTGAAAACACGGCAGCCTTGTCAATGTATTTGCTCCCTATCTTTACATGGAGAGTTAGTCTTGATGTAGACGTAGACTCTCAGGGTAGGGTGGGATATCCCCTCCATTTCGGCCTCACTTTGAGAGCTTTTGTTGAGTTTGGGAGTTGATTTCAGAGAAAACCAGTGGCATCATCGTATTTCTCGCGAACTTTTACATAAGAATCAATGGTCAAATCGCAAATCCCTCACACATGCAACATCTCCATTTGCGCATGGATCTCACAATAAAACCTGGAGGCGGCAACGGGGGAGCAGCAGGCGCTATGCGGAAGACGGAATGAAGCGGGTCAGGTCCCCCCCGAGACGTGACCCCCAACCCCCGCCCCCCTCGCGCTCCGCGATTACCCCCATGTTTCGAATTCCGGAGCCTCCAGTCCGGTTGCCCGAAATGAAGAAGATTCCCGGCTCGCCCGCTTCATTTTGCCGGCTCCCAGCTCTGATTTCTCCCACCACCGGGCCCCGATCCTCAATCTCCTCCTGAGGCTTGATCGAACCCTTACGATCCCGCGGCGCATTCTGTCGTCCTCGAGCAGGGTTGCACGAGTCAAATGAAAAATATGGAATATTGAAAATCTCCGGGAAATATTTCATGAAATTCTACTTAAGGTGATTCGATGGACGCCATATTTTGTGTCGGAACGCCATGCGATATATCGCATTAATTGGTTCCATTTCTTCAGCTACTCGTCATTTTTCTCCAATTTTGAGATCGCAATTCTGTTTTCAGGAGACTGAAGCACTCACTTACCAATTTTTACAAAGAAATTCAACGTAATGAAGGCGTGGTTTTTTTAGAGAGCAAATATTGCATTCGAGTGCAGTCTCGATATCAGTATCGAATGCGATGTTTTCTCTCTGAAAAAACCACGCCTTCATTACGTTGAATTTCTTTGTTAAAATTGGTAAGTGAGTGCTTCAGTCTCCTGACAACAGAATTGCGATCTCAAAATTGGAGAAAAATGACGAGTAGCTGAAAAAATGGAACCAATTAGTGCGACATATTGCATGCCGTTCTGGGCAGTCTCCGGCGATAAACCTAGTAAGACACTCAGCAAATCTGACGGCCTAAGAAAAAACCATAAGAAGAAGTCACCAGAAATTTGCCGATAAATTAAAAATTTTCCTCACAATTTATGTTTATATGTTTTTTTATATTCTTAAAAATTTTACTGTAAATTTGATCCACCTCACACAAAAAGCTCACATAATAACAGTCATAACTTCTCTCTATAATAATTTTTTAGCGGCTGAAGCTCGGTAATATTCAAATGTCCATGCTGCGTGTTTTTTCTCAGCACGCGTTGATGAAGGTGCAGGGATACAACTATTCGTGCTTGATGGATGTCCGTGTTGCATCTGCAAAATTGAAGGCGCTATGGCGCGAGGCGTGAACCCGCAGTATAGCGCGTAAAGGGCCGTCGTTCAGACTTTGGGAAAAATTCAGAAAACTGTTATGATTCTTAGATTCTAAGTCTTTGAAGAGTTACATCTACAGCTCCTATGCATCGTCCCCATACAACCCGGGGAAGACACGTGCTTTTAGCAAGGCTGGGGTATTTGACCCGCGGCTTGGGAATCTAACGGTTCACACGAGAAAGCAACCCTCTTTTTCCTTCTAAATCTGCATAGCAAGGACTCAAGGGAAGCTCATTGACCCTAAAACCTTTCTCATTTCCAATTTTCGCAGCGCTCGGAATGGAACCACTGCATTACACCGAACCTGTAAAAGCATCTATCATACAGTGTCTTTCGCCCGGGGAGACAAATTCTACCAGCAACAAGTTAGCTCCTAACAGCCGGGAAAACGATTCCGTGCTACGGCGGCGAGACAGCAAATACACTAAGGCGTAAACCTCGAAACACATATAGATCCGCGCTAACGGCAGTTCACGCTGAAGTGCACATACTGTTGTCTCCCGTAGTGCGGTAGAGCTAATGCACGTAACGGCAGGGGGACAGGCGACAGCCCGGTAAAACACAGCTCGAAAAAGGTGGGTGACGGGCGGTTGCGCCGCAATCGGTCGTTCCACTGTGCTAAGAAAAAACGACGTATGAAAACTCGAACGTTGCCAGTTTTCCATCGATAACATTTTTTTTTTTTTTAAGGAAAGTTTCAATTTTTTTCCCTCGGAATTTGTAGATACTTTAGATTGAATTCTAACTAAAATTATCTGATAAGTCGGGAAACAAATTTTTAGAGATTTTTCGAGTGAATTCGTTTTTTATCGAAGGGAATTTGGCAACGATTGAAGGCTCTTACGACGTTTTTCCCTAGCGAGGGAGCATTGTGAGCCTAAGCAGCCGGGATGTCCCGTTCTGTAAGTGATGAAACGTGAAATCGGCGCTGCCAGGAAGCGGGCTAAGTGTTTTTCGCTGTTCTCCGTAACTCCCAAGGATGTGTTCTCCGCCTTTATGTTTATGTTCGTCACGGTTTCTGACTCAACTTTTTTTCTGACGTGCAGACTCTTCGCTTATGTGGAGAAGATGATTTTGTAGCCGAATATGCTGGGGCTCTTGCTTAAGGGCGGATTTAAAATTTAACCGATTCCGTAGCTCCAATTCAACCACATTTTTCATATTATTCCTGGTTTAAACACGAAACCACCCATTCACGTGGAGACAAACATGGCACATCCTTTGTCCCGGAGATGAGTGAGGAGTTCGTCGTCTTCCGGACGAAGGAACGTAACTCCATTCCAAGGTTGCAAAATTGACTCCAAAAATTCAATTTTTACCAAGATTATATCTGTGCGGTTTTTGATGAAAATTTGTCTGATTTTTACATAAAGTTAGAAGAAGAATCAGTACAATTTTCAGTTAGAAATGCCGAAAATTCTCTTGGGAAAGACGCAATTTGCGCAAGGAAATTCGGCAACATTGAAATGTAGTTACGTTCTTTCTCGAGGAGAACGACGAATTGTGGTTTTTCATTGCAAATCGTATTTCAAATCGTATTTTAGCTAACAGCCGAGATGCAATGCGATGCTGATCTTAGAAGTCAATATGAACGCCTTGATGCAACTATTCGTGTTTCAGTGATGTCCTGGTTGCGTCCACAAAATTGAAGGCGTTTCAAGTTTTCTTGCCGTTGCAGGATGCTAAAACGAGCACTGTTGATGCATCTACACATCGCGCGGTGATAAAATGAGTGTCACTTCATTATGCCTCTGCACCACAAATGGCACAAATGTCTGGTGCAGAAGGAAGTTGCTCAAGGAATGTTTGGTCTCTGCTTGAAAGCAACTATTTTTGGGATTGGCGCGCAAGTTTTCATGAGAACTCGTTGCCGGATACGTGATGGTTGTACGGGTTTTTCTCTTCTTCGTTTGTTCGTTAAACGCGCTATTAGAGCTACACAATTATACAGCATGCGAAACTCTATTTCACGGTTTCAAAATGTAACCGATTAATTTAACTATTTACAAAAATATGACAGCAATGACTGCGTTGTTAAATTCTTCGTATAATGGAAGTAAACTTCGTTAAATTTTCAGTTAGAAAAACGTCCAAAATTACCTCAGTAAAATATTGGCTAAGAATAAACTTGTGACTGCGATGTCTTTCTCCATCCAATTTACTTTATTAATTGGACTACACTGTAAAGAAACACAAGTTGAGCCTCATTTTTATACAGAGTTACAATTTCTGGCTCATCTGTATAAACGCTTAATGAGCATAGCAAAACAAGAGGTACATACGTTCTTTCTAAACTAAGCCAAATATTGCACTTCCTAATTGCAAAACGTGGTCCAATTTTGGCTCATTTTAAGAACAATGGGCCTGTTGCAAACTTTTGCTAGAGCAAAAATAAGAATTGTTTCCTGTAGATAATGCCTCAAAAACCACGATGAGCGCATTGGCAAAGTCTGAAATGCACTCATAACTTCACAATCTGCGTAAGAAATTTGCGGTTTTTTGAGCTTCCCGCTTCAAAAACGATACTACGGCACAGGTGAACATTTTGATGGAGGAGTCGTTCCATCGTCGGCAATACTCATCATGGCCGACGCCAATCCACCAAAACACGTGTGATGGGACGAGATAACACCTAAACAGGACTAGACCAGATAACAATCGGCGTGTTTACGTTCATATTTCCCTCGCCCGCCTTGATTGATCTTGAACTCTCCTCGAATTACGCGCGGAACTGCGCAAGCGTCGGGCCATGATGAATATTGCCGACGATGGAGCGACTCCTCTAACAAAATGTTCACCTGTGCCGTAGTATCGTTTTTTAAGCGGGAAGCTCAAAAAACTGCAAATTTCTTACGCAAATTGTGAAGTTATGAGTGCATTTCAGACTTTGCCGATGCGCTCATCGTGGTTTTTGAGGCATTATCTACAGGAAACAACTCTTATTTTTGCTCTGGCAAAAGTTTGCAACAGGCCCATTATTCATATGCCATTAGTTTCCCAATTTAGGTAGGTGTTTTTATAATGCATGAACTAAAAATAGTGGCTTCTATACAGTCAAATATATAGTCCTGTGTTACAGACTACCACGGGTCGATCATGATTTCGTCACTTTCCAGCCAAAGCATTATAAGCGTCATGCGACATTTCAAAATTTCCATCGCTACTGTATTTTTACCGAAAAATTAATAAACGAGCACTGGAAAAAAAACACATTGGATTGTATGTAGAGTCCAGACTCTTGAAAACATTGACAAGAAAAAATACTCTTGATTCAATCAGATTTTCGCTTAGATCAAAAGGAAATCCGCTCAAATTAAGAGGCTTGATTCTTGATTGAAGCAAAAATCCGATTGAAGCCAGAGTATTTTTTCTTGTCGATGTTTTTATGAGTCTGGACTCTGGATCCAATGTGTTTTTTTTCCAGTGAGGCAGTCCGAAAATATCACTGAATTTTTTGTGTGCTGCCGATAAGATTCAGTGAAATGTTCAAACAGATTCAATCAACAATTTCTCTATCAAAAAATAAAATGGCGGCGGAAATTTTGAAACGTCGCATGGCGCTTGTGATACCTCGGCCGAAAGGTGACGATTTCAGTACCAGTTCTGTCGTCACAGTGATTCGATCCATTGTTTTTCCCTAATCCGAGCTGGATTTTTAAGTCGCGAGAAGAGCGTCACCGGAAATCGTCGCTGGTCCCGCGGCGATAACGGCCGAGCTTCCGGCCCGCCCGGAAATGGAGTCGCTTTTAATAGAGCTCTCGAAACGTTGTGTCGGGGCCGGGCGTTTACGCGACCATTGTCGCTGTTCATTTGTTTCTTTATTTATTCATTTATTTATTCGCTCCGTCGGGAGCAGATTGGGGGACGAAAAAACACTTGAGCGCACAAAAGAGCGCGAATAATGGTAAATAAAGAGTCAGTTTACCTCGTATTATTTTCTCGGCTTTCACCGGGAGAGGAAGGGGTGGATGGGGGGGGGGGNGGGGGGGGGGGGTTAGTAGCAACAGCTTTGTCGATACCTGCTGTTTCGCGGGTTCCGTTTCAATTATTTCCATCGAACTGCGCGACGCGGCATAATCAATTGGACGTATTTAAATCGAAAGGAACTACAACTATCGTGCCGTGAGCCCTGTCGTGCATGTATTCTTATGGATCTAAGGGCTCTTGTCGGAATGGGTATAGTTCCTTTTGGCTTAAGCACGCCCAATTGTTGATGCTGATAAATATGTCGACGTGCTGGCGAAGCGCGAAATTAGTCCGTGCTCATTGGTGGTTACTCGAGGTGGCAACACGAAGGTTGGTTGGTAAATAAATTCATTTGAAAGTGCCGTGTTAATACCCGTAAGGATGGCCTTGTTTCATACCGATCTGGATAACTGGGGAAAATTACGCTGAAATAAAAGTTTGGTAACATTTATTCTATTAGTCTACTTGATTTTTTACACAGTGATACTATTTGGTGAAAAAAACCAGAATTGAATCAGTGAGAACGAAATACACCAACTCGGAAAAATTAAAGTAATCAAGACACACACAAAACTGCACAGTGGATGAAGAGTCTAAGGACCTGTTTTTTGGTGCCGAAATACAAGCACTTAAGGACATTTTAAAGGTCCACGTTGGAACAGATGCACCAATTTCAATGACCTTTATAAAGATTGACCGTCTTTAATGAAAATTGAGCATTTTCGAGTTACCGAGTTGGTGTGTTTTCGATCTTACTGATTCAATCATAGTAGTATTCACCAGGACTCTGGTGAGTATTGCCATGCATAGTATGGTAAATGCTACCTTAAACTTCGGTGTTTATTTCCTTATTCGTATCACTGTGTCAGAGTATGGTAAAATTTAACATATTTTTTTTCAGTGAGGGTGAAATATGTCAACCGAACTAGGTCAGGAAAAAGAGCTAAATAACTCAAAATACAGAATTAGATTGTTTGGATGTCTTCTAAGTGGACCGCGTTTAGCAGAAAGGAATCAAGTCACATCAGCTATTGCCAGATTTGACCCGGAAATTTAATTTTTTATGAGAGAACGTTCTTGCGGATTTCCTTGCAAATTTTAAGGAATCTGCTTCGCACTATGCAGAAAATTCAAAAAAATGTGCACAAAAACCCAAACTGCCGTTTTCATGTGAAAAATTAAAATGCCTTATTAAATTAGGCAATAGCTGATGTGACTTTGTTCCTTTCTGCCTAACGTGGTTCAATTATAATAGCGGCTGATTAAATCTAAGTATTTTCGCACTTGCTTCAATCTTGTTTTTTCATTGACGGTCAGTAGCAACGTATGTTGATTCTGGTTTCTATTGAAAAGGTAAAATGAATAAGAAAATAATCGTTGTTCTCTCAATACTCACAATGGATACCAGGTCCAACTTACTCCCCTAGTCGTACTCATGATGCCCTCTCTACGGTAACAACTATTTCAAAACCAGTAACGATGTCTCGTCGTAACTAGTAATGACTCTTAATTTTCAATGAGACCTCTGTTTCATTTTTTTCAGGGGGGGGGGGGGGGTGTCTTACCCATAGTGGTGTCAAAAACGAGTTCGTTTATACCCCATTCCATCGGAGTCCCACAGTGAAACACGAGAGAAAGCGGGAAAAGAGAGGTGGAAAGAATGATTGTTCCATTGGTTTCTTCATTTTGTAGTTCGGACATGCCATGTTGGCGAGAACTTTTATTTCCCCGCAAAAATTCGACATTTTCATTCACCTGATAATGTGCTGGAATACAATGTATACACAAAACGAGTTCTCAAAGAGCTGTTTGTAACCCGATGAAATTGAAAAAACTAGGTTAAAACTAGTGCAATGTAATAAGAAAATATGAGAAAAAGAAAATAATTCCACAATCCATTGAATTGTTTCCATTTTATTATTTTAATTTCACTCTCCCAGGAAGTTTGAAATTTCCTCTTAACTACTCACTAAGATCGCACAACCAAAGAATAACTTTCGCTGAGAGGTTGAATGTAAGAAGCCAACAAAGTCAGCGTTCTTTTTGTCAGTTCTTGGAACACTGTTCAAGCTATGATGAACCCTTCTAAATAAGCTGCCTTACGTAAAGCTCTCTTGCAACGCTTTCTAGTTGGAGACTCGATTTCCAGGAAAGGAAAGAGCGTAGAATAACCAACTTACAAGGTTCAGAACCTTTCCCGACCGACAGTGGCTCAGCATTGTGTATCCGTGACCAAAAGGTGCATCGCCGTGGTAGTGTATGAGATTAAACATAATTTCAGGGAAAAGGATGCAAAAAATAATTTCGGAGAACCGGGGTGTTCGAAGTGTTAGAATCTCATTTTCAACAGAGCAAGAGAGAAAAGATCAAACAAAAAAAAAAAAAAAAAAAAAAAAAAAAAAAAAAACGAGAAAAAACCAACAGTCTAGGGCTGATATTGCAAAATCTCCTTTTTCTGGGTAATTTTGTGCCTCGGATTATTTTCCTTTGGGTTACCATACACGCATAGCACAGTGACCTTTATCATCACGTATGCGCCCAGCACGGTGACTCTTAGTCCACATACTGTTCAGAACTTACTGGATCTCTGACGGTCTACATTTTAATTTTGTCACAGTTTGTTCTACCATTCCACAGGGCTTGATTTCCATTAATTTTTCGGCTGTTGACGGGCTTAGATGAGCCTGCTCTATTCTGATTTTGGAAGCATGACCCAGATTTTGATGTATTTTACGTGATAAAATTGTGAGTGCTTTCCCGTTGGAATCCTGAAAGTTTCCATGTTTTGTCACAGTTAGTTTGGCCGAATTTCATGATTTTTTCGGCTGTCGATGGAAGATATTTCCTACACGAGTCCGCTCTATTTATTTATCAACTCACGGCGACTCAAAAAGCGGGAGTAGCGGCCATGAGGCGTAGTCCCTAGTTATATATCAAGCAATTGCCCAAACTCTTCATTAATTTACAAAAATTTATAAACTGTCAAAATTTGATTATCTCTCTGGGTATTTGATTTACCTAATGCTTGATTTGATCCATGGCCTGCGACATATATGTAGATTAGCGCATGTAAAATATTAATTTCTCTGCGAGAGGAATTATTAAATAGAAAACTTTAGAAAAATCCAAATGTTGGAAAGTTTTTTTCTGCTTGCTTTAGATGCGCCCTTTCCAGCCGTTCGACTCCCCCGATGTAACATGTACTATACTACATACCGTTTTGCCTTATGGGTAATGACGCCATTCTGGTACACCCGGGAAAATTTGATTTTCTTCTGCATCTGGTATTCGTAAAAGTTTTCGTGAAATGTTTTGCTTTTTAGCATAACAATCTCGCACGGACGTATTACCTGGTTAAACTATTTTGGGGCTTCGTTATGCTTAAATGCCTCATATTCGAGGTTGTAGTTTCAGATTGATTCGAAAAAATCACGAACAGTCACGTGATCTCTTCATTTTAGTGACGTATTACTGTGCTATTTTGTGATTGGTTCATTTTCTCGGCGCAGCATCGTCAAGCGTCAGCTGTTTGCGGCAAAGACATAAAGACGGAGGGCTAAAAGCAAAAAATGAAGCTTCTTTTCAACCACCTCTACTATTGGCTAGAGGATTGGCGGCGAAATCGGGACAAGTTTGAATTCAAATATAGGGCGGGAACTAAATAAAATAATTGCGGAAACAAAGTATTCTAGGTTGATTTTTGCCCAAATTCACTTACCCACTCATACTTCTTTAACTTTAGGTTAGCTTTGGTCCGTCGTCGACCGATTAATTTCATTTGGGAGTGACGGTCATCTAGAACTGTAACGACCTGTTTGAACCTGCAGAACCACCATGAGCAGAAGAAAAACTAACTTTATCTGAGATTACTGCCTATTACCAAGCAAGAGTAGGTGTAATATAATAGGACGCAGTCCCAACTTTCTTAATACATTCGTTTTAAGCATTTAAAATACGTTTCGAAGAAGAAATATGGAAAAATTAAGAGGACAAGTTCAAATCAAATTTCCGTTTGCCGCCATGGATTCCCGCGCTCATTTACACACTCACACGTGCCCAGCGCCAAACTAGGCTTCACTTTTTCCCCGTGCTTTTAGATACGAGCACTCCGTCTTTATGTCTTTGGTTTGCGGCAGTGGGCTGAAGATTTAAGGTTATGTCATGGACCAAGAGAATAAATAAGGACCCCCAACTCCAGTTAGCGGTGACATTAGCGCTGCCTGGCAGAGTGTTCACGCCGTGATTATGGGTCCAGCCAGCGCCGATGTCGTTGATGTCACCGCCGGCCGGCACCGCGTCGCCGCGGTCGCTATCTTCCCCGCGACCCACGCTTCCCCTCCCCGCTGCTGCACTCCCCCGCGAGCCGCGACCCGCGCGCCCTACCTCGCGACGCCGCTGTCCGCTAGATTGCGTTGACGCATCTAGCTTTATCAGACGTTCCGCCGTTCTTTCCCGTCGTCTCATTTACACAGTATCCTTTATGATTCCATGCACCACCTAAAGGTTAATCACTTAGTGCTTATAGATGTTTCTAGATCTTCGTTGTCGTCCTGAAGTTCTGAAGAGTTGAATGGGAAAAGCTTCCCTCTTTTATTTCAATCTTCGTCAGTCCTCGGGTATATAAACTGATAATAATATACTTTGTCAAAGAAGCGCCCTCCAACGCTTTGGCGTTGGAACTGCTTGTTTTTTTTTCGAAAATACGACTTTTCACCGACTTGAAGAAGCACCCTGGTATACACGTGTTGTATGAAGTACCGTGCAGATTTGTAAGTCGCTATACTGTGCGATGCGCGCACCGTGCTGCACGCGCAATGCATGAAGTATCCTGCAGTATTGTAAGGCGCTACTATGCGTATTGCGCTGTGCGCGCCAGCCCCGCGTCGCCCGCACTGTGTTCGATGCGATTATTCAAACTTGCGGCGTCAGCGGTTTTCAACAACGGTTTTTTTAAAGGTTGTTGGAATTATTGTCGTTTCAAATGATAAAACATTATATAAAACTCTACTAACAATCCTAAATAAATGCGTTTAAAAGGACAACGTCCGTATCGCAGTCAATAAACCATTCAGTCATTTTAATTGGTAAATTTAATTATGACTTTGAAAATTATTAGTTTCGCATAACTTGAAATTTTTATGAAATAAAAATGAAGATCAGTAAGCTGTAAAAATATAAATTTTACCACATTAAACTTGATAAATGTATTGTTGTATCGTTTTAATCACCCGCGAGAGATTACCATGACAAAGAAGAATATCTGTAAATAAAAACAAGCCGACGGTTCCAACGTTAAGACGTTGGAGAGCGTTCACCGTAGCGCCTCGTCATTATATAAAAGTTGTTTTGCGCGGACGGAAGAGAGCTGCAAGACGCTGTTGAACTAGACGTTGAGCGTAACCTACGAAACATACATATATGCATGTCATCATAGAGTAAAATATAGGGGTCATTAGTGAATGGGTACTTTGAACCCAAAGATTTTTTTAGAACTCTGACGACAAAAAATTTAAATGATCCTTGAAACAGTCATTAAATAAAAGTACGTTGCAGAGATGTAAGGCGTTACGAATATTAATTTCTCAAAGATAAGCCTACAGACATTACAAAAAGTGGACAAAATAGGAGAAGAAAGGTACAGAAATGGTAACTAAAAAAAATTGAGAAAATAGGTATTGCTTCCCGCCACGCAAAATGGCGCCGATTCCCATTGAGCAGTGCGGGCCTTTACCAATAGATCGTATTCGATACATCAACCGGGTGAGATTGTATCGATATCGATTGGTTCAAAACATAAACATAGCCTCCAAAGTCAATTCCGAAATCTAAGGGAACGGGTCTTTTGAAATATAATTTTTATTTTTTTGAGTACCAAATGCCAATGCAAAGTGAAATTGCGAGGAATATTCTCATTTTCAGCTTTTCCAACTTGAATCCTAATGGTTTTGTTTGAGGTGATGTTCTATTGTTTTGAACCAAACGATATATCGAACCACTATCGAATACGGTCTATGGATACATTAGTAACATATCCGATGGAAAATGACGAGAAAGAGCGTCCACTACTGACGTGGTGAACGCTTAATAAACTGAAAGTAAACCACCAAGACCCACCGTGCGGCGAAAGAGGAACGGCGAATCGCACTCCCGAAGGCAACCTCTCACCTGGCGGGATTTACAAGCGGGAACCTCCTGAGCCAGACGGGAAAACAATCGCACAATAATTAAATGGAAGTAATTTACAGGGCCGGGCAGCGGAAGGGAGGGGGGCGGAAGCTCCTTTCCGGCCCCTGCGCAATCAATATCACATGACAGATTGATAGAGGCTCCGGCACTTAGACCGGAACGCTGAAAAAACCCTCTAATCAGTGCTATCATCTTGCAAGTTCTCACCCCCGGGGAGGGTTCGGTTTCTTGGCTATGCAAATCCCCCAGGAGCGGGGGGCGAGGCGGGGCGCCCCCGACCACTCTCGCACCGTGCCGTGTTGATGAATTAACGTCAAAGTTTTAATTAATGTGAGTCGTGTATTTCCATGAGAGCCGTGTATTTTTATTCAGCGCCCGGGTCGGAGTCGTTCGGATGTTTCCGAAAAGGCCGTGCGCTCGGCTTTTTATTTCAGCTTTTATTTCATCTATTTTTAATCCTTTCTCCGGCCGTGTTTAGCCGTCTGACACTGGGACTTCCGCGCGCCGGGCGTGCGTTTCGCCGCCGAGCTGAAAGGGTGACGACTGCGATGTGTCTGAGCGAGGCCGTTGTTGAATTTTTATTCTCGCTCACAGGAAAAAAAACACATTGGATCTAGAGTCCAGACTCTTAAAAACATCGACAAGAAAAAATACTCTTGATTCAATCAGATTTAAGCTTAAATCAAGAACCAAGCCTCTTCATTTGAGCGGATTTCTTTTTGATTTAAGCTCAAATCTGATTGAATCAAGAGTAATTTTTCTTGTCAATGTTTTCAAGAGTCTGGACTCTAGATCCAATGTGTTTTTTTTCCAGTGCTCGTTTTTGAAACGTTGTGAAAAATCAGAGTGGATGAGTGTTTTTTTCGTTTAAATTTATGCCCGTATTCGTGATAAGAGACCATGGCCGGGGAAAAATGTTAAAATTGAGGTAGAATTCACGCCGATTAAGTTAACGCACTTCTAAACTGCGACGGAAGACGTCATTTTTGTATGTAAAGAAAATACCAGTAGCAAGACGGCGGTTATTATCTCACACTGGAAAAAAACACACATTGGATCTAGAGTGCAGACTCTCAAAAACATCGACACGAAAAAATACTCTTGATTCAATCAGATTTAAGCTTAAATCAAGACCAAGCCTCTTAATTTGAGCGGATTTACTTTTGAGTCAAGCTTAAATCTGATTGAATCAAACGTATATTTTCTTGTCAATGATTTCAAGAGTCTAGACTCTAGATCCAATGTGGTTTTTTTTCCAGCGCAGTCTAAAAGTGTGCAAACTTAAATGGCGCGGATTTTAGCAATACATGAGGATAGAACATTCTTTTTCTAAGAGTTTGAGGCAAAAAATGTCCATGGGTTAAAACTTGGTGGTTACGGATTTTATGCATTTTTGTATTTTAAAAAAATGCAATTTTAAGAAAAACTTACCTAAAATTGGACATCATTTTGCAATAACGTACTGCAACTTCTAATTCATCCGCAGAATCACCTTGCTGCATAGGGAAAATTATGGCTTAAGTATTGTTTCTAGAATGAGCTAGATACTGTCGTTCATAGTCTCAAAATGAATTCGAATTCTAACCTACCATACTTGTGTTGCAAAACTACCAAATATTTTGATGCGTGCAATCCTGCGCCCCGTGTCCATACTACAACGGCTTAATTTATCGCAAATTTTATTTTGTAAGAAGATATTTCCGTCAATTTTTCAAAATCCGACCTTTCAACCCACCCTAAGAGAAACTATTCTCCTGGTAAAGGAAATGTACCTCTTAGCACAGGGTTATTTCTCCTGAAGACAATGAAAGTATTTAATAACATTATAGCTAATTAACTAAAATTTTAGCGATTAAAATGAACTTTCAAAGTCGCTGAAAATCCTACCTCCTTTGAAGCAGGAAATATGGGCCATACTTGTCATGAAATTGGCCATTCGAAGTGTATATTCTATTGCATTTTCATTTTTTAGCTTTCGTTGACAATCTAATCTCGCTGCTGTGACGCAACAAGTCTTTTCTTCTACGCAGTGATCAACGGCCGAAGAACGATCTCTTCGGCGTGGTTCTGGTCGGGTGGTTTCTCCTCGGGGCGTTGTATTCTATTTTACGCAATTTTGGAGCAGAAAAACCTGTTTTAAGAATGTGCTTGAACGTACACTTGATTTGACATTTGGTACTTTTCCGACCAACCAAAGTGTTGGTGCCTCATCGAACGTTTTCCGCATGATAAAAATGAAATTAGCTACCCTTGCTAAACTTGGCACAATTGTTACTACCAGACTTCCTTTCCATCTAGCGGTGCGTTCTAAGAGGGAGCAGGGAGCTCCAATGCACTTAGCGAATTAAAGTAACTAGTCACTGACTAAACTAAGCACTATCTCTTCTGTCAAATGGGAAGCGTACTAATCGAGCCTCCAATTTCGTCCGAACGTATTGTTTCAAGTCTCATGCATATTTATTTGGCACAACGCTCTTCAACCTTAGTATTTGTAAAAAATTGCGCTCTTGCATCTGTATCTTGAATCGAAGGAGATGGATCACCAGTGGCGTGGCATGCTTTGCGATATATCGTATAATCTGTCATTTAAACCTATGGATTAGGATCGATTAACAGGGTGTTCGCAGCGAACACCTTAATAATCGATTCTTTACCACGGATTCAAATGATGAAATATCGATAATCGATCATTCACGCCACGCCACTGTGGATCACGCATACTTAGCAATTTTTTTCTTACTCTCCGTTAAAACACGAATCAAAAGAGGTCTCATTCATAAAAATCGGCCGGATAGAAGAGAAGTTACAGTATTCAAAATCTGAAGAAATCAACAAAACCTCGAATTCTCCAAACAAAAAATAAAATGAAGGGGAAAAAAAGAAATGTATAAATTACAATTAGATAAAATTGACCTCAGAATTTGACAAGCAATTCCATTATATAATGGAGAAAAAATTGGGAGTAATTACAAAAAATTCGCCTCTTGCAAGGGACTTCCTTGTAAGAATTTTGACCTGAAGACAAGGGTCGAATAGCAACAGTACTCCATACAATACACAGTGTGCCTCAACGAGTCAAACATGTTTTATACATCCAAATCGAAAATTTTTTATATTTTTAACTACAGTGTTTCTTGAGTCGTTAAAGCAAAAAAAAAAAAAAAATCCGTCGGGATTCGGAAATGTAAAGGCGCTTTAAAAGTATTCTGGGGCTATAATAGCTAAATCACCGGTAGTAAATACCGTTATATTATTAAAAAGAAATTGACTCCATAGTTTAATGCCTTAGTTTCTTATATACGATCATTTTAAGCACTCAAACATGTATACCACCAGTTTTAGCCATGAGGTGATTTCCTTAGAGCCGATAATATCACGAATTTCTCATAGAACCCTTCAAAAATGGCTTGCTTTATTATTATTATGACGGCGTTCATTATTATCTAAATCGTTGAAGAGGGAGTCGTGAGGATAGAGTTGACTCGCACATTAAAGAAAGAAATATATTTTATTGGATATTCATTTATTTTTTCTTGAAACAAAAAAAAAAATACACTAAATTTCTTTAAACGTCAAAATGAACCAAACGGTTACAATAAGAGGATGCTGTCAAGTACGTATAGATCAGAATGCCACCGCATGATGTTCCAAGTGTTAAATGTATTACACTGACCTGTCATAAAGTTACACTAAGTGTAGGTAGTTTGTAGGTGTTGTAGGTAGGTAGATCTCAATTTTTTATTTGAACCAAAACCAGATTTTTTAAATTGTACGTCTTTTTTCGCATCCAACTCCTGATCACATTGTTTCTTATCCAGCTTTCTAGAGCACACCTCATATGTCTCACCTGCACATAGTTCTGTTTGATAGAAACACGTCTATTTGGTAAAAGCCTCTTTCTTGTCTAATTCAGTTCAAATAATCTTTATTTTAAGTTATCTGGCTCTGCAAGTTAGTATTACTTCCATGGTTGGACATGCATTGCGTTGAAATAAATAGAATTTCTAGCTCAGTTCAGAAACAACACATGAGCCATCAGTTTTATCGTGCATTAAAGCGCTGTAGTGGATAAGGCAGGCATGGTAGTGCCTTATTACGAATGATAGTCCAATTATTATATTCAGAGATCTACCGAGCCGAGTGCCATATTTTTCGGCCATCGGAAAGTAATAATCTATTGATGAGCCCGGTATCCCGTCATTTTCAAATTATTACCAAAGTTTCCTTTACCGCGTTGCAAAGCAGAGCACCCTTTAATAGCTTGACCGCAAAACAGCGAAGGGGATTCCTTAGTATCCAATTAATTTTCCACAGAACATTATTTTCTTTCCGAGGAAAATCCGGCCCTTTGACACTCATTTCCTTAAATTGTAGACTTGGTTGCTTTAACGAACCCTAATCCCGCTTTATCGACCCGAAATTCGTGTCTGGTTAACCGGTGCGTTTAAACATACCCTCGGCCCTCGTAAAACCAATAAAAGTCGACGGAACCACGCAATCATTCGATCAATCGATCGTAATTCGATCGAACGTGTTGTTCTAAACGTGTTATTCGAGGCGATTGATAGCAAGATACGTCCACTATCGTGCGTAGTGGAAACAACGGAGCTGCGTAAGCTCTCAATGGGACTTACGCGGTTTTTCGTGGGATGGTGGGGGTAAGCTCATTAATAAGCGGTCGGCCGGCCGCGGGCCATAAAACGAGGGTCGATTGTCGCGTTAGTCCGCACGGAAACGATCTAACCGGTGAATGTTGATTTATTAGCTTGAAATTCATCGTTGCGTGCTAAAGACGCGGTTTTTCCGACTCACCCTTGAAATCTACCCCCGCCCCCGCCCCGGCTGGTGGTGTGTTAGTGCATCCCGGCGCTAAAACCCTTCTTCCGTGCGCGACCACACGGCCCGGCGTTGCCTGTTAAACAGATCCGTTGTTGCACACAAACGAGACGAATTAATGGACCACGTTAAGCAGAAAGGAAACAAGCTACATCAGGTATTGTCAACTGAACCGTAGTAAGCAGAAAAGAACCAAGCCATATCAGTTATTGCCAAATTTTATTGGGCAATTTCACACACAATTACACAATCACAAGTCGGCCTCCTGTGGTGTAGTGGTTGTAGCGCTGGCCCTAAGACCAAGAGATCCCGGGTTTGATTCCCGGCCAGGTGATCTGAGTTTGATGGTCACAGGCAATGGTCCACTGGTGCTGGGGTAATAAGCGTGGGATTAGCCAATAGGCTATTTGAAACTGGCCACAAAAAAAAAAAAAAAAAAAAAAAAAAAAAAAAAAAAAAAAAAAAAAAAAAAAAAAAAAAAAAAATTGACTTTTTCCATTGAATTGGATGTTGTGCGGATTTGCTTTACATACTTTTTGATGAGTTTTCCGCATAATACGAAGCGAATTCCTTTAACTTAAAAAAAATCTGCACAAACGTTCTATTGTTAAGAATCAAAATGCTCCGTTAAATTTTGGCAGTATGGCTTTGTTTCTTTTTGCCAAACGCGGTCCAAATTAAAGGGAAGATCAATTCGGGATGTGCCGATTTTTCCCCCTGCAAATTTCAGCGAAATTATTGCATAGCACGAAGCTAATTCCTTGAAATTTCCAAAAATATCCGCACGAACGCTTTCTTGTAAGAAATCAAATTGCTCAGTTAAATGCGGCAACAGCTGATGAAGCTTGGTTCCTTTCTGCTAAACGCTGTCAAAATGAGAGGACTTTCCAGGAATTTTCGGAGTTTGTCATATTTCCCTAAGTCTTACTAAAATGTCTTCAAGGTGCCCCATACTTTGTTCTAAACTCCCTCAAAATCTTGAAATTTCGAGATTTTCTCGAGTCGTAGGATACCCGAATCACTTCACCCGAAAATGCTTTTAAAAGTCTTCGATGATGCATGCCCTCAAAGCTTTTCCCTTGAATTCTGTGGAGTATTTTTATACATTGAATGTGTCCCTTGCACACGAGAGATAAACCAAATCATCGCTTCTCTCACGTGAGAGCGTATATCCATTCTTACATGAGCTCTGGAAAGCATAAAGTTATGCGGAGAAAATGGATCAAGTGGAAATTGAGACATGTACTTACGTTAGAGGAAAATGAGTGAATTAGAAATGATTTGATATTCCAGAAGGTAAATTGCCCAAAAATTACAATTAGCATGTTCAAAAGTCAGAAATCAACTCCTTATCGCATAATTTTCCCGGTCCCGACCATGGCCATGAGGTTTCCAATCCGTCGCGTCCATGAGCACACTTTCCATTGGTGGATCCAGCAAATTGGCAACATTTTCTTTTCACCATTTAAACCTACGGAGGTGTATCGATTCTTGAAGGGGCCAGGTGCTCCGACAAGAATCGATTATTTAGCATAGGTTTAAATTCAGGGAATCCGGTGTTGCCAAATCGCTGGATCCGCCTCTGCTACTTTCTTCATCTTTGGCACAGGTGTGCACAGACAGAAAGGCAAGAATAATACCTAACCGAAATGTACAAATAATCTCGTTGATAAGTGTCATTAAGTCGAGATAATATACTCTAGAGATCCCGCTAATGAAGACACAGCATGTCTTTCTGATCACATCGATACCAATCAAAGCCACCGTTTTCTTGTTTTAAGGTTCCAGGCCAAACACTATATGTATTTTATGAGAGAAATAGAACATTTAAAAACTAAAGCGATGCATAGTTACAGTGACTATCTTTCTGGGTACGTTCAGATTGTAAACCATCATCAGAGTTAATGTGCCAATAATATCAGCTGGACTAAAATTTGACCGAACTCTGTCGAACTGAATTTCACATTGCCTTCTTTTTTCACATGTTTTATCTTTTTTAACCGAGAACTAAATTACTCAACGTCTTCAAAATTTCTATGCATCTATTCTAAAGTATGGAGAATGCACTCATAAAATTTTAAATTCAGCGTCACCTGGTTTTCTGTTCGAAAAATAAATAAAAAGGGAAAATAAGGCAACGTCTAGTGTCGTTCGGCTGATTTCAGTCGAACCTGCACTGAAAAAAAAAATATTGCTGATATTGCCGTGCACGCGGGTATTTCCACTGCATGGTGAGCTAAAAAACGAACGTGCAAACCATGCAGGTAAAATCGCTACACAAATTTCAGCTAACTTACACACACGCGTGTAGGTGATTTTGCTACCTGAAAAGCTACGTCTGTTACCTTTTTAGTTATTCTTCCATAAATTTCGCTATTTTTCCGTGAATTCCGCTATTTCAGCCTAACTATTGAGCTATTTCTACTATTCGCAAAGTACTAATACAAAAAAATGCAGTTACACTTCCAAGCCACTCGATGCACGATTAACTGCATGAAGGCGCGCTGATGTAGCAAATCGGTGTAGCAATTCGTGCTAGTCGTTCACTTGATTCAACACCGTGCACGGATAAGAAAGCTTTACGAATTGAAGCTTTTGCTCCACCCTAAATCGGTGAATTAGCAATCCTTTTTTTCAGTGTGTGCAATTCAAACACAAAACACTAAATGCATTGTTGAACAAGTTAAAAAATGACAAGTTCACGCCAAAAAACTACATTGTCAAGAAAAACACAACGATCTTGTTAAAATCCTGTGTGTTCGAACATCACTCCGAAATGAAACGCCTGATACAACTACAAATATATCAACTCCTAAGTCGCTCAAATTGTATCCATCGAGTTGAAGGCGAACTCGGTTTTGCATCGCTGCACAAACATAGTCTCGGTTCTTTCGTTTCTCATTCCTGCCCTTTCGTTGTCCATCGAAATTCGGGATATTTTGGCATCGTCTATGTCCATCTGTCGGGGGTTGGTCCGGAAGTGCCCCGGCTCATAAAATATTAAACGGCGCATTGAATTTTAAGCTCGTGCATATACTTTCGTCGCTCGCAACTTTTTCCCGGCCGTCGCTGACGTATCACCCGAATGACGTATCGCTACATCGTAAGTGAAAAAAGCGCAACTCCTTACGGAAAACCCATCAAGATACGCGGTTTTTCCTCGGTAGCGTGAGCTCTCGTAAAATACCGGGGATTTTAAACCCGGCAATAGTAAATTCGTCGCCTTCCTTGTATAAGGACGTATCGCCACTTTGTGGTGAACCCTGTCGTCCGAATAATGCAATACTTTCCGAGGCTCATCTGTAAGTGTAGTTACGCCTTTTTGTCAGCCAAGCAGCGAAGTAGAACGTGACCCGCGCGATCCGCTTGGAAACCGTTAACCGTTTTATCCTATTTTTTACCGTCCGTTTTAATTTTTTATCGGCGATTCGGACGTCTAGACCACTCTTGCTATTAATTTACTCGCATCGACGTTTCCCAGACGAAGGAATTCAACCCCATGTTCAAGTTGCAAAATTGACTCAAACAACTCAATGGCGAATTTTCAGGTGTCTGGAATTTTGTGGAGTTCGTGTTCGAGAAGAGAGTTACTTAGTGATAAGAACATAAGAATAGCCTTGGTTACTAATACATATTAGAGGAGTCATGACCAAATTACCCAAATTGCTGATATACGTGTATTCAAACACCTTCTTTTCGTCACGAAATACTATTCGGTTTGCTATGTGGAAGGTTCAAGAAGATCCTCAACATAACTAAAAGGGCAATTTTTGTAAACCTCCAGTTTTCAGCAATAGTCATTTGAAAAAGTTTACAAGATTTGTCATTACAAAAATACGGAATAAAATAAATTACGAGTTTTGTGAATTTAATAGTAAGTTCGCAACGAACTTAATGTCTGTGAAAGTCATAAAGAATTTTTACCGGTATTTTGCACTTTATGCACTTGCAAATCATCGGATTCTCTTGTAAGGATCCATTTTTAAAGTCATCTTGCTAAATACTCCATCTTGGAAAAAACTGTCGTTTTTATAAATGCTATTTTGAGAATTTCTCAAACCTCTCTTAATAATTGCAATGTAAACCACACGGAGCCTCTCGAGAAAAAGAACTTTGAGGATTTTGCAACATCCATCTACAATTTTGCTGACTTTTGCATGTAATCCGAAAATAATTCAGTGGTATCTCCGTCAAAAACGCCCAATAGTTTCCTTCTAATAGTACAATTCACGAATTGAAATTTAGCAACGTTGAATATTAGTTACGCTCTTGTATCTACATGGGAAACGGTGGTTCGAGATGAGTGAATGGCGGTCTTTCTGGGTTTAAGTATTCTCTATTAGAGTATTTTATGTTTTCGTCAAGAAAACGGATCGGTATTTAAGGATTACGCTCGGACGGTGTCGTACCGTCGTCTTCTTTGAAAAGATGTACGTACATTTTCACGTAAGCCACGGTCAGCATGGAACTATACAGAAAATAGGGCTCATTATTAGAGCAGTTTAGTCGATAAATTAGAGTGGTGACGATATGAGCGGTAACAGGACTAGAGTCGATCGTTAAACGTTATCGAACGACTTTTATCGATGTATCCTATCTCAGCAATGTTATCTATCGAACAAGATGAATAATCGACCTCCTGGTCGTATAATGTCGTCTTTCACGGGAACACAGCCCTTCACTGTTAGAGTATTTTATGTTTTCATCACGACAACCGATCAATGTTTATAGCTGGAGTCTTTTTTGGCTCAGGAATCCTGTGCTTAAGCGCTGTCGTATATTAAGCGTTAGTGAGACGTTGCCTTGTTCATTAGTTGTTGCCGTGGTCATGAATAAAGTAAAATATTTTTCGTCAAATTTGACCAAAAATCGGTATTTCTAGGCAACCGAGCAAAAAAAGAAAAAGAAGGATCGATAAACTGAAGGACACGAATTTTAATAAGTCGGTACACACCATGGAAAACTTACGCTCTTCTGTGATAGGTAAGGGATTGTGGTATTTTCAGGACGAGGTCCAAAAAAAGCTTTTAAAGGGTACGAAAAAGGCTTCTAGACAAGGTCTAAACTAAAATAAACTTTACGTTTAGACGGTGTTCCATGGTTGCGTTTTGTACACAGCAAGTAAATTTTTAGAAATTGGCAGGGAAGGTCGTAAGTTGTTTTAAGAGTATTGCTGTCATTGGCTCTCTGACAGAATAATGCTACTGACTCCTGTTTTGTCTTGAATAACGTCAATTTTCGCGCCCTCGCGGCTTTCTCACATCATGTCTCATTTACACATGCAAAAGACGAATTTTTTTGTTTCAGGTGCATTAGTGGTCTCATTTGAAAAAAATTACGCGAAATTTGACGAATTCTGTAATTGAATCGGTGAGTTCGACAACACACCAACTCGGAAAAAAAAAATTGTTCAGGAAACACCTAAAACTGCGCAGCGGGCGAAGAAGTTAGTTTAAGAAAAACCTTTTTGGTGCCAAAGGAGAAGTACTGAGGGACTTTGTAAAGCACCAAGTTGAAATCGATACACCATGTTTGATGACAGAGAATTAAGCGTTTGAAAATTTCCGAGTTGGTGTGCTTTCGTTCTCACCGACTTTCAGAACTGATTTTTCATAGTCTGCCCAGAAAAATTTATATTTTGCGACCTGAATAACGCTTGAATATTTATATAACTTGTTGGTATAAGGTAAACTGAACGAAAAAAAAGAAAACCGCAAGATCGGATGGTCACCCGTTTCCCTTGAAATGGCCAAAAATTGGTATTTCTAATGAAATACTTCGATTTTTCCTTTTTCCCGTCGCTAGAGTCCCTTTATACTGAGAGTCAAGACAATTCGGCTCATGGATGTTACAAACGGGAATAAAGATTACAGAAATTGAACGTTTTTCGTAATCTTTGATCGGCCCATTCTCAAATGCCTTTCTCCGTTCCTCCTCTCATTCCGTTTGTTCCTTGCCGAACCCGTAATTCCCTGGTCCATTCCAGATTATAATCTTTGCAATTGGTGAAAATGTAATCTTTATTCCCGTGGAAGCCTAAAATACGGGAACCAATCAGAAATGGATTCAAATTGTCTTGACTCTCAGTATAAAGGGACTCTACCCGTCGCTGTTTCGAGCACTTCCGATTGCAATATCGAAATTGCCTTTGCGCGCAGATGCTTCTATCCATAAGTGTTACTAAACCGTAAAAAAGTGAAACTCGAAAAAACCCGAGTTGGTGTGTTCGGACTCACTGATTCAATTGAAAATTTGAAAGTCACGGCTCTCTTTCTTATTACGGCTGTGCTGACGTCACTGCGGCTGACGTCACCTTGGCAAGCGCCCTATCCGACTAGCGCGCTATCATCGCCCGCACCGGCACTGAATGCAAATTTTTACAATTAACAGCTCCTTGATTCGATCCTTGTAGAGGGGCTTAATTCACTTTCAGTGTCATGCGCTCCACGCCCCTTCTCGGCCCCACAACCACACCCATCCGACCCCGCAGTCCATCGATACCCCGATCGACATACTCGCCATCGGACGCACGCAAAATATCGAAGTTCGATCCCTCGCCATCCGATTGTAGTTCGGAGGGTTGCGCTAAGTCGATTAGGCCGTCACAACTCGAGTAATTGTGCACATTACGCCTTGTAAATTGTCATTGCCCCAGGTCGTGTCCCAAAATTGCCAGATTTCGTTGTAAATGCGGGCTGAATGGTTGTAAATGGCGTTGTAAATGGTTGCAATTTTACATGAAAAATATCATGAAATCTTGAAATTTCGCGTGAAATATTTCATAAAATTTCAGGAATTTATGAAAGATATTGAAAAATACTAGTTCCCTATCATGTTTCGCAGTATTTAAAAATTGTGACTTTCTTATATTTTCGTATGTTTATGTGTGAGTTGCATAGTCTAGCCCCTGAAAAATATGAAATAATTCACAGGCTCGTGAAATGTCATGAAATATTTCACGGAAGTTCCCAATCTTTCATATTTTTCATTTCACGCGTGCAACCCTGGCTAAAGCTGTCGTAAGGATCAAGAATGACCCTATCTTGGATTTCTGTAACTTGCAATTAGGCGTTATTGACTGGAGTAGGTCTCATTTTACAAAAAAAAAATCGTGTCAGACAATCATTAAAATCCATCAAATAGGTATGTTGTTGGCATCAATATGGGTCTGAAAACCAAAAAAAGACCTTTTTTCGTGGGTTTTTCGAGTTTTATGTCATTTTTTAACCAAAGCGCAGAGGATAAACAAAGGAATTTTTGTAATATTTGACCTATTTTACTCTAGTAGAAAAGAATTTTAAATTGCTGCTTAATATAAGCTTGTACAGTAGTCAAAAAACGATTTTCAAATTATGAAAGAACCTTGAAAAACGGTCATTTTACACTTTGTTCCGTGGTCAAAAAACAATATTCAAATCGAAAAAGACCATGAATAGCGGACATCTTAGCCTTGCGTTGTGGTTCTAAAACGGCATTTAAATCGGAAAAAACCATAAAAAATCGCTTATTCGAGTTTTGCTCTGCAACCAAAAATTGACGTTCGAATCGCGAAAATACCGTGAAAAATGCCCAATGTTGGCACTCTTCTTTACAAACCTCGGTTGCGGCAATATATCTCACTTAAGCGATTTCATGACTAGGTATAATAAAACTAATTATTTTTATTACATTCAGGTCATTTAGATAACGAATAAAAAGAAAAACGAACACTAGACGTATAAAATTCAAGGTTGAAGCCAATTTCAATCCCACAGTCGGTCCTCCGGCTTTTGACGACACCGATCCGTAGTACATTTCCAATTCGGTCGAGACAGGGAAACAGTTAATTTTCAATACAATCTTGCAAACCTGTGCTTAGTAATGGGAGGGGGGGATGATAGGTATAGAGTATGTGTGAGGATGAGGGATGATAACGAGATGCAGATTGTTCTCTATTTAGACCAATTTCAGTTGAGTGCTGTCTGTAGTGTTAGGTGCAACTTACTCGATGGAGTGCACTTTACTGCTGTGATAGCGAAGAGAGCAGTGGCGTGGCGTGCTTTGCGATATATCGATTGATCGCGGCCATTCAAACCTATGGAAAAGTATCGATAAATAGGGTGTTCGCAGCGAACACCTTATTATCGATTCTTTACCATAGCTTCAAATGGCATAACAATCGATATATCGCGATTTACGCCACGCCACTGGAAGAGAGCAATAAGCGCATCTCTGTATGAGCCATGGTTAGCACATGCTTTCATGTGTCTCGAGGCTCATCCCAACATGTACTTACTGCTCTATTCGCTATCACGGTAGTTTAGGGGGTCGTCCGCGGAGCGACTTTAGGCTCAATAATGCCTCGGCGATTCTATGAAAAAATTATGGCTACTATTACGAAATTAAAAACTCGCACCAGGCGCAAAGACAAATATAATCGATACTGTCGATCCTTAAGCAAAGCTTAAAAGGATTCGTTTGAAGGATAGGCCGGCCGTTTTCTGTTGCACTTCAGCGTTATCACTCAACAAGTAACTCAACGACTCTCAAGAGGGGTGCGCGTAATTGTTGCCACCCCCTAAAATAATATTGAATCCAGAAAGGTATACGTTTTCACCGTTGGCTGTATACAGGGTATCCATCGGGTAAATAAGATGACTTTGAATGTTAGTTTTACAGGTCAAAATAAGAATCACCCTGAGACGCACCCTATATTTGTGATAGGTCTCCATTTTGCCTCCGGAGAAACCTACCATTCTCGTTGGCTATTTTCACAACTGTTGCCCTTATCGACTATTTTTTGCATTGAACGGTCACTGTTACCGTCAGTGACTACTGTTGTCCTAAAGGACAATTGTGGCCCATGACGACCATTTTTGCCCTGAACGACCAATGTTACCTTTAACGACCATCGTTAATGTCTTCAACCACTGTTGCCCTTAACGCGATCATTATTACCGTTAACTTCCATCCATGCCTTTAGTGATCTAGGTTGCTTCTACGGTTTCAGGACATTCCGTCAACGTCCTGTTTAGTCTAGTAATTTACGTCCACGCGTAAAATAAGAAACAGAGACTTGGTCCAAAGATTATATTTCAGTCCGTATATAAAATTATATTGACAATATCTAATTAGAAAATCGAGAGAGAAGAAGGTTTTGTTATGGAAACTCATTT
Source organism: Bemisia tabaci (assembly GCF_001854935.1). Classification (NCBI taxonomy): domain Eukaryota; kingdom Metazoa; phylum Arthropoda; class Insecta; order Hemiptera; family Aleyrodidae; genus Bemisia; species Bemisia tabaci. The sequence continues at coordinate 2,017,651 of NW_017547427.1, forward strand.
TTTAAATGAAACGTTACTTTCCTCTTTTGATTGATCTTTCAAATTTTCATTGGTGAATATTTGGTTTTATTTCTATCTATAAAATTGTCGATTTAAAATATACCGTACATAAATATACCTTTTTTAAATGATAATATTACTTTATTTTAAAAACATTATATTTTCAAAGCGTGGCAAATATTTGCAAAATCTTTTCCAAGCGATGGCATCGATATCAATCTCAGTGAGCCGTACTTTAATTGAAAGGAACTATACAAAAATGAAAAAGAGAGAAAAAACCAAGGAGGACGCAATCCTTGGTTTTAACTCACTTTAACATCGATCTTTTACAGTCAAACACGTCCAATTTTGAGAGTTTGGTTGCGAATACACCACGCTGCAGCACAGTAAAATCACAAAATATAAAAGTCAAATTAAAAAGCTTTGGAAATCATTAAATTAGACACGGGACTACCTTAATATTTTCAAAACACACGTTATAATTTCCTTCAATACATATTTTTTCTCTTTTTTCATCAATTTAAATGAGAATAATCCGTGCAGAGTGTGGAAACATTTCAAAATCATGAGTTGAAAAACGCTGACTCCGCGAGTTTAAGCATTAGAGCCCAACACAAAGCGACATGCGCACTGGCGCCTACAAACCTAACGGGATACTTCACGCGTTGCGCAATGCGTGAAGTATCCCTGTTAGGTTTGTAGTTATTTTTGTACAAATTCGATTTCGAACTTCCATTACTTCCAAGTCAAGTTTTCTACACGGTGAACATGAGAGGTCAACAATTTAAGCGTCAAATCTGAGTTAAAGGTTACACTCGAACTGAGTTCTCTCATAAAAGAATCACGGGAGTTCGTCCGCCCGGGAGTTGCAATAAATCCTCGTCCGAATGAATAAACGATTCACTCTTGGTATCGGTTGTAAGATTTGTACGGAGCACTCTTCAATTATGTATGTGATGAGACTGACAGTCGCCGTTTGCGATTGTGACAGCTCTCCAGGTGTTTTGGAATAGCCGGTAGGAGCGAGTACATTACAAGTTTTATTCTTATAAATCTGGAAGAAAATAAAGGATATCAAGTCGTGTAAGGGAAGTATGTCTTGTGTGAAGCAAACAGAGACAATGAAACCATCGAGATGGGTTTCCTCATAAGAATTTCACGTTTGATACAGTGTTCCTGTCGAAAAGTGTCATTTACATCAGAATCAGTCCAAATCTCAGAGAATTGCAAAAAAAAAATGTAGCTATTATAGCATGATGGACTATTCTCAACTGAAGCTGATTAGCAACAGCACTGGTAAGCAACGGATTAAGTAGCATTATAAGTCCAGTTTTATAAAACCCGCGAATTTCACAAGTTCAAATAAATATTTTTCCTTCGATTTCTGAGAAAAAAAAATGCGTGTTTATTTGTATAAAATCGCACCTACAACGCACTCTGGCGTTCTGCAACCCCCAAACGCCAAATATGCTTGTCCTCTCAGAGGTTATCGGGCAACTAACACCGCAACATCTCTTCGTCACCGCCCTGACGTTAACCCTTGGGGGAGGGGGGGGGGCGTCCAATCCAAAACTTGTTTGGGCAACTTCTTCTCCTCCGATATTCTTTGCATATGTCCATACCAGTATAACTGCCTGGACATGACGTCACGACGTCATGATGCATGTTTACCTTTTTTATTCGAAAATGTCTTAGCCTTGCATTGCATATCGTTATGACTTTTACTCCAAAATGTTTAATATTTTAAAATTTACTTTTGAAGATGTATTTTGTGCAACATGTGCCGGATTACTGATCTGCCGGATGATTGTGTTTCAGAGCGACGCACAGCGTGGTGGGCCTGCAGCCGTTCTGGTACCACGTGTGCAATGTGTTACTCCACGGGGCCGCGAGTTTGCTCTTCACGCGCGTCTGTTACGCCATCGCCGGGCTCCAGACGATTTTCGCCACTTTCGCTGGATTACTCTTCGCCACGCATCCCGTTCACACTGAAGCGGTAAGTGCGATTTCAAACACTAAATATAATTAAAAATGACGGAGAAAGTATGGAAGCAGTCGAAATTATGCGCCTTGATGGTAGGTTGACGTCCCCGCACAAAATCCGATCTTAACATTTCCACACAAAAACCTGGATTGACATTTCCGCACAAAATCACTGAGCAAAATTTTATTTTTGGCACGATTTGGCAACACTGCGCAAATATTTTTATCATGTTTCTCCTTGCAAAAAGTATAGATGAATTAGAGGGAAACCGTTTACTAACCTATTATATTGTTCATCGGGGATCGCAACATTTCTTGTAAAAGGTTGACACACAGGAGCGTAAGTTTTTCATCTTTTGATGGCAAGAAAAAATTTACCAGATGAATGTAGAAGGGAAATATTTTGTGTGGTTACGTCAGTCACGATTTTTCTGTGGAAATGCTAAAATCCCAGATTTTATGCGGAAAATGCATGTACCCCTCCCCCCCCCCCAACCATCTCGATAGCATCTTCAAAGGATGCTTAATGATATCATAAAGGGGTGAGCCATGACGTTATCAATGGGTTAAGAAGGCCATCACTGTCGTAAAGTAAAAACCCCATATGAGATTCAAATTTTGCCAAATTTCCTATTAGAAAATGTAGATTCTTGAGGAAAGATATGAACATTTTTCCGTGAAATTTCCAAACTTTTAAGATCAAATTTCGAACGAAATTTTCCGAAACACCAGGAAAGAAATATTCATTAATATTTCCGAAAATTTGTGATTAGCCAAAGGAAATTTGACAATGCTTCAATGATCAGACGGAGTTTTCCTTTAGCACGGCAGATCAGTCGTCAATATGGCCGGATTGACCGTGAACATAGTCGAGAACACGCGAAAATGGCCGGAATGAGCCGAATGGAATCAAGATGCACCAATCGCAGCACCGCAACAGGGTAATGCCATCTTCGGCGGCGAGAGGGGGGATGAAAATAGGGAGTAGTTAAGGCCCATCGTGTTTTCAAAGTTTTTATAAAAATACCGTAGTCAAAAAATTAAAGACAAATATGTTGACATCGCACATCCATTGGTGCTTGTTTCTGTAAATTAGAACTATACTGAATTAAGGGAACGCATTTTTGCAATTATATGCAGGGCCGGATTTAGGGGGTGGCTACATGGGCCACGACCCATGGCGGCAAATTTAGGGGACGACAAATTTTGCAATTTTTTTAAATGTAGGTATGAAAAAAATTGGATCCAGAAGAAAAAGTATAAACGAGAAAAGGCGATAAAATCTCTCATTTCCTGAGAGTATAGTAATTTCTAATTTTGTCGTCCGGCGATGCAAGAGACAGCACCTTTTATTAGTCGAGTTAAGAGAGAAACCAAATACGCAATTTAGCCTGGAGAGCAATGATGACAAGGACTTGAGATGAAAAGGAGAAGCTTTCGGCGCGGCGATCGGCATGTAACACATATTGGCGCCCACAAGGCTGCATGAATACTTCACGCATTGTGTCAAACGCAGTGCGTGAAACGCATAGCGCCTACAAGACTGGATGAATACTTCACGCATTGCGCCAAACGCAGTGCGGTCAGCTTCGCGCGACGGCGAAATTTAAAATTATTAAACTACGTTTATGGTTGTTCTTTCATAATTTTTTTGTTAATTTCTCATAAATGGAAGCCCTTGTCCACACAGAGATAGGTTTAAGGAACTTTGATTTCGTGCAAAGTTCCGATAAATTTTGTTAGTAGTGTTGACAGGGCTTTTGCAACACGAATAAATGCGTCTCATGTACCCCTCCCCCTCCGACACGGTTTTTATTGATGTTTCAAAACGAATGAAAAGGGGGGCGGCAAAATACAGGCGGCCCATGAGCGGCAAGTAGGTAAATCCGGCCCTGACATTGAAAGGATGTCAATATTATTGAAAGTGTTGTATATATATGTTATACTAAAATATTGCCAGCTCACGCGTTATTTTTACCCATTGACCATCGAATGCGTGTGATCTTGCTATTTCTGGAATGAAGGTATAGTGGGAAAATATGCCTCTTTGTGGACGTACTAATGCTAAATAGATCTATGTCAAAATGAATAAGATCAAAAGGACCCATGTTGCATGCGAACACTATAAACGTATCTCTTTTTGATTTTATTCATTTTCACGTGGTTCGTTCTGACATTACGCGCGCGGTTTCTGCGTGGTTCGTCGCACAACTATTCGCCCGCAGTTACGAGCCTCAAATTCGCTCCGGAAGTTTTGAAAAAATTAATCACCGATTTGTTTGACCCATTTTAAGCGTGATTGCACTCGAATGAGTTCAACTCGGCGATCAGAGGCTACCCTTTCACATCAAAAATTGTTCGAAGTCCACCGCTGCACAGTGGATAGAGTCGATGGGAGAGGTTGGACCAAATTCGGAAACTTTAAAAACTTCGTTTATACAAACCTTCGAGGTTCTGCAAGTCTATTGGTCTCCTCGTAAAATATTTTCTTGGAAGCACCCCTTACAATTTAAAATGTGACGAATTAAACATTAAAATTTGCAGTTTTAGTCACGAAATTCGTATCCGATCTCGCTGATTGACTCTACCCACTGTGCGCCGTGACCGCAAGCTCCAATGCAGGGTCGATGAAAAAGTCATGGTCAGTCCAGTACAAACGGTCGATGTCTAAACGAATTTTACTCATTGCTTTGTGCATCCTAGAATATAGGGATGCTTCTGGAGCGCAAAGCTCAGCTGAAAATGGAATTATTACTTTTTAGCATCGACTGATCCAGCTGTTGCAGCGAGACAATGTCGGGAGAGCATTTCTGTGGCCCGTTTTAGGTTTTTGGATTTTTAAACACGAGGGTTACGACATAGTTAGAGACGTTACTTGAAGTTCCAACATCAATGGCTTGTCGTCATAGATAAACTCGTTTTGAATCCCGATCTGGGAGCTCAGTGCGGGGTTTAAAAATTATATTTGAGGATTGGTGGCATTCTTCAAGTTTCCGACAGTATTGAAGGGCTTTGGATGCGTGAATTTCAAATGAAGTGACGTTCGAAGTTTTGTTCGAGTGTGACGGGTAAAAATCTTGAATTAAACTACATTTTGCAAGTAGGAACTACAATTTCTGGTTCATTTTAGAAATAACACGCTTGTAATTAGTTTTTCTATGCACATGGGTGTTTTTACACATGAGTGAGAAATAGTAGTTTTTTATTGAAAAATGCAGTCCAATTATGCATTCTTCTCGACTCTCCCACCCAAAGGCGAAACGATTAAATACTTAAAACAAGTGATTCAAGATTCGCAGTTAAACTACGGAAACTCGCACCTTGAATGCGTTGTTCTAAACTTTAATTTTATTCTCTTAAAACCCAAAGTACTTTATGGATGTTTTAATTGCATTAATAAAGGCAGAACAATATAATTTTAAAACTCTTTGCAAGTATCATTGCAGCCATTATTTGCAAAATGTATGAACGAAAAAACAAAATTGCAACGCAAAAATTGTGGTTTCGTTACCTCTTTGCAAGTATCATTGCAGCCATTATTTGCAAAATGTATGAACGAAAAAACAAAATTGCAACGCATAAATTGTGGTTTCGTTAAGTGGTTTCATAAATTTATCAATGACATCGTCTTTTTCCATATAAAATAACGTACATACGTTTGCGTGTCGCCTTTCCACCTGGGAATCGCATTGTTGCCATGAAAATCTTGTGCATTTGCAACTGATAATCTCACCGATTTTTCCCCTGCTCTCTTGAAAAAGGCGAAAGTGTTAGACAAAAATTGCACCGTATATTCCTTACATTACTGGATTGCTGTTTTTAAAAAACAAATTTTAAAAAACCACACACTTTGCAAACCAATAAAACGACCCCTCTCGAGCCCTTCACTTTTCCTCTTCCAATTCTTCAACGTGACGATTTTTGACAAATCCCAAGTGTGTATAAAAGTCTCGAGTGCATGGCTGAGCACTGTCTCCCGATTCATCAAGTCATTTTCCCTCCATTTCTCGGAAGCCTGTGGGGTTGAAATTCAATTGAGCATTCTCCTTTTGAATGGGGGGAACGTAATTTCATTTGATAAGGGAAGATTCTATTAATAACTCCCGAGTGCCTACGATTTAAATTAAAAGTCGCTGCTCCCGCATTTATGAGGCTCCGTAATCGCGAAGAACATAAAAGAATTGAACGACTAAAGGAATAGAAAATGGCCCCGGCTTCGGGGGCTCAAGTCAAATGCTGGGGTTATTACGTCTGCAGGTGACAGCAAAGTTCGCGACGAAACCAGCGTTGCCACGTGGTGAAGAAAAAATTGCGATTATGCAATAACTGCTGATTTGACTACATTTTGCAATTAGGAACTACAATTTCTGGTCCAATTTTGAAACGGCATTACATTTGGCAAGTAGGAATCACAATTTCTGGTTCAATTTTGAAAAGGCATGAGTGCCACTAGTTTCCCTGTGCAGATAGGTGTTTTTATGTATGAGGCAAAAATTTTAGTTCCTTGTTGCAAAATGCGGGATCAATTAATCCTGTATACTAAGCTGTTAATGCTCCTGTTCCAAGGAGGAACACGTTATGGATGTATGAACGTTAAACGAAATAAGGAACGAAAAAACGAAAAATAGGACTGAATGTTCCAACAGACTGATATACTGCTAATGTCAGTTTGAGCAAGCGTACGCGCGAATTTGATTTGTATCTTACCGATCAATTTCAACGTTTTCTAGAGTACATAACGAATCTACATTTCAGCGTTACAAAATTTCTACTTGCAAATTTTGTTTTCTACAGCTATTGAGAAAAGAGTTACAATTTAAGACTGCAAGTGTATATACTGTTACACTCCAAAAATGACATCTAGTATCATTTCGGGCAGGTCATGATTATTTCGATTGTTGGGTAATTTCCTTACTAAATTTTTATCAGTTTAGTTAAATATCAATTTTAATAGTTTTTAAAGCAATATACTAAGTCAGTAAATTTGGTTACTTATTGTGGTTGTATTCTTTAATTTACAATCGGGTTTTAGTTCATTTTAATCTACACCTTTGGTCTGCTTTCACTGGTTTTTATACCCATCACACTATATAATCAGCAGCATTTTTTTACAGATATTTTTCTACCATATTCTCTCGGAGAGTTAGATTTTTGGTGTTAATTTTGCAAACTTAGTATGGAGATTTACTCCTCTCAATGATTTTCTTATAGTTGGATGTACATATGCTAAAATGAACCAAATGCATACAGTTTGCGTAGAATATAGGTCCTCACAGCATGCATAAATGCGTCCAATTTACAATCAAGTTCATGAATTTTTTGTCCAACTTGACAACAGTTTTGAATTTGACGGGGACGAAAGAAGTAGGAACAAAAAAGACCCTTTCCTTCCGCGTATCATTAGTGAATATTATATTCATTGAGGCGAAATTAATTTCATTATTTTGAGGCACGAGTCAAACAAAAACTGTCTGGGGCACTCCGCAGCCGCAGGCAGAATCTTTTGGACAGAATCGCTAAGTTTTCAAGAGAGACATGCCTATTTAAGATTAATATCAGCAACAGGTCTACCAGTTTCAGAAAGAGAATTCACAGTGTTCGGTGCAACGATAGTTAATTACTGGCGCAGATTTTGGAGACAATCTAGACAATCCTGACAATCTAGACATTGCTGATTTACGAGAATTGAACAAGAATACCTCCCACGAGAAATCATGTCAAAAGAAACGAAAACCGATAATTCGAGGAAAATTTAGGGGATTCCATGTTCAAAATTCTTGAAATTACAGAGAATTTAGAAATTCGAAAAAAAATGTCGACCAACAAAAACACCTTGACAATCTAGACATTGCTGATCTACGAGAATTGAACAAGATTACCTTCTATACGAGAAATCATGCCAAAAGAATATCCACTGAATTTGAGGAAAATTTAGAGAATCCCATATCCAAAATTCTTGAAAAGTCAGAAAAATTTGAAACTAGAAAAAAAAAACATGTTGTCCATGAAGGACACACTGACAATCTAGACATTGCTGATTTACAAGAATGGAACGAGAATTCTTTTTACGAGGTATCATGTCAAAAAACAAACAAAAAAATCCACTGGAAATTCGAGGAAAATTTTTGGGATTCCATGTTCGAAGCTCTTGAAAAGTCAGGATAATTCTAATTTTTTATTTTTTTAAAAAAAAAAAAAAAAAAAAAAAAAAAAAAAAAAAAAAAAAAACATGACACCAACAAGAACATCCGGTCAATCTTAACGACGCTGATTTACTTACGAGACACAAGGTGGGTCCGCATTGCGGCAGCGCCGCTCAGCCAGCTATTACGTCACGTTACGTCAACGTCATAAATCAAGAGCTTAGGCGCTGTCGCAAGATTGGGGGCCGGGGGGGAGAGGTCGGGGGGCGTCCGAGTTGGGGGTGCTCGTCAATGGAATTCCGGGGATTTTTCCGCTCGCCGACAATGGGCTTACCGCTGACTTTTAGGATCCCGCCCGCTCTTCGGGAGCTCGTCATTCGCCCCCCCCCTCCCACCCCTAGACAACCCGATATTATAATAAGCCTCACCTCATTCATCCTATTGACATTTTTCCGCGGTTTTTTTCTCGCTTGACGGAGTTCGAGTCCCGTACACTGGTCGATACGAAAGCGGTAGAAGATGGACGAAAAAATGCATCAAGTCCCACATCTGGGAGAAAAATGAGATATGTTGTTTCGAATTCAACTTATTAATTTTTTTTTCGTCCAAAAAAATTTAAAGAGACTATGTAAAGGCATAGATATACACGGCGATTAATCGTCGTGTGTATCTAGGCCTTTATCTTGTGAACGGGGAATCCGAATTTCACGTTACCGTCGTGGAAACAATAAACGCTGATATTTCAATCAGGAGTTGATCTCAGTAATTTTCGCGTAATCGTTCCGTGTTCCGGAAGTTCCGCGAATCGTAATCCACGTAAAATTTTGGTTAAAAAAATTTATCTGAATGCTTAAGTTTGTACTATGCCTACTCAGTCGTGCTAAGGAAAAACATCGTATGACCCTCCAGATATTGCCAATTTCCTTCGATAAATACCGAAAATATTGGGAAAATTATGAATATTTCCGCCTTCAAATTTTTCAGACAATTGTGTATGCAATTTCATCTAAAATGTCTGAAAATTTAAAGGAAAAATATGCATAAATTTCGTCAAAAATACATGTTTAATCAACAGGGTGTCTAGCATCAGGAAAAACGGGAAAACCGGAAAATTTCAGGAATCTTGGCCGATCAGGAAAAATCAGGAAAATATCTGGAAAATCGGACAAATCAGACGTTCTGCTTTTTGCTTACCGTGCTAGGAGTCGTCGAAAAATCAGGAAAATATCGGGAATTTTCAAAATGAAAAAATCAGGAATTTTTTATAAAATAGCAGGAAATATCAGGAAAATTCAGGAAAATTCAGGAAAATATTAAGATTTTTCAAAATTAAAAAATACTAGACACCCTGAAATCAAGAAAAATTTGACCACTCTTAAATGCCGATACGGCGTTCTTCTTCAGGACGGCAGTACTGGTCCATTACCCTAAATCCCGTCATCCCTCAGTCTCGGCCGTTCAACAACAACCGCGAATGGGCCCTCCGTGCGACGGGGAGGCCTCGCGATCCCGTCCGTACGTCTCGTTCATTGAGCGGTCCCTTTCGTCGGCGTCGTAAGACCTTGATTTACTCGCCGGCCGCCTCGGAATTAATGACCATCTTTTTCTTCCCTTAAATTACCCGCTCCCCTCGCCCCTCCCGGATCTGCATCGCCATTCAACCCCTTTGATTCCGCCGTCAAAATATTTAACACCTCCGCTCGAGCTCCTTATCAGATCCCCCTCTCGGCGCCCCCTCATTTCTTATGCTCTTTCGATCGCTCGCCACTCTTTCCAGACTGTCTCTCACGGCCCCGTGAAATATAACCGTTTTCCGCTCCGCCACCGTGAATGTTTTAAAAAGCTGTTTGGACAGTCGCGCCGTTGTCAACTTGACGATTTTTAGCGCGCGGCTCATAGTCGGCGCTTCTTGGCTACAATGCTGCCGTGCTAATGGCCTGGTTACACGATCAAATTCCCGTCAAATTCCGATCAAAATGATGACCAAGATGGCGGTCGAGAGTTATCTAGATTGATGAGTAAAATTGATTGAAACAGCGTGTTGATTGAAATAAGCATGAAATAAGCACGGTTGTGTGGAAATCAGATGAAGGATGAGCCCCACAGCTCCATCATCTACCATCAAATGTTTGCAGGCCGAAGAAATTTGATGGAAGATGGTGCGCACCAGTCACCATTTGATCGGAATTTGACGGGAATTTGATCGTGTAACCAGGCCATTCGGGAAAACGCCGGATGAGCTTTTAGACGTTGCCAGATCTACTTCAATAAAATCCGAGTTTACTGTGAAAATTTTGAATATTTTTCGTTAAATTCTTCCAACAATTTAATTCGCAATTTTATCTAAAATACCTGAAAATTTGAAGGATAAATGGACGTGTTTCTATCAAACGGAACTAAGTGCCATAGGGGGAGGAAGGTAGAGGGGGGCTTGGATTGTTGGCGGAAATGGGCGTCGGGCTCGTACCGTCCCATACTCGCAATGCTTTTCTATGGCGCTTAGTTCCGTCTGACAGAACGCGCTATCCAGCATTCTAAATTCCTCAAAAGGAACTCAAATTGGCGCTTCGTTCCGTTTGACAGAAATACGTACAAACATAAATAACTTTCCTCAAAATACTCGGGGGAAGTCGTCACAAATTTTTATACAGCGTTCTCCCTTGGTACGGCAGAACAAACCACTGAACAATTAGTCTCACAATATATTGCGCCACAATGCAACGCGACAATGTTAGGATTTAGCGCCTTGACGCAACAATTCGTACTCTTTGGATACCCGGGTTGTATAACGTGATGCTGAAGGCGTTTCCCCTATCTCTGGCTGATCGTGAGCGCTGTATGATTGCAACAGACCACTAAAGAATGTGCGAATTTCAGTATTGTGCCACAATGGCCCACTAGACAAAGTACGAGGTTAAGCATTCTGCAAATATGTTTTTCAATCAAAATTGTACGTAGAACACGATTCTTATTACTTGAATCAGCTCCTAATTAAGATAAGTATTTAATGTTTCTTAACGTCCGAATTCAAATATCCCGTTCATGAAGAGCAATGGTCTACGTGAGTCAAATTGCACCCTAAACGTTACCGTGGCACGGTCTGCAATGTGAAAATGTGGCAACCACAATCTTGACGCATTGGTTCAACTATATCAAATTATTGTTACTTAGAATCGTAAATGGTGGGAAAGGAACACTGCTCGATTTAGAAGCCTGTCAAAACCTTTGTAAGGTGCAATTATACTCACGTAGAGTGTTGCGTTTCTTGCGACCGGGCAATTCCAATTTCCCGTAACCAATGTACGATAAAATCGTAAATATCTTCGCTAGGAGTTGATCCCAGTTTTTTCCGATGAAGAGATCGTGTTCTACGTTAAATTTTGTTTAAGAACCATTATAAGAATGCTTAAATGCACCTTGTGTAGTGGTTCATTGAAAAGGACAGTGTTTGTATGTATCTCCTTGATGCAACTATTCGTGCTCTTTGGATATGCGGGTTGCATAGCGAGAAATCGAAGGCGTTTTTGCTTTTTCTGCTCTCACACGACGATCGGCACCGGCTTGTCAGCGCGTCTTAATGTTATTGGTCTGACCAGCTGTTCCACCTATTAGCGCGAATAGACCTACAGTATTTTTTAAAAACATTAAGTATTCATATCACTCATTCCGTCGAAGTACACATTACTTAGTGATAAGAATAATTATACTGAATTGATCATAAGGCAACTCGCAAAAATCATTATGATACATGTTTACTTCGTTCAGCTTACAAAAATCTCGTCGTTCTTCTTCCAAGACCGCAAAGGCGTGGCGTGCTTTGCGATATATCGATTGATCGGCCGCTTAAACCTACGGAAAAGTATCGATAAACAGGGTGTTCGCAGCGAACACCTTAATAATCGATCATTTACCACGGCTTCAAATGGGGGAAATATTGATAATCGCAAAGCACGCCATGCCTCTGTAAGTCTGCCGTGCCAAGGAAAAACATAGTATGAACATTCGAGAGTTGCCAAATTGCTCCGGATAAAACATGTATTTTTGAGCACGATTATGCGTATTTTTCTTGAAATTTTCAGACATTTTAGACGAAATTGCGAACAAAATTGTCTGAAAAATTGAAGAAACAAATTCAAGATTTTCCCAGTAAATTAAGGTCTTATTGAAGGTAATGTGCCAACGTCTGAAGGTTTACACGGAGTTCTTCCTTAGCACGGCAGAAGATCCCTCTGCAGCATCCTGAAACGTTATCCTTTCCTTGTTCGACTCGGCAACACCGCGCCGGGCCGGAGTCACAGGCCGCAAAAGCGCTACATGAAAATGTCGTAGTTATATTTGTTTTCTAGCAGCTTTTCCCCGGCACTTCGCCGAGCCTCCTTTGATCCAACATTAATCTTTTTTTCCCCGGGAGAGAAATGGAAAACTATTCTTTGTTCTTCCCGGCGAGCGCAAGAGAAGAATTTTATCTCCTTTCAATCTTATCGGAAGCAGAACAAGAGCCGGAGCTCTTCGAGTCCTGAATGCGGCCGCGGTCGTGCCAGCCCGGATCAAAACGACTGCACGCGAACGCTCCCGTACTAAGGAAAAACGCCGTAAGAACCTTCAGACGCTGCCAAATCTCATTCAATAAAACCTCAATTTATTTGGAAAATCGTGCACTTGTTTCTTCAATTTTCTCAGACAATTTTTCCCGCAATTTCGTCTAAATTGTCTGGAAATTTCAAGAAAAAATACGCATAATTGTTCTCAAGAATACATGTTTTATCCGGGGCAATTTGGCAACTCTCGAATGCTCATACGGCGTTCTTCCTTAGCACGCTCCCCTGTGCTCGTGTTTGTTTACACGGGAATTCGGAGAGCAGAATTGGAAAAAAGCTCCGCTTTGGATGGGAATTCTGTTGAGGAACTTTCGGAAAATAGGTCACATCCGAACACACTTCGTTTGGATTTAGACTTGCATGAAACGAAAGAAACGTAAGACGCATTCAAATAGAGTAAGTCTATCTACATGAGGGTATGGATTCGATTGAAATTACTCTATCGACAAACCCGTGAATGGATTGACCAAAACCGTGAATTGATCGACAAATGCGTGACTCGATCGACAAACCCGTGAGTCCATCGACAAGCCTTTGAATGGATCGACTAACCCGTGAGTGGATCGATAAACCCGTGAATCGATCGAATTTTGTCGAAGGAATCGGTGTCGATTGATTCACGTCGATCGACTCACGTTTTCACTTTTCGGTTCATTCATGTCAATCGAATCGACACGGGTGTTTTTAAATTAACTATCGATCAATTCATGTCGATCGATTCATGTCGATCAATTCACGTTTTCATTTTTCGATCGATTCATGTCGATCGAATCCATACCCTCCCTATTCTACACTGGAATTTTGAAAAAAAGAAGATACGTGTAATAGTTTAAAAATGCTGACATACGGTAGATATAGACGCATACTGAATGAGCCTGTTGCAAACTTTTGCTAAAGCCAAAATAAGAGTTGTTTCAATGCACAAATGTCTCAAAAATCTCGACAAGCGCATTGGCAAAGTTTAAAACGCACTCCTAACTTCACAATCTACGATTGTAGGATCCGTTGCGTTCATCCGAATAAAGTCCAAAAATCGGACACATTTTGGACCAAAATTTGCTCAGGCAAATTTTTGTAAAAAATTTGAAATGTTCGAATCAATTTTGCAGCTTTGGAATGGAGTTACTTCACTTCGTTCGGGCAACTACGAATCCCGTGTTGGAACTATAAATGCTGATTGGTCATTAGGAAGTCACGAATTGACGATTTTCGATTTGTATGATCTGTGGCGTTCATCCGAACAAAGTCCAAAAACCAGACTCATTTTGGACTAAAATTTTGCTGGCAAATTTTTGTAAAAAATTTGAAATTTTCGAGTCAATTTTGCAGCTTTGGAATGGAGTTACTTTCCTTCGTTCGGGCAACCACGAATCACATGTTGGTACTGCGAATGCTGATTGGTCGTCAGAACGTCAAAAATTGACGTCGTGACGTTGAGCCGAGTAAACTCCGCAGTGCGGGCCGCTTCGATCCGGAGGACGCGAAGTCGACTCGCAACCCGCGAGTCGCTCGGATTGAGAATCGCCGCGTTCTCAAACGAACCGAGAATGCATCTTAGAGAAAAAGAATAAATAGGTGGAAGAGAAAAAAATGAAATAGGAATGCGCCGCGTTCGTTTTATAGTTTCATTTCGATAACGATCGCGTGCGGAAAGGCACTATTCGGGAAAACCCTTGGCTGGCTCCGTCTTCGCGTTTGAACGGCCCGCCAACGCTCCCGAAGCACACAAACATCCGTGGCAGCGGCTCCATCAATGTTGCCGAACCGATTTCGTCATGGCAAGAAGGTGTTTCAATCGATGGAATGGGGTAGCGGCAAGGACTTTTTCCGGGTTGCACACAGTTAAAAATGTCTGTGTTACTTGGTGTTACTGTTCTGTGCTAGATGAATTAATCGATCTGGTGAGTCAGGCTGACGTCAGACTATGTTTCATATACTACCCTGAGTCAGACTGAGTCGGGCTGATTTAAGCCGATGTCAGCCTGAATCAGTCCGACTCAGGGTAGTTTATGAAACATAGTCTGACGTCAGACTGACTCACTTTTACCAGGGACCCTAAGAACTTCGTTGCTCAACACACTGATGTGTTAAATCGATCAAAACCGTGGGTTTCTCTGAGACATCGGATCAAGTGTCCTGATCAACGAAGTGTCCTGCCAAATGTATGTACTCTCCTCCCGATTCTCAAAGTTTGCGAATGACTAGCACATTGGATTACTACCGATGTGGTCGAGGTTAGATCCTGGCGGCTAGCGACTAATTTTTAACGAGGTTGGAGAGTTTCAACACGAAGATTCGATCACCTCAACCCAAAGGTTTAGGCAGAGTGTGACACAGGAAATGCTAACTCACACACATACCAAAAAGAAGGAAATCAACCAACAGCTTGCGTTACTTCGCGTTTTACCTCCCATATGAACAGAAGATATGGTTGCTTTTTCTTGCTGTTTGGTATAGTTTCTCAAACGCAAACTTCCCTTACAAACTGGAAAGTTCCAAAAATCATTTCGAGGGAGAGACAAAGCTAATCAAAATCCGATCCGTCTAAATCCGGCGGTCGATTTGACGTGGTGAGGCGATGCGTGAAAGTAGCAGATGCGGCTACGGATCGCCTTCAACTGACAGAATAGGCAAAACGGCTACTCGAGAGTTCGAATAGTTGTATCACTATTATAGCGCTGCGGGGACGTGTGTTGAGATGGAATGAACGGAGTCTGCGAGAGATTGATGGAGCTCAACTGACCGGAAAAATGTGTAAAACTGTCCGTAAAACTCTATGCTTTCCGAGGCCCTCGTGGAAATAAAGATATGTGCCTTTACGTTGGAGGGGCGACGATTTAACGAAAGTAAGCTCGTCGATTCGCAAATTTTCCGCTCTTGCAGGAACTTGATCCATGGCAACACAGCAATCAGCGTCGGGCCTACTTCTGTCAATTCCCTTTGCGCCTCCACCCGTTGTTGCCAAATCCACGAAATTCAACCAAAACGCCACGTCCGACAGTGCTGTAAAAGCCCGACTTGCCAACATGGGTTCTGTCAAAGCGATGCCCATGCCATCTCTCATCGTTTCGTTCCGAATCGTCATTCTCGTGTTGTTCTTCGAGTTTTTTCCCAATCCTATTTACAAGCCCCCTCCTTCTTCCCGTTCTCTCTCCGCCCCCAAACCTGCCCCTTGCCCCTATCGCGGCAAGGGGGAGGGGTGGGAGGTTGATTCCTTCCTGTGCTCTCAGGGCCTTTAAAATTGGAATTGAGTTGCGCCTGGTGTCCCTTGAATTAAACCAAGAAATCACGAAACAAAAGTGGAAAACAACGGTGAAATACATAGGAGATGAGGATTTTTCAGTTGTTCAATCAGTGCCTCGAGCGTCTCGAGCCGATTAAACACGGAATTGAACGTTTATTGCCCGCTGAACTGGAAGGAGAAAAAAACTGTTTGGAGTCTTCATTCCAAATGCAGACCTTTCTGGTAACATTTAGTAGGAAGTAGTACTGCTGCGCTAAGGAAGAATCTGTCATAAACCTTTGAACGTTGCCAACTTTCCTTCGAGAGAACATGATTTTTTGGGAAAATCTTTCAGTATATTACTTAAAAATTGTTAGAGAAAAAAATGTTAAGCATTTTCTCAAAGATTAGAAGTTAGGCGAAAAAAAAGAAATAAATGAAAAGTGACAGAAATGAACCTTAGAAATGAAGTATTTGGAGAACCGATCAAACTGAAAGTAACATTTAATATTACAGAAGCGAACAGTACATTCTTATTTAATAATAAGTCGTAATTTAAAGAATAATTAAATAAATACAGAAAGTAAACCGGGCTGTAGGAAAGCAGAGACAAGATCAAACAATGTACAGACAGAAGATAGAAATATGGTAACCATGGAAATTACATTTCGTAACATAGGTGTAATGGTAGTAAAATGTAACACGTAGTAAATGTAATAGGTGTAAATGTTTTCAGATTAATACTTTATTTTCAATTGAATCTGAAGTGTCTGAAAATTGTTCTCTATACCGATGTGTGTTTTAATGGATGAGCTAGAAATATTAGTTCCTTATGGCAAAACGTAATCCAGTTGTATGTAAGTACTTTTAGAGTCATTTGAAGTTTCACCTCCACTCCTGCGAAGCAAATTGGATTGCATTTTGCAGTTCGAAACTAAAATTACTAGCTTAGTTTAGAAACAACGTATGGACCATAGTTTCCTCACGCACATGAATGTTTTTACGGATGAGCCAGGAATTGCATTTGCTATAATCATAAAATGAAGTCCAATTTTGCTTCCTCACTACAACGCTTGCCGCGCTTCTCTAAGATTTACCTAAAATGAAGCCCTTATTAGTTCGCGGTAATATCGCGTCGTCAGCAAATGTATTCACAGCGTTCCAGGTGAAGGAAGAAGGGGGTGGGTGTGTGTTTTACGAGCACGAATTTCAATAATCCACGACCCCTCATCATTTAACCCGGGAAGAAACCCAGATTCGACATGCGAGACCCCCTTCGACGTCTCCACATTCATCAACCCCGAAATTTGCAACCTTCGAAGATCCTCATCCCACACTGCCGCGCTAAGAAAAAACGCCTTACGAACATCCGAATGTTGCCAAATTCACCTGGTTAAAACTTGTATTCCCCAGAAAAAATATGTCCTATTTTCCTTGAAATTTTCAGATAGTTTAGGTATAGTTGGGAAGAAAATTTTCCGAAAATTTGAAGAAAAATATACAAAATTTTTCGAGTTCATTCATGTATTATTGAAGGACATATAGCAACGCCTGAAGGCTTATACGGCGTTTTTCCTCAGCGTGGGGGCATACGCGGGCGGCGCACAGTGGATCGAGTCAATGGGAGAGGTCGAACATGACATTTTTAGCTAAAACTGCAAATCTTGGTGTTTATTACGTCACATTTTCAATTATAAGGGGTGTTTCAAGAAGAAAATTTCACGAGAAAACCAATGGAACCACTTTTGGAACATTTGAGTTTAGTATGAACGGAGTTAGAGGAATTTAAAGTTTCCAAATTCTGTCCGACCTCTTCTATCGACTCGATCCACCGTGCGGCGAAGAAACGGCGCGATGATTAAGTGCGCTCGCCGGTACGCGTCGCCGGCTCCCATTGTCGCTCCTCTGACGTAACAACATATCTCGATTCCCACGTGAGCCCCGCTCTCTGTAAGATATTATGTTCGCCAGGGTTCAAGTAGAAATAGAGATACGTTTTTATGTAAAAGGAGCGACGCATTGTCCCGCGGATCCGGGGGCGAATCAATCATCCCTCGTCAAAGATCCGAAAGTTGCCCCGAATTTCGATCTGCGCGAGTGATTAAGGCGAGTCATTAATTACTCCGGATATTAATATGGCGCGCCCTCGTAATGAAGCTTATCTCGAGTGCGTCGCGAACCCGCAGCATGAATGTCGAACTAATTTCGAAAGAATACGGAGGACGTGGGAGTGTGAGGAGGGGGTTGCGGAGTTCGTATGAGCTCGGTGCCGTGGTTTAAGAAGGGTTGCGCGTGGCTCCTTGCAGCAAAATCTGGAGCCTTCAAATCATGCACAGGGTGTCTACAAGTCCAGAAACTCCGGAAACTCCAGAAATAGTACTGATTCCTTAAGGTCGGTCTGGAAGGACTGAAAAAGTAAGGAAATTCCGTAGGAAGATCCGGTATTTTTTTCGTTTTTCGTTATCTGTATCGCAATTTGAGCGAGAAATTCAAATGTTTGAAAATTGTATGAATTCGTCAATTTTAGGTACTGAAAAAGTACTGAATTTTTCTATGGAGGAAGTACTGAATTTCTTGGAAATGTACTGAAAAAGCACAGTATAAGAACTGTTTTTTGGCCAGTTTGTTGTAGTAGACACCCTGATGTAGCAGTGTTCCTATTCCATGACCGTCCAAAATTCTGGAATTCGGAACTTTTTTGTTTCAATTTCTCCCCTTCCATGACCGTCAAAAGTTCCGTGAATTTTTTGATGTTTTTGAAAGTTCCGAGAAGGTTCTGAAAAATGCGAAAGATGAGGATCCTTTCGGGGATGTCAAAAGTTCCCGGCAAAATTCGAGGAAATCTCGAAAGTCCCGAAGTTTTGAACCAGTTCCGAAAAATGGGAGCACTGTCGTGTAGCTAGGCGATGCCAGGATGTTTACTGTCAGTGGAAACAGGAAAATGTCAGGAAATTTGATGTCATCAGAAAAATTGGTTATAGATTAGAAAATTCCGAGTGGTCAAACATTGTTCAACCACAAGTAATTCAGCACATGCAAAAGTGACTCAATCAATGATATCAATAATTAAAAAGGTGATGTATTCAATTAGTTGATTACATTTAATTCAATTAATGAAATGCTTTGGTTTTTAAAATCAAACGATTGTCACTTTATTTGCCTCAAAAAGCAGAAAATTCATTTTAAAATATAAAAAAAAATCCAAAATTAAAATTAATTCAAGTAATGAGATGTTTTGGTTTCTAAAATCAAACAAGGGTCAGTTTATTTGCCCGAAAAAGTTAGATACTCCCTTTAAGATATTAAGAAAAAATCAGTAAAATACCAAACTAAATTTTTGTTAACACCCTGAAGGCTACTCATCATTGACCTTAAATATCGCGAAAATCAGGATAATGGTAGAAGATGGGATCTTACAATATTTATTTGTTTTTAGGCAGAAATAGTTTTAATGGGGGAACGCAAACTCGGAAAAAATATTATTTTCTTCATATTCTATAGTTTCTTATCGTCTTAATTTTGCGCAGTTTCTATTGCAGCACGATGTGGTGGCACTCCACTCAAAATATTAATTACAAAAGAAGATTTGTAACCAATTTTTTTTAAAGAAAACTCGAATTACTCGCATTTTCTATTTGCTGCTTACTGTACTGATATCATCATTTTCCGGTCTAAAAGCCGTGTCTACATTCCAACGTTGATGATCTGAAGCTCGCGGTTTGCACTGCTCGGAAGTGGAGTCCCTTCGCGCAATGCGTGAAGTATCACGCAGTCTTACAATGCGCTACTATGTTTTGCGCGCGATGCATGAAGTATCCTACAGTCTTGTAAGGCGCTACTATACGTTTTACGCCGCGCCGGCCGCACTGTCTTTGACGCAGTGACAGAATTCTTCGAACTTGCAGCGTCAGCGGTTACCAACTTTGGATTTTGAAGTTTTACTGTTATTTGCTTGGATTATTGTCGTTTAAAATGATATCGAATTACAAAAAATCCAACTGATTTTCGTGGTATTGTTGATTTATCTTGAAAAAAAAATTACTATTTCTAGTGAATTCTGCAAGTTTCGAATGCAGTTAAGTTCCTTCGCTTGGAAAGCCACAAACCTATCCTTAGATGCGAGATGGGAAGCTTCAAAGTTTATTACATAAATTTGGACGACTCCGAGAAAGTTTGAAGGACTAGCGGAACTAGCTTCAGTTTGATGGAATTCTGATTGAATTTTGAATTCAGTGCTGTCAACACACAGTTGCAAAGTAAGCAGTGATACCAAAGGCAACTTACATAATACAGTTGCTTTCTGCATTTACAGCGCAAAATTTGGTGAGAGAGCTCTCTCGCTGAATAATAGTGTAGAGGAGGCTAGGAATACAGGATCCACCTCTCGCACGAATAATTTGAGAAGGGAGAACTACTCTCGGGATTTGATCTCATCAGTAATGGATGCACTGGTCTAAAAACATATTTTGAAATCATTTCTAATGATCGTAAAACCATCCAACCCGTAACATGTTACAGCATGTTCATCCAATGGGTTAGGTGCGCTGGTCACAGAGTCGTGTTTTGATGCTTGATTCTTCTGGATTGGTTAAAAATAATAAGATCTGTCTAAACCGCAACTTTCTACGTTCAATATTTACCGACATATCGCCCTTTGAAAAGTCTGGTTTTTGACGCCATTCACCGCGATAGTGACACCCTTGGTTTCTTCCACCTTGCTTTCATCCTAGTTTCACAGTGAGTAACTAGTGCTAATGTGTGTCTCCCTGACCAATAAAACCAAGGTGGAAGGAACCAAGGGTGTCACTGTCGCGGTGGATGACGTCAAAAATTCAACTTTTCGAAGGATGATATCTCGGTTAATATTGAACGTAGAAAGTTGCGGTTTGAACAGATGCTTTTGTTTTTAGCTAATCTACGAGAATGAGGCATCAAAACACGATTCTGTGACCACCGCAACTGACACATTTTTTTAAAATTTATTTATTTTTCCAATTAAGTACATACAGAAGCTAAATTTTAGCTTATAGTACGCGTCAAATGTGGTTTGTACCTCTAAAAACTTAATTTCAACACGTGCCAATCAAATTCAAGTAAAATATGTGTTAGTTTTCAATTGCTGAGTATTTAACAGCTATATTCAGAAATTCTTCAGGAACAATCTATTATCTGACATCTCTATTTTTAGCAATCACCCAGAAACTCATTTATGTGGTAGAACGCTTCTCCCTGGCAGAATTTTTAAGATGGTTAAAGAATACATTTGGATGGTCATTTTTAAATGATAGTTTTAGTCAAAGCGGGAGGGCATTTTACCTTGTGATAAAGTTTGGTAAGTATCATAGAAGCATTGTAAAGAATACTATTCATGAATAAATGTCTACAGTTTCTTCTTACTTTTTTTTTCAGGTCAGTGGAATCGTGGGTCGTGCCGACGTATTGGCGTGCGCGTTGTTTTTCCTGTCTCTTCTGGTTTACCATGAGTAAGTATCTCGATTTAATTTACACAGTAATTTAAATACTATACTAAATGTTAATTTCAGCCACTGTAAGATGAAATCTGTACCGTATTCTACTGGGCCCGTAACATTTGTGCACAACTACCGCAAATGTCATTTGTGCATAATGCTTAAGTTTTTAATTTTGTGCTGCAATGGGATTCAAACGGAATATACGGCAAATTTTAAGAGCTAATGAAAGTGCGTATGAGTAAGCGCGTTAAATTTTTCCACAGATAAGTGAGCAAAAATTGCAAAAAGAAAAATATTTTAAATAATTCTAATGATATTTAAATGGGAATAAATATCAGCATAAAAGTAAGGATTATAATATGTATAGAATATTCCCTTAACTGAGATGAATCTTCAGTACTTTGGAGAATGACTTGATGGCCGATCGATCAGTTCATAACCTCTGGATTGCAGGACGTATCCTAAACATTTTTGAACATTGTATCACTGTATAAAACGCCAGGTAGTTTCACACACAATTTGACCATAGTAGAAATTTTTTTTAGCTTTAAATGTACAGCCCGAGTGAATATCACGAATCGGAAGACAAAAAAAATTGCGATATTTGCCCGGTACATACTTTTTGAATTATTTCAATGCGTTTCTCGGACTTTGGTGTACAAATACCCGAAATGCGACAACGTGAAGTGATGCTCAGAAATTCTGGAAGAATATCGTACTTTCCAAAAAATATCAACCGATGCGTCGAATTTTGATTCGTTCTCCGAAGTGCAGTGGATTATTAAAACTGATAGACATAGCGATAGACTAAAAAGACAAATCGAATTTGGGGCAATCCTATCGGTTTATAAGCGAGTTGTTCCAATTAACAAAGTAGGTAAGTAATAGACTAAGTAGCGACAACCTACGAGAGACCTCATACTAAGACCATGATTTTCTCCCTTAGTCTACGACAACCACTCATTTCAACCGCTTCATTTTCCCCTCGTATTCTTTGTCTATCATTTCGTCTATCAATTTCGATAATCAGCCCTTGAAGGATCAGCTTAAGAATGTAAGCTGAAAGTTTGCTGAAGGAAGAAAAATCGAGGAAATTCTCGCAACATGGCAACACTGAACCGCGGAGAAATTCACACAAGGAGCTGCAATTGCTTCCTTGCGCTAAAATACTTTTCACGGGTGGCATCCCGCCTCATCGTTGTACAATCGCTTCCAAAAAAAGCTAATCTTAGTTATTTTAACTCTAAAGGGGTGAATTATCGGTATTATTTGACACCCGTGAAGCACACATCTTAGCGGAAGCGCTAAAGAAAGCGTGAAGCCAGAAGTGCCCTCCTTAAGTGCAGTGTGTTTAATTGTCATTTGAATGGGTTAAACTCCCGAGCTAGGATAACTCTCTGCTGCCGAAATGCTGATGCTAGCGGCCTGTTGCCATGGGAACGCGGGACGCTTATAAAAGCTCAAAACAATAAAAGGTCCTTAAATTTTTTTTGTTAGTCTCTCAGTAGCCCCAGCTTTGCAGTTGGTGGAATGCAATACAACCGCAATAGAGCTTTGATGACTGAGTTCGAAAATGTGTTCCTCTATTACTACGTTTCAAAATCTCCGAGCATTCTCTTTTTTGAGGGATATGTGCGGAAAACATCCTTGAAATTTTCGAGAAATATTTGTATCGAGTTTATCGGAAAGGAACCACCCCACATTTTCGAAAACAATTGAGCTGAGAATGTTTTCCAGTTTCAATTACCGTAAATCTTCTCCTGCCAAAAAATTTCCTTAAAAACAAAAATTTTGCTGTGAAAAGAAGGATTAAAGTTTATTTTTTACATTGAGCCTTATGCAGGAATAAAACTTCGAAACTCCTTTTCTCAGTTATTTCAACTTTATGTGGGTTGGTTCCTTCCTGATGAACTCGGTCCATTTTTGAATGAGTGTATGTAGGAAATTCCCGGAACATTTCAAGGACAATCGATTGGTGATTTCCATTTCTTATTATGAATTGTAAGCGGAGATTCGAAAAATTGCAATCAAAGATACGCAGTTTTTTTTTTTTTTTTTTTTTTTTTTTTTTTTTAAAATTATGAATTAAGATTGCTTGATTGTTCAGCCATCTACGCCCAAGACGTTTTTTTGGTACTGTCATCAAATGATACGTTGGCATTTCGTCTAAAATCTCAAAATGGGGTCGGGAGTTTATTACTCTTTAGAGCGCATTTGTCTCTGTTAATCAACTTGACTGACGTGAATTTGGCGCAAAAGCTGCGTCTTTTTCGGGCAAAATACCTTTTCTTCGGGTTAAATTTTGCGTTACAAGGCGAATTGCACTCCGCATCGTATCGCTCAGATTTTGTGACAGACATATCCAGCTCCAGAGTGGTATACCGGATGATCCTTGAGTCCCGCACTATTCGTATGACGTCAATAAATTTGTGTATTGTTTATTTGCTTTCGGGTTCGATATTTATGAGATATGGAAATTAAATAATTGACTAATGATGAGAGGTATATTAAACGCTAACTGTTACAGAAATTGAGATACACACTTAAAATTTTTTATCTGCTCCCGGGTCATAGAAACGACTTTGGAGTTCAATGTTCGAAACTCACCTTAGAGTTTCAGGAGCCATGTGGCCCATTAAGCTCAATTTTCAGGGGCCCTTCGAATTTTTCTTAGGGGCCAAATTGACTTTTTGCCTACATATCTCGGCGCATTTTGTGAAACGTCAGACGTAAGATGTTTGAGTCACAGAACTAGTAGCTGTAACTTGTAACTTTCGAAAAATCACTGAACAGAAAAATTTTGATTTTTTTAGGGGCCACGTTGGCGCAGAGCCTTCATTTTTTAGGCGCCATGACAGATTTTTAGGCGCATTTGGCGCGTTGGCGCCTGTGATTTGCGAACACTGTTTGAGAACCCCCAAAACTTGAAAGGAACCTATTCGAGCACGGTCAAAAACCCTAGGCCTGGTGCGAGACTTTTTGGAACATTCTGTACCCTCCAGATTTCACTCCTACATTTTCGACAGTGTCATCAGTCGTTAACGATTAGACGTATTCAAATCAAAACGAACCATCTTCATTGTGACGTGAACCCTCAATTGCACGTGCTCTTATGAGCCTCAGGGCCCAGGTCACAACGGACATGGTTCCGTTCGATTCGAATACGTCCAATTTCCCGGAGAGTGCACTCTGAAAAGGCATTCCCAGGATACCGGCTTCCTTCCCGCACTCAACGCGCTCCGCGCCCCGACCGACGAAATGAAAATTTGCGCTTTTGATTGTGCAAGAACTGCATTTTGCGAGGGATTTTTCGGCAGGAAAAGCCGAGGAGCAACTTCGCGGCGCTCGGGCGCGGGAAAGAACCGCCAAATCGGGGGTGGAGACGAGCGTGTGCGCTCCAACTATACCAGCGTTGTCGAATCTCATAAAAAGACCCATTTATGTCGAGTGCATTTTCCAGAGAGGAACAACTCCCAAGGAGCCTCTAATGAATCAGTGAGACAAAAACACACCAACTCGAAAAAATTAAAATAATCAAGACGCACGCAGAAGTGCACAGCAGTTGAAGAAGTTAGCACAAGAAAAAGATTTTTGTTGCCGAAAGAAAAGTACTCACGGACACTTTAAAGGTCCAAGTTGAAACAGATGCGTTGACTTCAATGATCTTTGTAAAAACTGACTCTCTTTGATGAAAATTGAGCGTTTATGAGTTACCGAGTTGGTGTGTTTTTGTTCTCACTGATTCATTTATGGAGCATCCATGACCGTATTTATGTGCATGGGAGGAAGTTAAAGTGGCTGAGAAAGAGGAAAATACAGGAAAAAGAAGAAGGAGAGGATATTTAAGGAAAGGAAGAAAAAGTGGAGGAAAAATATGAAAAATAGTCGGAAAAAGAGGAGGAGATATGAAAGTGGAAGAGGGAGAAAGAGGAATGGGAAGAAGACGAGAATGAAGAATATGATGTAGAGGGGAAAAAGTAAGGAAGAGAAAAAGAGGGGAAAGAAGGACCGAGAAGGAAAAATAGAGACAGAAGGAGACGACGAAGAGAGGACGAAGAAAAGAGAGAAGAAAAGAGAAAATAAAGAGAAGAGGGGAAAATGACAACGAAAAAGGAGAAACTTCGATAAAATTCGCGTATATAAGCGGAGGGAGAGCAAAAACTAGGAGAAGGAGGTAGAAAAGTAGAAAAGGTAATGTAGAAAAAGAATAATTAGAAGAACAAGCACCTGTATCAACAGGAACTTCGAGAGTTCTCACGTTGATCTTAAAGTACGTCTTTAGTGTCGAAAACGTCTCGGATTTTCAGTTTTGCATTTTACCCTTGCTCCCCGTTTTTCTCTCTTGTTATTTCTCCCGTTGATCATAAAATTAGCCTATAACATTGGTTCCCTATACCAAAACGTGGTCCGGTTGACACGGGAACAACGCGAAATTTGACAATGTAGCACTCGTGGGTCGAGTATAATTTCGCTCGTGTCAGCGGGCGAAACTTTTCACGCTTTCGCGTCTCTCCCCGACTTGGTTTCAGTTAACTTGAGTCGATACAGCCCCCCCCTTCTCCATCCCCCTCCTCCCCTGCGGTGCCCCGGTCGGTCCCGAGGCCACGCTGCGGTTCGGGGCACGCAATCACTCACGCATGTCTGAGGAAAAGCAGAAACCATAGATAACAGCGTTGCCGGGCGAAATTTCCCGCGAAGGGNGGGGGGGGGGGGGGTTGTCGGAAACAGGTCGGATCAGTCCTCGCGTCCGAGGGAAATCCGTTGAAAATGAAACTAGTCCTGACTCTGCTAGCTGATTATTGAAACTGATAGACAAAGCTATAGACAAAGACGACAAAAGGGATTTGGAGGGATCCTATTGCAGGTGGAGGCGGGTGGTGGCAATGGACATAGAAGGTAGGTAATGGACTAACTAAAGGCAACCCACGAGAAACCTGACAGTTAGTCCATCATTTTCTTCCTTAGTCTATAAGAACCAATCATGTCAACCAAAAGGATCGCTCTATACTCCCTATGTCTTCTTTGTCTATCGCTTTGTCTATCAGTTTCAATAATCGGCCCGCTTGTGGAGGAAAGCGTGCGAAGATCGAATGGAGGATCCTGTTTTGTTTGGATGGGACTGTTGTACAAGGAAGGCAACGAGATTTCTGGGTAGACTCTAGGAAAAATCAGTGAAGAATTAGGAAATCTGTTTTGAAGAGCGAGAAACTTCCTCTACCTCCAATGGTCTAAAGACCATTTCATTTTTTCAAATTTTGTGGGAATTTTTAGTACCTGTGGCTTATCGACGGTGTAAGTCGGCAATCACATAACTCGGTTTGCGACGTCGCAGACTTCCTGTCATACTTCAGTTTTTAAACGGAAAACTACTCAACGGCAATTTTTTTAAAACTGCCGTGATTTTCCTTCTCTGTGCGAAGAAAATTTTGCAAAAACTTCAAGGAACGATGTCAATTTGTTCTCCTTTCAACAAATAATATAGAGGCGGAGATTTTCAGACACCGCAAACGAGTTATGTGATTGCCGACTGACACCGTCGATTTACGTTCTTTCGTAAGGAGAGCGATGATTTGACCAAAAATTTGGTCGGTCGACCAAGTCCTTCCGGTTGATCAGACTGAAAAAAAATGTCACTCAATGAAACTAAAAGTAACCGTGGATGCGGACTTGTTCAAGAATGTGTCATCTCGTCCGAAATCAAATTCGATAAAATTCGGCAGCAGGGATAGTGGAACTCGCCGGAGGGCGCTAGTGGTAGTCGTCGCCAGGGGCGCGGTGGAGTCACAAAAGTTGGGCGCTCAACTTAATCCGAAAGTTGGCTCGTAAAAAATTCACTTTGGGGCGCGGCCGTGTTATTGGCGAAAGGAAAAGGTGGGAAAAAGACTGCATTAAGCAACTTTTAAGATAATAAAACTTGCCGAGAGCTAGCCCTGCGTCCTGCGCCCTTCGCGCTGTGCCGAGCCATCGGAAAATTCCATCGCCGCTCCGTTTTCTCGCGTCCCGCCAAATTGGTAGCATTCCAAACTTTCCGGATTTCTCCTGCCCGGAGATCTTTCGGAAGCTCAGACTTATTTCCTCTCATTTGAACGCCTTGGCTTATTATTAGCAGCTTTGCGAGCAAACGAAGCTACCTATCTGAATCCGCTGGTAGATAAGCCTTTCAAATGGTACGATTAAACGCACTGAAAAAAGTTACGAGCTATAAAGACATATCGTTCGGTCCGGGCTCAGAGACCGGAAATTCCAGGCGCTGGAGCCGTGACTTCGATTGCTCCGGGTGCCATGCCCGGAAGTTTCGGCCTCTGAACCCGGAACGGGGATGTCTATATAGTCCGCAAGTACGGTTTCCACGGCCGGAGTTTATAGCGAGAGAGCCCATGAACGACAGGCTTTTGTCTCTCAGACCCTTGTAAACGGGAAATTTTGAAAACTCATTTGTGCAATACTGCCGTGCAAGGGTAAAACGCTGTATGAACTCGCAGACGTTACCAAATTTTCTATGTTAAAATGCGATTTTTCAAGAAAATCTATGAATATTTGTCTCTAATTTTACAGAGAATTTTATCCGCAATAGATCTAAATACAGATATTTCAAGAGAAAATATGCACGCCTTTTCTTAAAAATGAACATTTTATCGGAGGAAGTTTGGCAACTTCTGAATGCTCATGGGGCGTTCTTCCTCAGCACAACAGAATAGCGCAGAACTCCACTCATGCATCAGAGAAACACATTAGAAATTAGATGATAAAAAGAAACAACCATCATCCCAATTGGACCGCATTCAGCAGAAAGGAACCAAGCCACATTAGCTATTGCCAAATTTAACTGGGCAATTAAAATTTTTCGCAAGAGAACATGTGTGCGGATTCCTTTGAAAATTGTAAGAAATTTGCTTCATACTATGCAGCAAATTCACTAAAATTTGCACAAAAATCCGCACAACCGTTTTTTTGTAAAAACTTAAACTGCCCCGTTAAATTTGGCTACAGCTAATGTGGCTTAGCTCCTTTTTGCTTGATGCGGTCCAATAATTAATAGAATTCAGAGCCGATCATCGTGTTATTTTTTACGATTAAGTGATAATTTTACCACAACGATCAATAATCGAAATTATCGATTTGTCCGTACTCTCCCTGCATGGGTGCTCAACAATGCTGCCGTGCTAAAGAAGAAGATTTCCTTGAAAATTTGTATTTTAACAGAGAAAATTTGGCTTGGTTCCTTTCTGCTTAACACGGTCCAATTGGGGTGATGGTTGTTTCTTTTTTATCATCTAATTTCCAACGTATTTCTATCTGATACATGAGAGGAGTCTTGCGCTATTCCGTTCGATCCTGGATTTTTTGTTTCCATGCTAGTCCGTGGAATTATCCCGAGAACTGCAACGACGTATCCGCGGTCCCGCAGTTATGAAGTTCTATTGGCAGGAATTAATTTCACTCGGAACGGTCGGGAGCCGCGGTGGCGCTGCGGCCGGAAGTTGACGAAGTTAATGATATACGCCATCCCACCTCACAGCACAAAACCACGCATCCAAACGCACATCCCGGCGGAGCTTACGCGGTTTGGTCCGCGCGGGGCGATATTTTATTGTGTCCCGATCCGCTTTCTTGGGCGGCCCCGCGTCGCTTATTTCTCCCGCACGATAACTTTGCCAATTAAAAATACCTAATGGCGTAAAAAATTCAGCCATTGTCTGTCTGGCTCGCTCCAATGTAGCGACCCCGAGCCATTAATTCGCGAGCTCGGGCCCCGGCTCTGCTCCTCCGTGAAAAGAAATCGGGAAATTGTATTCACCCAACTTCATCCATTATCCCGGATGAAGTCCCGACCTCGCGGTCGCACCTAATTATGCCGCCAGCGTTGTCGCGTGGCTTTTCAGAGTTTTTATCGCTCGATAATGGACCGATCGACTGAGTCTGAATCAGTGTTCGAAACTCACCTTTGAGTCACTTTGGAAAAAAAACACACATTGGATCTAGAGTCCAGACTCTTAAAAACATCGACAAGAAAAAATACTCTTGATTCAATCAGATTTAAGCTTTTTAGAACCAAGCCTCTTAATTTAAGCAGATTTCCTTTTGATTTAAGCTTAAATCTGATTAAACCAAGTGTCCTTTTTCTTTGTCAATGTTTTCAAGAGTCTGGATTCTAGATCCAATAGTTATTTGTCTCCAGTGCATAGAGAAAAAAAAGGAGGTGTTTGTCTCTTGAGGTTTGTTTACCCTGTGACGTAGGTCGGTACAACCTGGCCAGCGAAATCCGGAATTTGAAGTATGAAAAACGGACTATAATTTCCCATTTTTTTGCTTAAATCAACTCATGATATAATTTCAAGCACTTTTTATACAATGACTTTTTTCCATAAATTACACAATTTCCAAGAAAATTGATGATAAAAGTCCGACTTACGTCGTCGAAAAAATTCCAAGATGCCCGAAATGCAAACACCTCCTTTTTTCTGTACGCCTTTTTGTTTAAGGAGCCATGTGGTCTAAGCTCGATTTTTAGGGGCCATTAAAGATTGTTAAGGGGCCAAATTGAATAAAGTGATAAATGTGAAGTTAAGTGAAAAGTTAGAATCATACAGTGAAAAGTTAGAATCTGGCGCCGTGCGTCGAAATTTCGAAAAATCACCAAACAGAAAAATTAGGATTTTTCTGGGAGGGGGAGGGGGCAAAATTTAGGGGCCACGTTGCCGCAGAATCTTCATTTTTTAGGCCCCAAGAATTTAGAAATTCAGAAAATTGGTCAATTTCTTAGGCGTGTTGGCGCCTGTGAGTTTCGGACACTGGTCTGAAATTAAACGATGAGTGTCCGGTAATGCCACGTTTCAGCCGTGAAAAAAACCTGCCGTATAATTCAGAGTCTACCGTGCGTAAACTTTTGAAGAGAAAACATAAAATTTGATACTTTTTAAATTCATACCGTGTTCAGTGGTGTCTGACAAGGTCAATTTGTAAAGTAATACCGTATATTTTACAATGATAGGTTTAATCTTGTGGTTGTAAGTGAAAGCAAAACCACGCAAGTGTTAAGTACAATCACCTGTACCTGTTTTTTACGTTTACAAATCCGTAACGTTTCTGTTATAATTCTGTTTCAGCCGGATCTGTGCGGGAGCGAGTGATAATAAAAGAGTTCTCTGGAGCTCGATTTTAGCGTGCATGGCTATGCTGGCCAAAGAGACCGGTCTCACAGTTCTGTTCGTCAACCTTTTCTTGGACCTTTACCGCTCTTGGCACCCGCTCAAAAGGTAAATCGACGCACACATTTACTTTATTTTCATACTCAGACCTCAAGTGCTGGACTCGCTCTCACTGGAAACACTTCTAAGTCAGTTGCATGTGTCACTGACTAATGGGCTTTCATCTTTGATTCTAAGTATTTAGCAAAAAATAGAAGGCAGGAAAATGACTATATGGTCAAGATATCACCATTTACCCTCTAACCAAGAGGGTGGGATCTTCATCCACAAAAATGAGTAAAATTAGTCAATTTAGATTAAGTTTAATTCATCATTTTATTTCACCAGTTTAGTCTCCCCATTGGCACAAATAAATCAAACCGTTATCAACTTATTCTTCAAGCATCGTGAATTTTTCATTGGAACATTAAACTTAACACGCAAATTACTGAATTTACTCTAACAGAAATTTGTCCTCAGTGAGCTGTCATAAGCAGAGGTTAACTCAAGCTTAAGCTTTGATCCTCTATTAAAGTCTCAATTGAAAGAACTTTTCTGCCTCAGACATGAGTTTTGAAGAACAAGAGAACTCGAAACAATCAAATTCCTTCCAAACGTTTAAAATTTAGGACTGAATGGTCGTATTAAAAATCCCTGCTCATATAACAACCACCTCTGCAATGATTCAAAAACGTGTTTGTAATTCATGTAAGACAAACATTGTTTTGTTATGCTGCGAATTTGTGCGAGATGAGCATGCGGTAAAGGAACAAGTTCCTGACATAATGTTATGCTTTTTCCCTAGGAAAAAAATATACTTTCGGAGATTTTGGAACTTAGGATTGAGATGCTTGGAATTGGAGATCAGACATTTTATTGTTACCGCACGAATGTTTATTCAAGCAGTCTCAAGATTATCAATACGCACCGATGTAAAAGCGGTATGAAAGCGGAGCCCAACGCAGAATAACCCGCCGAAACTCCCCTCTGAATTTGAATACGTAATAAAACCCCGCAGACCGTTTAAAAAGATCTTTAAATTTGAAGCGCCCCTAAAGAGGTTGTACGGTGCGCTTTTATGAACCGTTTAATGCGACCGAAGGAGTGATGATCATCTGGTGATTTGATATGAAAAAAGAAGAAGAAAAATTATCTCGGGGGATTTTATTACCGACCGTCTTGGCTCGGGAGACGCGGCGCGTCTTCGTCTTTGCCAAATTTTGTCGTAATAAGTTGAAACGTTTGACTGGTTTGAGCTGCCTTAAGAGTTTATCATAGACGATTGAAGTGAGTTTTGTTCAGAAATTTCAGTGTCCTTCAACATGGTCGCGGATCATTGTTAGAATTTTGAATCTTTTTACCAGCCCCTTACGATTTTTTATGTGATTTTTAATCATCTTTATTAATGAGGAAGAATAACACACCGATAAAAAGAGGTGCTGTAGTAACATCCTGGATGTAAAAAAATGTGCGACAACTCTTGGATGTTGTCATTACCACTCTGGCTATTTAAGGAATATCCTAGGATGTTACTTTTACATCCTATCATGCTACTTTACCTGCCAGAGTGTATTAGCAACATCCAAGAGTTGTCGCACATTTTTTTTAGCAACCGTAACATCCGGAATGTTACTACAGCATCTTTTTTTCTCGGTGCAACACATCAAAGGCGAGACGAACAGGTTCAAAGATTCATAATTTTAAATTTTGTTGTTTTGTAGTACATCGCCGCACAATGGATCGGTTCAATTGGGAAGATCGGGCAAAAGTTGGAAACTTCATGCTTCAACTTCAACTTCAAAGCTCATAACTCCGTTCATACACATTTTTGAGGTTTTAAAAGTGGCTTCACTGGTTTACTCGTAAAATTTTACTCTGGATATACCCCAGAAAATTTAAAATGTGACAAATCGAACATCAAAATTTGCAGACTTAGTCAAAAAGTTCGTGTCCGACCTCTGTGATTGACTCGATCCACTCTGCGCCGGTTGATGTGAATAATTTCCTGCCCAAGCAGGACCAGCTACGGTTTGTTTCTCTCGAGTGTGGTTGATCGAATAATCGCTTAATAACAAAAACACCTGAGACGGATCAATGTAGTACGATTATGATCAGTTCTTCTTCAGTATGATTTGTGTTCCTTATTCATATCAGTGTTATGTGCACATATTGATATCTGGCCTAGGACTTGTTTTCCAAATTATGCGTCCTGTAATCGTTTCCTGCCTAAAATTTTGAACGGATATATTATTACATGAATTGCTCTAATTCATACCTTATTCAGAGGTCAATTGTAGTATTTCAAAAATTCTGTTTTCTTGCTTTACTTGGAAGAAATACCGATTTCAGTTTGATGCATTCATGGAAATCACGAGTATTACCTAAAATTTTCGTAGAATTACTAAAACCATATATAATTTTATACCTTACCAACTTGAACCATTTTTCAATGAATTTTTAATTGTATTTCTTTTATTTCTCGAATTTGCGTTGCCAAAAAGTTCTTATGCCTCCAGTTCATCATATTTTTTGGCATTAAATGTATTGTTTTTCTTTTTCATTCTTTCTTTTCTTTTTTCTTTTTTTTTAAAAAAATCATTGGTCTCCTGAGAAGTGGATCCAGGAAATTTGAAGTGGATTGAGGCTGGCTTCTGCTTCTTTGTTCCCAAACATGACATTTTCATGCTCGTTTTTTTGTGCATTTATCTTTCCCCGTCTACGAGATTTTCGCGCAAATTGTAAGAGCCAACTCTCTAAAAAAGAATCACGTGATTCCAAAGATAAATCCGTCGTAAATATGTGTTTTTTCCCGTAGACAGCAGAATAAAAGCACAAAGGTAAGCCAAAGAGCTCTTGAAGTCCCAGCGGTCTTAAGAACGGATTCTACATCTTCCGAACGGTAGTGAAACCCGCAAGTCTTCTTAATTTTATGAGCAACGGAATTTTTATGATCCTAGATATGTTCCTCCGTTGCCAGCTTCTAGCGATGGTAAAAGCACGAATATCATGCACACGTCATCCTGATTGTATTATCAAACAAAATATGGATTCAAACTCTTTTGATGTTGTGTTTTTTTTTAAAATTCTTATCACTGGAACGTTCAGTTGGCCTCTTTGTTCCTGATCCGCGACTTTCAGAACTTTTTATGAGCTTCAAAGTTTTTATATAAGGTTTTGTAGCCAACAAATTGAGTAGTATTTTGATAAAATTTTACATTGATGGTCGAAAATCATTTGCACTCGCAGGAGCTCCAAACTTAAAGTTTTTTATAGAAATAATAAAAAGTTTAGAAGTGGATTTAAGAGTGTTTTTGGCTTTTGAATTTAATCTAGAAGTCAATCTCATCACGATCTAAGGAACATTTGGATAATAGCCTATTTGTTATAATCTATCGAATCATCTTAACATGTTTATGACGCTCTTAAAAGGTGAAATTCACGTCACCAATAGGAAAGGCAAATGACTTATTTGTCTGCCACCGCCGACGATCGAATAGTGAGAAAACTTTAATGAGAATATATTATTGATATATGTAAAATGAACCCCATAGGTTAACGCTACTTTTTGCTTAGTAATAATTGATAAGGAACTTATCGGAGAAAAAAAATTTGCTAAATAATGAAGAGTTCAAGCGAGCTCAGACTCGGAAGACTAGAAGCACGATGCAACGGCGTTTAGATGCGACTATTTCTGCTTGAGGGATGTCCAGATAGCATACAGGAATCATTGAAGGCGCTTGAACTGAAGGCAAGCGCTTAACTCAAGATAATACATTCTAGAGACCCTGCACCAACAATCTAAGTAATGTCATTGGGTGAGGCATTACATAGTTAAATTCGGAGTCAACGATGCTTGCAACCTCTCGTCTCAGTATGAGTGATTAACAACTTGTTGAGAGAAAAATTCAATACAATTCGCCTAATGATCGCTGATGAATGTCGAGATGAGCACTTCGACAGGAAATTTTTCGCAAATTAGGTCAGGATTGCTGAACCGATCGCTCTTCTATTCGGTCATGGGGGGTATGGATTTGATCGACATGAATCGATCGACGCCGTTAACCGATCGAGAAATGATTTAAAAACCGATGTCGATTGAAAAATAAAAATATGAACCGATCGACGTGAACCGATTGACGCAATTCGATCGACAACCGTATTCGGGTGACAACTCGTGATTTGATCTACAAGTCTATGAATCTATCAACAACCCGTGATACGAATGAAATTTCCTTGAATGGATTGGGAAACTCTGTGAGTTGATCAGCAAACCCCGTGAGTCCATCGACAAACTAGTGAATGGGTCGACAAAACCGTGAATCGATCCCTCAAAGCCGTGATTCGATTAAATTTCGTTCATCGAATCGGTGTTAATCGAATCACATCGGTCAGTTAACGTTGATCGGATCCGTGTCAATGGAATCACATTGGTCCTTTATGTTGATCAGATCGGTGTCAATCGAATCACATCGGTCGGTTCACGTTGATCGAATCGGTGTTAATCGAATCAAATTGGTCGGTTAACGTTGATCGGATCGGTGTCAATCGAATCACATTGGTCGGTTCACGTTGATCAAATCGGTGTCAATCGAATCACATCGGTCGGTTCACGTTGATCGATTCACAGTTTTTTCTGTGTTTCCATCGATTTATGTTTAAATCTTACGCTTTAGCGAAAATAGTACGTGCGGGATCCCTGAAATTTCACCTCTAATAGAAATCCAGCCGATAAAACACGCGTGTAACCGATCTTCCATGTGACGTCATCCATGAAATAGGGGGATTTTAGTTGCCAGCCGGCATCCAGCGGTGATCGCACCCCGAGGTTCGCTTCCTCGACCCGTCTCGAATAAAACTCGGCGAGACGCGGAGCAGTCAGTATAGGTGCAAATTTGTATCGCCCTCCGTTAACTTTGTAAAATGCAGATAGCGAGTTTTATAGCTCCGAGACTTGAGGTTCCTGAAAATTTCGCACTCTATCAAAAGCTCCCGCACATAAATATTCAATGATTCCTCGCAATATCCTCCCTGACGTCGCCAGATTTACCAGGAATCCTGCTTCTCTCCGCCGCGTTGAGGGAAACATCCGTTTGAACTTTCCAATGTTGCCAAAGTTTCCTCGATTAAAGAATTGCTCTTGAGGAAAGCTCTGATCTTTTAGGCTGATTTAACCGAAATTGGACTAGATATTTCGATTGAGAAATACATTCTGGCTCATTCGTAAGAATTCATATGTGCAAAGGGAACATAATCATACACAAGCACGTATGAAACCAAGCCAAACGTTTGTAATTCTCAATGGACCACTAGACAAGGCACGAATTCAAGCATTCTTATACATGTGTCTTGACCAGAATTGCACGTAGAACACGATTCTTGCAACGAAAATTACTGAAACCAACTCCTAACGAAGATATTAACCTGTTTATTTCACATTGGTTACGAGGGATTTGAACCGCCCGCTCACAAAAAACTCAAAGCTCTACGTAAGTCAAATCGCGCACTACAACGATTTCAACAGGCTTCTCAATCGAGTTATGTTCATTTAGCACCATGTGTTGTTTAAACTAAAAGCAATTTGCTACAGCTGAGCCAAAGCGTCAAGATCGAGGTTGCCAGATTTTTATATCGCAGAGACTTTCATGATAATGTTCAGCGCGCGATGTGAATCACGTAAAGCATTGAGTTTTAATGAGCGGGTGGTTTGAATTCAAGTATCAGGAATCATTCAATATCTTTATAAGGAGTTGATTTCGGTAATTTTTGTTGCGTGCATCGTGTTCTACGGGAAATTTCGGTTAACAAATACATCAGAATGCTGAAATTCGTACCCTGTCTAGTGGTCCATTGCACAATGTAATCCATAAAATCAGATCCACGGTGACGTCATGATTCTGCATTACGCAGAGTTTTCTCACTTGCGAAAGGGAAAAATCTCATGTAGAGCATGTTTTTTGTCTTGGAGTTGTGCTAATTGGCGCAACTTTATACATATAATTAATTTCAGTCTGAGAGATCTCTATGAGGTCAGCGGGCCGATCATTGAA
This sequence comes from Bemisia tabaci, assembly GCF_001854935.1. NCBI lineage: Eukaryota > Metazoa > Arthropoda > Insecta > Hemiptera > Aleyrodidae > Bemisia > Bemisia tabaci. Next base: position 2,054,304 of record NW_017547427.1, read on the forward strand.
ATTTAATTTTTGTCGGGCGGACATAGCTTAAATGGCGAAGCGTGATTGGTCGGCTGTGTCTTATCGCTGTTTTGTCTCGCCTTTGTCAGGTGGAATTTACAACAAGGTAAAGGCACCTCTTGAGTTTCCGACAATGTGTCGTCAATTCCATCTGTCGAAGGCACGACAAAGTAGCCATAAATGACCAATTACGCTTCGCCATTTGGACTATGCATTTTGCAATTTGGACCTAAAAATTCTGGCTCATCTGAAAAAACACCTATGTGCATAGGGAAACTAATGGCACATTCGTTGTCTTTAAACTGGACCGGAATCTATAATTCCAAATTGCAAAATGTAGTCCATTTATTCTATGTCCGACGGATAAACACAAATTTTGAATAATCGGCCCGTAGCTTGGCTCTGATCGTTTGGTCATCAACTTGTGTCGATACAAAGCCCCCTACCAACGATTCATATCGCAAAGCTCAAAACCACGTAACTACATCGCTTTCGAATGCGCATGTGCAATTTTCAACATCATGGAGAGCAAAGTTGATATTTTTGAGGGGCGATCTGGCAACGCGTGGTTAGGTACCGTTATTTTGCGGTTCCGTAGCAGGTGTTCGGGGGAGCCCACTAGCTCTGCTGCGACCCCACCTCATAAAAGTTGGATTATAATTCACGGGGCTTTGCGTTTTTCCAAATCCTGATCGGGTTTTCTCCTCTTTTTTCCAGGGCCTTGCTCGAGCGGAAGTGGAACGAAGAAGCGCTGCATTTTTCGCAGCGGACGGCCAAATTACTAATGGCGGTGAGTAGCTTTCATGGGATTTTTACTTTCTCGTCCCTCTTATGGGTAGGATAAATATTGTTTTATGTATTTTAAGTTGATTTTCTGCCTACCTCATTCGACGGATCATCGCTTATGGATAATTCAACGGTGAACAGCTCTACGTGAGTGGCAGACAAATCATCGAATCAGACATTTCATCCGATGGCCAGGCAGATAGTCTAATTTTAAAAGTTTGCGAGAGGTATAGATATTATATTATATTAACGAGCAATACCGGACCAATACTGCCGTGCCGAGGAAAAACGCCGTATGAGCCTGCAGATGTTGCCATGTCTCCTTCAAAAACAAATAAATATGCTTTGAAAATGGTGAATGCTTTCGCTCAAAAATTTCAGACGATTTTGCTCGCAATTTAATCTAAAATATCTGAAAATTTTAAGGAAAGTTATTCATATCTTTCCTCAAAATTTAACATTTTATTGGTAAACATTTGGTAACTCTAATGTTCATACGGTGTTCTTCCCTGTACGGCAGAATAGATGTTCGACTTGCAAAAGACTAAATGACGGCGACCCAGGAAGGACTCCAGACTGATTCCATCATTTTCCCTCGTAGTCTATCAGAACAAGCCGTTTTAACCAAAGACATTGGTTTTAACTAACAGAACCGCTCCATTTTCCCGTTCTCTTCTTTACTGCAGCTTTGTCCATCCATTTCAAAAATATGCCCGCAGAAACAAAAGGAATCCTTCATTAAACGAGCAATGCCAGACCAAACGATGTCCAACTGGCTCCGATCTACTAGGTGAGCGTGCAGGCGCCGAGAAACAACTATTTCAACTTCCGCGTAATGTGGTGAAGTATCACAGTATTTGAAGGCATTTTTAATCGTGCAACTCTGCAATCGCAGACTGGCTTTGATCTGCGCAGCATTCGTGAGGGTAAGGGCGAATTACGAAAAACTCCCGTGAACTGAGCCACCGCGAAACAAAAAATTTGTACAAATTTAGTCCGCAAATTTGCACAATACTGTACAATTCGTACAATACTGTTCATTTTAGAAGACGAGGATACTCTCACGCTCGGTTCACTAAGTAGTTTCCTCTTAAAGTTCCTCTATAAGTGAAATTCCCAAAATTCCAGACACCTCGACTAAATTCTCCATCCCGTTTACGAATTGCGAAAAATTCCCGCGATCCGAGCTTCTGCGAAACGCAGTCGATCCCCCCCACCCCCCACCCCACTCGGACGCACGTCTGCACTGAAACCGGGAGCCGTAATGAAAAAGGGCATTTGAAGCGCAAGCTCTAATTTGTAATGAAAACGCTGACAAAGATATTTTTAAAAATGAATAAGCAACTGTCACCGAAGCTCTGCTACGGCCCTCCCTCCCCATATCACCCTCCCCCGCCTTCACCCCCGATCTCCTCCTCCCTCCTCCTCACGCCGCTCTCTCACCGGTCCTCGCTGTTTTTGTCTCTTCCGTTCTGAACTCGAGGCGACAATGTCACACTGTTTGTAATTTCCCTTTGATACACCTACAGCTCCAGCTGAAATAAATAAAATAAAAAATATGCTGAAATTTATTTGCATGAAGTTTAACCTCTGCGTCGCTCCGCGCAGATGACGGATGGAGCTCGTGGAGGGACTTGTAGCTGCTCTTTTGGATTATTTCTCTCGACTGAATTTGAATACGCAGTTTTGTACACGGAAGTAGAGGTTAAGCTCAAGTAACGCTTTCGAAGAATTGAGCCACTCTTTATTTAAACTTAATGGTAGTATAGGCATCTATCTTTTAAAGAAGCAGAAGAATGATAATATTGTAGCCAAGGTATCTTAAGTTTTGTATATTAAAATTTCACGATTTCACAATTTTAAGTACTGCGTGGCATGAAGTTGTAATGAACAAAAAGGAAGGTATCTCGACTACACCATCATCATTCTTCTGACTCATAGTTGAGTTTTGCATTGCAGCAAACTTGCAAAATGTAAGTTAATACGGTGAAATATGCTCAACATACTCTAGATTTCTGTTTAGCATTTTTATTTAAGTTAAACAAGCAAATAACTTTGTACAACATTTTTGAAAAATCAAGACTCTTTCATTCTCGATTTGCATGAGATTTAATACACTTTTTAAAAAAAATGGTAATGTGATACACTTCATCAGATTTAGATGCATGCAGAACCTGAAAAATTGCGAATCAGATAAGGAGAAAAAGAGCCACTGTGCTCTTCCTCCCCAAAAATCCCATCCAAAAACATTTTCAACATATGTTTAAAATATTGGAATATAACGTTAAAATATTTTAGAGGTATTTTTTCTGCTTACCGGGCTCAACTGTTATATAGCGCAGCAATTTGAAACGAGAGGCCAAAGTCAAAAGTTACTCGGGGGTTTGGGTGTGAGGGTGGGGGGTGGGAGGTTGTTTCATCCACGAATCTTCTTAGGCGAAACGACTGTAGAGTAACTGACTCACCGTGGTCGCCGGTCGACCTGTTTCCTCTCACTCATACATACGCACCCTAAACGTAACGGCGTATCTCTATTTGCAGATGGGCCGCGAAAAACATAGAGTTATATGGAGAACAGGGTTCACGTGGAAGTTGAGATACGTCCTTACGTCTGAGGAGCAACGACATACGCACCTGCATCGTGCACAAGGAGAAAACACCGAGAATCATGCGTCTTTCTCTATTGCCACCCCTTTCCTCATTTCTCCCAACCCCCTTCCCCTCTTCCGGCTGCACAGTGCATCAAGTCAAAAGGAGAGGTCGGACAAAATTTGGAAACTTTACACGCTTACAACTCCGTTTATACAAAACGTGGAGGTTCTGTAATAGAGAATTTGCAGGTGTCTTAAATTTGATGAATTTCGTGTTTAAGTGGATACTACTGATTGAACTGAATACAAGGACACTCTTGGTTCATGAATTGAACAAATATTGGAGAAGATTTGACAAAATGATCTAATCTGCTAAAATATGTGTGTTCAAAGGGGAATACTGCCTAATGACGTCAATAGGCGGTGCATTTCCTCGCTTTTAAATCTATGTTTGTACTATTTCCCATATCAGAAAATAAATATAAAATTATACTGTGAAGTCAGCTCTTTAAGCACTTTCAGATGAAGCATTAAAAAATTTGCATGGAAATCGTCCATTCGTTCCATTGCTTTCCACGTGAAATTTTCTCCTAGTATCACCTCTTAAAATTTAAAATGTGACAAAATAAACATCAAAATTTACAGTTTTTGTCAAAAATTTAATGTCCGACCTTTTCGATTGACTCGATCCACTGTGCGCTGTCTTCTCTATCCTTCTCGCCTCTCTCTTCTTCTTGGAAAGGAGGTGGAAAATGCGGGGTAGCCCGTCCTTCTCCTTCTCTTCTTTCCTTCGCGCTCTAAGTAGTGATGACAGGGATGAAGCGAGGAGCTGCGGTGCATACTGAGCTTCATCACCACCGTAGAGGGATGAAGAGGGATGGAGGGATGCGGAGGGAGTTGCATGACGGAGAACAAATGAGAATAAATTGTCGTAATTGGCATACGTCTGAGAGCGTTGCTCACTCGGTTGCAACATCGAGAGCTGCCCTCGCTGAAAAGGAAGTGCGGTCGTTTGAACCGAGCTCTCGAACTGAACGGACCACTTTACAAGGTACGAATTTCAGCATTCTGATACATGTTTCGTAATCCAAATTTCACTTAAAACACGATGCGCTCAACGAAAATTACCGAAATCAACTCCTTCCGAAGATATTTCATGATTCTTGACGCGTGAATTGAAACCACCCGCTCATGAAAACTCAATTTTCTACGTGATTCACATCGCGCGCTAAACGTTATCATGACAGTCTCTGCGCTATAAAAATCTGGCAACCTCAATTTTGTTTTTTGGCTCAGCTAAGGAGAGTTGTTTATAGTTTGAACAACACATGGTGGGAAATGAACATTGCTCGATTGAGAGGCTTGCTGAAGCCGTTGTAGTGCACAATTTGACTCACGTAGAGCTTTGAGTTTCTGATGAGCGGGCGGTTCAAATTCCACGTAACCAATGTGAAATAAAAACGTTAATATCTTCGTTAGGTAGGAGTTGGTTTCAGTAATTGTCGTTGTGTGAATCGTGTTTTACGTGAATTTCTAATTAAAAGACATGTATCAGAATGCTTGAATTCGTGCCTTGTCTAGTGGTCCATTGGATAGGTGAAACCGGTTCATACTTTTCGAAAGAGTTCAACTCTTTGTACAGCGAAAAAAATGGCGTGCTTGTTTAACAATTAAATTTTTAAAATATATGTCCGTCATGTTTCAAATGTACATTTTACAATAGTGAAAAACCAATTTAACTAATTTTAATTTGGTTACATTATCATGTTTTTATTGTAAAATACACATTGAACCATATGTCGTGTCGGACACTTTTTTAACTATAAAATTGTTAAATCAGCAATATCATTTTTTCCGTGTAATAAATAAATGTCATGACTTTTATTAGTTTTTACATAAGTAACGGAGCCTTTGAAGGACAACTATAAATAAGACAAATGGAACCAACATGACATGGAGAGCACGGGATGGGTTGTGCACAGGGACGGACTGGCCGGGGTGGCGATGGGGCGATCGCCCCACTTTCATCGGCCAAAAGGGGCCCCGGAGGGGCCCCTTTTGGCCGATTTGAAGGGCCGTATTTCGCCGTTTCGAAGAAGCGCCCGAGAGCTTTTTCGGTTCGTCCTCGAGAAAGGGCCCCGAGACTCCTGAGAGGACAGGACACTTTATTGCCGATTCGGAGAGCGCCCTGAAGGAGCTTTTTTATGCCGTATCTAAGGGCGTTGCATTTTGAGAGCCCTTTTTTCTGATTCGAATAAGTCCAAAGGGGTCCTTTTTTGTCATTTCGGAAGAGCCCTGAAGGACTCATTTATTGCCGATTCGAAGAAGACTCGATGGAGCCTTTTTTTGCCGCTTCTAAGGACCTTAAAAGAGCCCCTTTATCTGATTCGAAGGAGTCCTTTTTTGCCGTTTCCAAGGGACCATTTATTGCCGATTTGAAGAGGCCTTGATGCGGTTTTATACCGCCTCTAAGGACCTTCAAGGCACCGGGCTCTTTATCGCCGATTCGACAAAAGGGTCCTTTTTGCCGGGGGCCCTTTGGTACTGATTCAGAGAGGCCTCGAGGGCGCATTTCTATGCAATTTTGAACTTTGGAGGCCCCTAGTAGGGAACCTTTCCTACCTTCCTCAAGGGATTTCGTAGGGGCCTTCGGCGATTTTTCCCCCCTTTAGCGAAATCCATAATGGGGGCTGTCCATATAATACGTAACGCAGTTTTTCCGATTTTTTTACCCCCATCCCCCCTCCGTAACGCATCGTAACGCAAGCTCGAACCATCCCCCCCCTCAAAAAAAATAAATAAATACGTAACACAAGCCTCGCCCCTCCCCCCTATTTTGGTCAGTTTTTTAAATTAACAAGGAAAAAAAGGTCTTACGGCAAAAAAGAGTTACGTAACGTTGGGCTTGACCCCCCTCCTCCCCCCTTAATACGTTACGTATTGTATGGGCAGCCCCAATGACTTTTTTCTAATTCAAAAATTCCCGCGACATAAGGCCTCTTTTGACACATTTAAGACGCGCGTGCGAGTCGATTCCTTCAAATACCATAGGGCTACTTCACTCACTCACAAGGCTCGAGGCTTGTCTGGATCGCGAATGCCGCCGGCGCCACACAGTTGTCATTAGTGTATGGCTCGATATTACAAGACCGGTAAAGTGTGAAAAACCAATGGGAATGTGAACAATCCGAGCGTCAAGACTTTTTCGTAAAACTGTGTTTCTATTTCCAGTTTAATTAACACAATAATTTTCAAAGTGTCAGATTTTTGTCAATTTTTTGTTTGTATTTTTATTTTCATTTTTATTTTTATTTCGATGGCTAAATTCTGAAAACACGTATCTCGGAATCCGCATCATTAACTCATGAACCCTGAGACTCATAAGGATACACGCAAAACATGAGCATCCTTACGAGTCTCAGGGTTCATGATGCGGATTCCGAGTTACGTGTTTTCAGAATTTAACCATCGATTTATTCATTCATTACGCGTCATTTAACTAGTAAACGGCACTGATTTTTCTATGAGCAGAGCGAAGAAAGGATCCAATAAAACGTTCAAAAAAAATTAAGACAGTTGTCAATTTTGGCGGCTAAAAAGTACATTTAAAAAAAACAAACGAACAAAAAAATCCGAACTGTGTTTTTCAGAATGTGTTCTTTTTAGACTGTCACTATTACTATTCTACTTGATTCTATGTATCTTCTGTATACTAATTTAGCTTTGGCACAATTTTTCGTTGGAAGAGGAAAATAAAAGTTGAATTCCAAGTATACAACGGATTCTCATTTTTTCATCCAGTTTAAGAAAATATACTAAGTTTTGCATTTCTGGTCTCTTTTTGGATAATGTTTCAAAAATAATATTAAAGAATAGGGTCTAAAATAGCGTAAAATTCATTCTAAAAGGGCCTAATTTTCAAAATTTTCCGGGGGAGGGCCCCCGGACCCCCCTTCTACTGGGGGGCCCGCCCCATACTTAATTTAGGGCCAGTCCGCCCCTGGTTGTGCATTAATGACGGCGCAGAGATACAACTATTCGTACTTGATGGATGTCCATGTTGCGTCTGCAAAATTGAAGGCGCGATAGCGTGAGCCGTCAACTCGCAATACTCTGCGCTCCATGCTGCTAGTTGCCCGAACGATGTCGCTCAGATTCGGGAGAAAAGTTATGAAACGAGTTTCAAACATATCTCTTCTATCTTCGGCCGCGTTGCCACTCGATGTGCTTCTTTTCCTTCCAAATTTAATATCTGCCTCTTTTTTAGACCAATATTTAAATCTTGTATGCACCGGCCTCAGAACTCCCCCGGAATATATAGTCGCGTCAGTTAGACCCGGCTTTGCATTTCTATGGATAGTTATCAAAGAAAATTTCCTTACTCGCGATTTTAATGTTCTCTTGTCCGATGTCCGATTCTTTTCACCTGGTATATTTCTAGTCGATATCTGAAACTCCTTCGGACTGGCCTCATACAACCCGTGGGGCACGTGTTTTGACCGAAGTTGAGGTCATATGGATCTCTGAAGTTTTCGGATCACGCATCTGAAAACTTGAGGTCCAGCTGCCGAAGTTCGGGTCAGACATCTGAAGTACTTTGATATATACCGAAGGGTTCGGGTCAGACATCTGAAGTGCTCCGGTACATACCAAAGTGCTTCGATGTTTGACCCGAACTTCGGCAGCTCGACCTCAAGTTTTCGAATGCGTGATTCGAAAACTTCAGAGATCCATGTGACCTCAACTTCGGGTCTCATGCACGAAGTTTTCGTCTTCGTGTGCATATATATTCTTATGGGTCTCAGGACTCATGTCTTAATGCGCATAGCTCCCTTTCGTAGAAACACGCATACTTATGTGTGAAAGACTTATACAGGGTTATTCAAAAGTTACGCACCACTGGCCATAACTTTAGTTCTACTTATGATATCGATTTGCGGTTTGTGGCGTCCTTCCTCATATCGAGGGGGAAACTTTTTGAGGTACTTTTCAGTTTTTCACCCCCCCCAGGGGGAGGGGGGGCGGGGGGCAACTCAAAAATTTCAAATGGCAACCCCCATCATGTGATACATCGTTAGAAAGAGCATGAAAAAAGAAAATTGTTGGCGCAAACCGGAAGTCGATCTGACCCCCCTGTCAAAAGTTAGGGGAGTCCAAAGGTTATTTAGGGAGTCCGTACCTTCATTTTTTAGAGTAGCTTCGGCGGCTCTTGGACATACCGTTTCTCTTTTCAAAGAGTCCTCGAATACTCCAAGTCTGATACCGAAGTCTTCATATTCGCCCCGGGCCACCACAGCCCCCCCGTAGGGGGGGATGGGCCTGTTACAATGAAACATTGCATTAAAATGCGAAAAATCACAGAAGAGCTTCAAACTTAGCATCAAATCCGAGTGGAACTTCTTGCCAATGTTAACGCAAACGCAGCCTGCGACTTTAGAGTGAGTTTTCAAAACTCTTAGCTCCCTGCCCCCCTTCATTTTTGGTTGCAGAGCGGGTAAAAACCGGGAAATTCACTACAAATAATGCCCGAAACTAATGTCCAACTTGAGGAGGACCCTTGAAACGTTGCGATCAGTCCACCCCCTTAAAGTACGGAAACATCCAAAACACCCCCGCTGCCCCCCTTATTTTTCGTTGCGGAGCGGGTAAAAACCGGGAAAATCGCCAGAAATGATGCCCGAAACCACTGTAAAACTTGACAAGAACCCTTGAAACGTTGCGCTCAGTCGGAGAACTGCAACACAGGAACTGCCGCCCACTTTAAGGACGGAAACATCCATAAAACCCCCGCTGCCCCCCTCCTTTTTCGTTGCAGAGCTGGTAAGAACCGGGAAATTCGCCAGAAATGATGCCCCGGTTCCCCCTCCCCCAGGGGGGGGTGAAAAACTGAAAAGTACCTCAAAAAGTTTCCCCCTCGATATGAGGAAGGACGCCACAAACCGCAAATCGATATCATAATTAGAACTAAAGTTATGGCCAGTGGTGCGTAACTTTTGAATAACCCTGTATGTAACAATGGCGGATGTGAAAAATTACCTTCTCGGAACAAATTAAAAAAACTGTTTTGGCATCGAGAAAATTTTGAGAAAATAGTTGAGATGTGATCTTCGAGATCTGTGCATTATGTCAGAGCCGAACATATCAGAAATTTGTGTGACCAAAACAGTTTTTTAGGCGTGTTTCGGAAATGTAATTCTTTACACCCGCTATTGTTACAGATAAGGCCTCATATGTATCCATCTCAAGCGAAGAAATCCCCACCAAGAAACCCGATAAACCTAGCAACGCAGGCTCCAAATGTTGATTTATTCACGCTTCCGCGAAAGTCCATTCGTCTGGTTTCACGCATGACCAGTGCTGACGGGCAAAAGATGTAAAAAAACCCCACCGCTACCGCATCATCAGGGCTGCCACATCCGCGGACGTTCCCGGCGGATCCCTTCGAATTTTTACGAGGAGTTTTCAGGGCCGCACCCGGCGACCCTGCTCTCGGGAGTCCGATCTCGTTTCATCTCGTCTCGCTGCGGCGTCCCTCTCTCCGCGAGACCGCACCCATCGCGGGGAATACTGCCGTGCTAAGGAAGAGCGCCGTATGACCCTTCAGGCGTTGCCAAATTTCCTTCGAAAAAACGCGGATTTTCTGGTAAATTTATGAATATTTTCATCCCAATTTTTCGGATAATTTAGTTCACAATTTTACCTGAAGACCCTGAAAATGTCGAGGAAAAATATTCGCAACTTTCCTCAAAAATGATCATTTCATATAAGGAAATTTGGCAACTCTCGAATGTTCATACGGCGTTCTTCCTTAGCACGGCAGAATAAGTCGGATTAGACTCGTGTAAATTTTACGCCGGGCGGGAATTAAGACACGCTGTGAGATGATACGTCGGAGATGAGGAAATGGAGCTGAATTTGCACGATGGAACTCGTCGTCTAACTGCCGTGCTAAGGAAAAACGCCGTATGGACCTTCAGGCGTTGCCAACTTTCCTTTGATAAAGCACGAATTTCGTGGTAAACTTATTAAAAACATTTTTCTTTCGATTTGTCAGATAAATTTGTTCGCAATTTCACCGTAAGTTCTTGAAAGTTGCAAGGAAAAAATTCATAACTTCCCTCAAACATAAAATTTTCATCGGAGGAAATTTGGCAACTCTTGAATTTTCTTACGGCGTTTTTTCTTAGTACGTCAGAGTGGTAGCTGGGAGAAACTTTAAAATGCTTAGCGAGGTTCAGAATTCTTTGATAACCTTCCGAACGACATTTTTCATTATTCCTGTTAGTAAAAGTCAACCAATGTCCTTCATAGCATCTGCAATAAGAACACTGTCAAACGGAAAAGGTACAAGTATCAGATAAACGGAAACGAGCACAACCAAACGCAACATGGAACTAGAGCACGCTCGGGAAAGGACGCGCGATCATGACGGGGCAGAGATACAACTATTCGTACTTGATGGATGTCCATGTTGCGTCTATAAAATTGAAGGCGCCAAAGCGTGCGACGTGAACTCAAAACGCTCCGCTCTAGGCTGCTAAAAAATGTCACTCGGATTCAGGAGAAAAGTTAAAAGAGAGATCATCTCTTCTATCTTCGGCTGTACTGCTCACGTAGCCCTTGAAGCACCACTACAAAATTTTTTTACCAAGACTCCATTTCTGAATCCCCAATCATAGTATTCTTCGAATTATCTTATTAATATGACTTAAAATTAGTCCTGAAGTATGTTTTGGTAGATAATTGTATTTTTTATCAGATATTCCATGTATATTTCATTAATTTCCTCTAGAGGGGATTTAATGGTTGCAGGGAGTTGCCATATTGCTTGTTTACTTGCATAGCCGTAAGTGGACCATATCAGCCTTTTTTCGCGACCAATTGAAAACTGGCACACAAATGACTAAGTCTATACAGGGTGATCCAGAGTTAAAGGACCAGACTGCAGGAGCCGAAAAACCCCCAAATCCTCTCTTTAAATTGAGATTTCCATTTTTTATAGAGCATTTATGAATTCAAGGCAATAAAGTACAGAGGAGTACAAATATTCATGATATTTGGTTCACAACCGTTGCCAAAATTCAGGAAAAACGATTTACTTTTCGAATTTTCGGGGGACCGTAGCTGTAGCTCCGACTGGAGGCACTTTTGGAAAAAAAAAAAAAACTTTAAACAATAAAAAGTCTTATTTTTACCCATAGAACATGCCCCTGCTGTCAAGCCGTTAAACCCTGGATCACTCTGTATAAGACCTTTAAATATTTCCTATCGACCGAATGCGTCTCTTTTGTGTTTTTTAGTCAAAAATTTAACCTCACCAAAATTTTCACCCCAAAGAAAAAGAGGCAACGCGGGCCAACACGAGCGGACGGTAATTTATAATTTGGGCGTGACGAAAATTCACTTGATTCCTCTTCAACGAAGAATGGGACCCTGCCCCCCCCCCCCCCCCCCNCGGGGGGGAGGGGGCGAGGAAGAGATAAAGAGAACGCGGGGCGGATGGGTAGTAATCATACTCATAACGGCGATATTATACGTGTCGCATAATTATCGCGTCCATTGTTAGGGCGCGCGGAGCTATGTGCTATGTGCTGGCGCGCCTCCAACGCACCATGTTTTTGTTTTCATAAAAGCGCAGCGCACAAGCGCCGAATAAATAAATAGCGGCGGTGTCGAGCGGTGCCGAGATCGCGCGTGCTGCAATGGTGGGATTTCGGGGTTTTTCGCACTATGTGGCAACCGCGCGGACGGTCGCCGCGGCGCGTCGCGGACGCTGGCCGCTGATCCGGGCGCCGTTTTTAAATTCCGAGTCGCCGGAACAATTGAAACGGGTGGTTGGTATAATCGCGTCGGCCGGCGAGGCGATGTTGCCGGATTTGGTTTTGGAATTTGAGCGCTTAAAGGGTGGCGCCAGGGTGGCATGAAATGTAAGAAAGAAATGAAAGATTGGAATTTCAGTGGAATATTGCATGAAATTTCATGATGCTGTGAAATGTTTCATATTTTTCAGGGGTTAGAGTGTGCAACCCGCACTCAAACACATAAAAATAGAAGAGTTTCGCAATTTTACATTTTGCGATCATGAAAGGAGCCAGTATCTTTCAATATCTTTCAAAAATTCCTGAAATATCATGAAATATTTCATGTGAAATTTTAAGATTTGATTTTCATGAAATTTTGCCACCCTGGGTGACGTTTGTGAGGGAAAAACTCTAGAATGGTGAAAATTCACGGGAAAATGTGCCGAAGAAAATTGGGAAAAGTTTAGGTTGACAAAGTGAATGACCCGAAAATTAGGGATAAATTCACATCCTTAAAATTTGATTACTTACAGGGTGGTCACAGTGAGTAAACCCGGAGAACAGAGACAATTCAGGGGGAGGTAGGTGTACGAGAATCGATAAAATTGAGCACAAACATGTATTACATTATATGCATTTATCATGATTTCTTCCCCAAAAGTATGACTTACGTAATTGAGAGGTTTGGTAATTGACTAGTTTCTCTAATGATTTATGCTCCCGAATGAGCATTTTGCACAAAAAATTTGATTTTTTTTTTTAATTTTATGTGCCTTCCGTACTCTCGCGTTGACGGGCGCAACATTTTGAGGCTTCTGAAATAAATAACAGCCTGTCTCTTAGCTGGATCGAATAATTTTCAAATGACTATTTATGATTCCTCTTTGTCTCAAAAGTCGAGGAATTTCATTCAAATTGTTGAGGAATTAACCCGGAAAGTTGTATAGAAGTAAGGAAAGAGAAGCAAATAATGATTGGAAAGTCAGAAAAACAAATTTGTCTACGAAAAAAGCAAAATCTTACGATTGGCATCATTTGGGGCATTATGTTACCCTATGATTTACTTAAAATCATCGATTATCGATATTTCCCCATTTTAAGCTACGGTAAAGAATCGATTATTAAGGTGTTTGTGGCGAACACCTTGTTTATCGATCCTTTTCCATAGATTTAAATGGCAGATCTATCGATGTATCGCAAAACACGCCTCGCCAGTGCATAACGCGTGAGGCGCGAAGCGCTTCGGAAAGGTTGGACCGTGAAGCGGTCAAGAGACGCATCCTGCTCGTGAGTAATTTTTCAAAAATTCACTTTCTGGAACTTTTCTTGAATTAACATTGAAAATCGAAGGCGATTACAATTCTTTCTATCCTCTTTTAACCGCGAGGGAAACAAATCTTTAAAAATTTCAATTATTTATTTTCTACCCAAATTTCCTGCGACCTATACTGGAAAAAAAAAACACATTGGATCTAGAATCCACACTCTTAAAAAAACATCGACAAGATAAAATACTCTTGATTCAATCAGATTTAAGCTTAAATCAAGGACCAAGCCTCTTAATTTGAGCGGATTTCCTTTTGACTTAAGCTTAAATCTGATTGAATCAAGAGTCCTTTTTCTTGTCAATGTTTTCAAGAGTCTGGACTCTAGATCCAATGTGTTTTTTTTCCCTAGTGCAGAGGTAAAAATTGGAAATTACCCTTAAATTTGACATGCATGGCCCACTACAACCATGGTCTCCATTTACAACTAGTACGGAAGGGATTGAGGTAGGACGCTCGCCCTGCCGTGTTAGGCAAAAATCGCAGTTCTTCATTTGATTTTTATTCGAGTTACGTTGTTAGGACGGGGACGCGAGGGAGAGGGCAGCGCTGTTGGAGTTACGCCCGCGGTAAGGAGATTAAAAATTTGGAAATAAACAACCGCATCGACAGCCATTGTATTTCGGTGCGGCGACGGATTAACGTTACTGAATCGTAGACGCAGTTGCAAAATCGCCTCTCTGAATCAATTTTTCAGTTCGCCTTGAAACGAACCCGAGGGAACAGAGGCTTTCGAAAGGTTTCGCCACAGCTGAAAAGAGAGGAACGTCTTTCTTCGAAAACTGCCCAACTTAGCAAAAATGAACATTCCATTTTATTGCAGAAAAGTAGTCGGTTGAAGAAGCTTGCAGTTGAAAGGTTGGCCAAAAAATTAAGGAGAAAATAGCGTTACTTGCTTTTTAAATGCACTGACATGGTTTTAAATTGTGTGTGATGACGAACAGTGACCTTTGATTTTAAATACATATCTGCCTTATGTGGTTCAACATTTTCGTGTTTATGGTTACTTGGAGTTACTTTTTTCGGTCAGATCAACCAAAAAGATTTGGTTCCCTCACGTGTGCCAGAAATTTCCCTTTGGAGGTAGGTGCTTTCATGGATGATCCTGAAATAGTAGTTCCCAATTTGAAATTGTAGTCTAATTTAACTACATTTTGCAATAATATAAGAACTGTCATATCTGGCTCCTTTTAAGAACAGCATGTGCACGATCCATTTCCCTATGGAGATCTAGGTGCTTTTATAGATAAGTCAGAAATAATAGTTCTTAATTGCAAAATGTAGCACATTTAGTGTGCTGTTTTCAGCAAACTTACATCCGAGAGATTTTCCTTGTTATGGAACTTTTGTCAGTTCAACGTTCGATCGTCACAAATTAACGACAAATTACAGTGTTGGTTTCATTCGCACAGGCAAGGGAGGAAAACACAGCTATTTGCAACGGTTGCACTGAATTCTTCAGGATTTAGCATCTTTTTTGTTCTAATTAGAGTACCTTTACAAGGAGTGTATGGACAACTCGATTTATGTAGCTCTTAAGGCCCAAAAAGGGCGACAATATGAAGAACAAAAATCAATAGAAAAGTGCCGCTGCCAACCTATGCATTTGAAAGATAGTAGCAGCAGATATGGCAGTAGGGCCAACAGCGTATTGTGAACAAGCGTTTTTAAGGATTAAGACTTTGAAACTGAGAAAATTTATGGAAAATCAAAGTTTTATAAGTGCTTTTATAATTTTTGATCAGTGTACCTACTCTCGGAGTTTAAATAAGTACCACTGGATAATTTGAGTTCATAGATTGGCTGCCTTTTTGGATCCCAAGAGCTACATGACCTGATCCAACCTAATCTCCAAATGTTCGAGTTGTCCATACTCTCCCTATAAAGGTACTCTAGTTCTACTGTGGCTAAATTATGGACATTTCCCATCGGATACCGAGATATGGCAACCCCGTACATCGTGGGGTCTCTTGTTTTCGTTAGCCGTGACAAAACCTGGCATGTTGGATAGTGTGCTTTTGAGAGTCGCCTGGGAACTGATAAATTGGACGGGACACTCCGGGCAGCCGGTATTTTTGCAGGGATTAGTGAAAAATTGATGCGATGCAGAAAGGCTATATTTGGTCCACTTCGCGATTGGCGATTGTTTCGAAAACAAATAAACTTTGCAAAATAGACTTTGAAGGGTCAATGCATTCATTCTCTCGAATTTTGTCATGTCAGCGCTCATATCCCTTGATTGTAACACGAGAGGACGCATTCAACTCGATTACCCGTGGAAGACGGTGTGGGATTTTCAGAGATTTTATTTGCAGCGCTTAAGGGATTCCAAGAGGGCTTATGAATTCAATGAGGCAGTATTACTAATTTTCACGGCCACTAACGAAACAAATTATTACACCACTTGAAAATAACGTCATGCTAAGGAAAAACGCCGTATGAACCTTCAAACGTTGCTAAATTTTCTTTCATAAAACGCGAAATTTCCGGTAAACTTATGAATATTTTCTGCCGAATTTTTCAGATAATTTCGTTCACAATTTCACCTGAAGATGAAAATGACTTTTCTCAAAAATAAACATTTTATCGAAGTAAATTTTGCAACTCTCGAATGTTCATACGGCGTTTCCTTGGCACGGCAGTACTGTGGTAAGGAAGAACACCACATGAACAGTAATGAACACTCAGATGTTGCCATATTTTTTCTGATAAGAGATACATTTTTGAGAGAAGTTATATGTTATCCTCGCTTGAATTTTGTTTAGATATTAAGACTTTTTTGCCCCTCCCCCCCCCAAAAAAAAAAAAAAATCTACGGAATGGGGCAAATTTGGTGGACCAACTTTTTTTTAAATATTTCTCCAAGGTAGATTTACACAGGTATGGACAGAACTTAACAACTGGCCTCTGATTGGCTCTCCAGCGGCCCCTTAACGTCAGCCATTTTGAATGTTTTGATTATTTTGATTTATTATGTTCGGTTTATCGTTTGTCAAAATTTTGTGGGATTTTTTGCACAATTTTGATAATGCGATATTAATTTTAACGTTTAATCGCACAAACGTTTGAATGTTAATTTGATTGTAATTTAATTAAAAAACGGGCCCCTTAACCTACGTCACGTAGTCATGTGACACGTACTGAGGCTCATGGGAAATTTTCAACTTTTCCATACCTGTGTAAATCTACCTTGATATTTCTCGTATCATAGGAGATTTGTCAACGTCCGGAGGATTTTCTGGTTAAGAAGCATGTATCAGATTGCTTAAATTCGTACCTTGTCTAGCGGTCCATTGCACGTGAAAGTCAACTTAATACAGCCTAAATATTTTTGTCCCGACCGGGCTATGATTTCGCGGAACGTCCCGAAACGTGAATTGCGGGCAGAATTATCTGCCGGTGCCAACGGCGGTTTGCCGCAAGTCCCGGAAGCGGACAAACACGCTGTCCCGGCCGGGACATCCTGGACCGGGCAACTTAGCCGGGCGCCGGAAAGCATCTTGGATCGGCGGATCCGCATTCTCGAAAGTTTCTAATTCGTCCATTCATAGCGGCCGCGGCGGTCTCAAGTTTTCGCGAAATCTCGAACTGCGACGCCCGACCGCCGGGTCACCGCTAACCACGCTCCTGTCGACCCGTCGGGAAATAGTTGCGGATTCCAGGCGGACTCTTCGGGAATCGAGTGTCTTCTACGGCCGCCGAGCTAGGAATCTGCGGGTGGTCTTTGCGAGAAAGACCGCGGCCTACACGTCTGACAAGAATTTCCGTACTGCCGTCCTAAGGAAAAACGCGCTATGAGCCTTCAGAGGTTGTCAAGTTTCCCTCGATAAAAACCGAAATTACTCGGAAAGCGATTATTTTTTTCAAATTTTTCAGATTATGGAGATGTTGCAGGAATTTGCGATTTGACCGTTGATTCTTATGTTAAAGTTTGCGAGAAACACGATGGTGCCACTGGTTTTCTCTGAAATCAACTCCCAAGCTCAAAAAAAGCTCTCAAGTTGAGGCCAAAACGGAGGGGATATCCCACGCTATCCTGAGAGTCCACCTCTACATCAAGACAAACTCTCCCTGTAAAGATAGGGAGCAAATACATTGACAGGGCTGCCACTTTCTTTGGAGACTCAAAAACTGAAAACACGGCAACCCTGTCAATGTATTTGCTTCCTATCTTTGCATGGAGAGTCTGTCTCGATGTAAAGGTGGACTCTCAGGATAGCGTGGGATATCCCCTCCATTTTGGCTTCAACTTGAGAGCTTTTTTGAGCTTGGAAGTTGATTTCAGAGAAAACCAGTGGCACCATCGTGTTTCTCGCGAACTTTTACATAAAAATCAACAGTCAAATTGCTAATTTCACACACATGGAACATCTCCATTTTGTACGCAAATGAATCTAAGATATCTGAAAACTTGAAGGGAAAATGCGCATGGATGTCGTCAATATACATATTTTATCAAGGCAAATTTGGTGACTCTTGAATGTTCATATGGCTTCTTTTTTTAGCACGGCAGTGTAGTCTTGCGAGTGAGAAGAGAGTTTTTGGGAACAGGCTCAGGAGTGTGAAAATAATCGGCAAAACGTTATTGTGATTAAAAAAAAGGTTTTAATGTATGGGTGTCTACGGCCGGGGATAACCTTCCGGAAGAATAAGAAAACGAGCTTTCATCGAATCTCCAAAATCTGAGTAAACGCCGAGTTTCTCTCGGAAAATACACTTTCAGGAATCATAGAATTGTCAGAAAATGACAAAAATTAAGAGTTCTGGACACCATGATTGAGGGGCTTGTAAGACAAGTGAAATGAGGGCAGTTTTTGTAATTTCGAGAAATACGTGTGGAAAATCTCAAAACTACACGGAGCCTTTCGACTAAAAGACAGACTAGAAGAGTTGAAACTCACTTTTTGATGCCTAAAAAATTCGACTTCTGTCAAGAAATTTTTCTTAGAATAAAGTTCAAGTCTAGTTTTAGTTAAAATCATGAATACCTCAATATTTCAAAAAAATTGCACTTTAGCACCTTGTCCTTGAAGCCCCTATATTTTAAAACTTTCACAAATATGAAAACTAGTAATCCATCGTCAGAATAAAATAGTATCTGTTGAACCGCACGTCTTTTCCGTCTTCGTCTTCTTCTTCTCCTTCTCCTTCTCCTTCTTCTTCTTCTTCTTCTCCTCCTCCCTCTCCTGCTTCTTCTTCTTTTCCTCCTCCTTCTCCTTCTCCTACTTCTTCTCCTTCTTCCTCTTCTCCTACTTCTTCTCCTTCTTCTTCTCCTTCTTCTTCTCCCTCTTCTCCTTCTTCTTCTCCTCCTTCTCCTTCTTCTTCTCCCTCTTCTCCTTCTTCTTCTCCTTCTACTCCCTCTTCTCCTTCTTCTTCTCCTTCTACTCCTTATTCTTCTTCATCTTCTTCTTCTTCTTCTTCTCCCTCTTCTCCCTCTTCTCCTCATCCTTCTTCTCCCTCTTCTTCTTCTTCTCCCTCTTCTTCTTCTTCTCTTCCTTCTTCTTCTTCAACTTTATTTCCGGGCTCATTTTCTAAAGCTGCGCATATCAAGCGTGGCGTGCACCGCCAAGGAGCGTCTCAAGAGGGCGAATGGTCCAAGCGGACGGAGGGAAGGGGAAAGATTTAGTCAAGTGTTCGCTCGTGGCCGCGACAGGGAGGTTCTTACACCGTTGCCAATCTCCATCAAAACCCCCTGTTTTATCGTCATAGGGTCGTTTCCATACTTGTTTATCAATGATAGCCAGATTTTTCCCCCAGAAAGGATAGTTTGATTTATTTTGTGCATATGATTGATGGAGATCCAGGGAGCCAGTAACATGGCGTAATAATGGAAAATTGTCTCGCGAACCTCGAGAAAAATTTACCAACATGAACTCAAAATAATTCTTCACACGGGGTTGCAATAACTGGCCACCGTGGAAAAGATGAAATGCAAACGGAAAAATTTTAATATTTCAACACATCTTAAGGCATACTGATGGCCAAAATGCGAAACCACGTATCTCCATTTTCGATGTTACGAACTTCCTGTCCCACTTATTTTTTTCTACACATCAATCGGAAACTTACGTGTCGCGAAAAACTCATGATCCTTCGAAGATGTCTAGTCTATTAGATTCCATATTATATGTCTCTTAAACCCACCGGATTACATTTTGCAAAAAGGAAGCAGCAGCATTGCAATGTTGCTAAGATTGTGCAACTTCATTTGTCTTGGAAGAAAAACCTGACTATCTAAAAAGAGCTTCTATTTCACTCGCTAAAAATTGTAAATTTAAGACGGAAGTTACGATGTAAATTTCATATGTTTTCAGGATTTCTATATAGTTAAATTGCAATGGACAAAGTTCTCGGAAAAAAATGTATTAGGGCTAAAAAAATGTATTACGGAAAAAAATGTATTAGGCCTTAAAATTGTCCTACTACCCAAATTTGTTGAATGATATGAATATTTCCAATTAATGTTGGTAGCACCGCAAATCAATTTGTGGTAGTAACGCAACATTTGGGTTAGTAACCTAATATATCGGGATACTATCACAATTAATCGGGGTATTACCACAGTTAATTGGGAATGTCCATACCATCCAACAGTGAGGAGTGAGGACTTAACCCCTACCTCTTTTTTTCCGTGTTGCACAATCTTAGCAACATTACAAAATCCTGGTTCCTTTTTGCAAAATGCAATCCTACCGTACTCACAACATAAACAAAAGGAGGTTTTCCCCTGAATTACACACGACGACGTACGTACGACGTATTTACGCACGATTTGACAACGTGACTCTCTCCACGTGATTGATGAACGGGGAGCCAGGTTGTCAGTCTCGGCGGCAGGCCGTTGAGGTTAACAAACGGAGCAGTTTGCATTACTCATCGTGCATACAGTCGCGCTTAAACGTGTCACTTTTTCNGGGCAAGGCAACGCGACTCTGATTTCACGAATCCGGAGGATGGAATAAGTCCTGCATCACCTGCCTCGTTCTTGTTGTGCTGCGCGAGGTTGCCGACTTTATGAAATTTTGCACGACGAATGGTCGGATGTATTTGATCAAAAGGAGCTGCACTGACATGCTAAGGAAGAACGCCGTATAAGCCTTAAGATGTTGCCAAATTCCCTTTGAAAAATCATTAATTTTCTGGAAAATTTATACATATTTTTCTTCCGATCTGCAAATAATTTTGTTCGTCGTTTGATGTAAAATATCTGAAAATTTCAAGGAGAAATATGCATAACTTCCTTCAAAATTAATAATTTTCTGGGAGGAAATGTGGCTTGGAACACATGAGGGGACAACAAGAAAAATGTCTCAGACTTCCTGTCATACTTCATTTTTTAAACGGAAAACTACTCAACGGCAATTCTTCAATGCTGCCGAGATTTTTCTTCTGTGTGCGAAGAAAATTCTGCATAAACTTCAAGGAATGATATAAATTCGTTTTTCTTTAGAAAAATAAAATAGGAGATTTTCAGACACCGCAAACGAGTTATGTGATTGCCGACTTTCACCGTCGATATGTACTTCAATTCAAACGGGCTCTTTATTACGAGACATAGGACATTTCTCACTGAAAAAAAATGATATTGCTGATTTAACAATTTTGCAGTTGAAAAAAGTGTCCGGTGTATTTCAATGTAGAGTTTACAATAAAAAAATGTCAATTTGGCTACTCTCCTTATATGGAAATCAGCTTTTCACAACTGTAAAATGTACATGTGAAACATGCTGGACATATTTTTTTACCAATTTAAATCAGCAGTCCATTTTTTTCCGTGCACCACGAGAGCTAACATTTTAACGCACAATGGCAACAGCCGTGCGACCAGGATTCCGAACATCGTCTTACCACCGGGGGCAGCGAGGCACCTCCAGCGGCATTTCCATGAGAATTGTTTCCCTCCCCGAAGCCAGCGCCGACACCCGCCGAGCACCATTCATCTTCCTCGCGACACTTCGCTCAAGCACCGCAGCCCGCAAAATTCCCAATTTTTCAACGCGGAACAGTCCTCTGATTTACCGCCGCCATAAACTGCGAATTTTGATCCGCGGAAAAGAGAATTGAATTGGTTGTCCTCAGGGGACGAAGGATCAGCTTCCTCGAGTACTATGTTCTCAGAAAAGAACCCAATACCACCACGTTGTGGAAAAAAGCTGTATTGAAACTTGAGAATTGCCAAATTTCTTCCTATAAAATGTTTATTTCAGAGAATAATTATGATTATTTCCCTCTAAAATTTTCAGATAATTGGACGGAGTTAAACAGAAAGGAACCAACCCACATCGGGATCGAACCGAGAAAAAGAGGCTTTCAGTTTAGCTCCTGCATAAGACTCAATGTAAAAGATAAACTTCAAATTCAATTTCTGCAAAATTTGCTCCGACAAAAACTTTGAATTTTTGGCGATAGATAGTAGAGCAGTGGTTGAGTTTGAAATCACTCATAACTCAATTTTTTCCAAAATGTGGGTTGGTTCCTTTCTGCTTAACTCAGTTCAATTGGACCTTGATCTGCGGTAATTGAATATGCCCGAGTTTTATGCTACCGTGCAACGGAAAACGCCGTATGAACCTTGCCAAACGTTGCCAAATTACCTTTGAATAAACACAAATTTCCTGGTAAACTTATGAATATCTTCCTTCCAAATTTTCAGATAATACTTTTGCAATTTTACCTAAAGTTCCCGAAAATGTCAAGGAAAAAGATGTTTAACCCTTCTCAAAAAGAAACATTTTATCGAGGGAAATTTGGCAACTCTCGAATGTTCATACGGCATTCTTCCTTAGCACGGCAGAATGATTCTAATCGATCACAAAGCTCGGAAACCGGTCGCAATAGAGTCAGGTTGGTTTAAGTTAGGTCACGCAACTAAACTAACCTAACGGTAAAGCAAGAAGTATCGCTCGAATTGAAGGCGCCTCAATTTTCACTGCGTTAAGTGATTTATGTGAATCAAATCCATTCCCTTCAAAGCTGACGGATATGAGTATGTGAAAAAGCAGAAACGATACAAAATCACACCAACTATTTATTCTACTTCTATGTCATTTGATAAAATACAAGTTTTCAGAAAAATCTGTGAATATTCTTCCTCTAATTTGTAAGGGACCTTGATTCGCATTCAAATCTAAATTGGACCGCGTTAAGCAAAAAGGAACCGAGCCGCGTCATTCAGCTATTTCCAAATGTAACCGGGCAGTTTCATTATTTTTACAAGAAAACTTTTTGTGGATTCCTTTGAAAATTTTAAGAATTTGATTCGTATAATGCAGAAAATTCATTGAAATCACCAAATTTTACGCAAGACAGTTTTGACGAAAATAATAAATTGCCCTATCAAATAAGGCAATAACTGATGTGGCTTGGTTTGCTTCTGTTTAACGCGGTTAAATTTAGATTTGGAGGCGAATACAATCCTCTTAAAAATTAGAGGGAAATTTTACAGATT
Source organism: Bemisia tabaci (assembly GCF_001854935.1). NCBI lineage: Eukaryota > Metazoa > Arthropoda > Insecta > Hemiptera > Aleyrodidae > Bemisia > Bemisia tabaci. Next base: position 2,077,255 of record NW_017547427.1, read on the forward strand.
TTTCCGAAAATTTTCTTTTTTGAAACTGAAATAGGGCAACGGACGATGGCTCATACGGCGTTCTTCCTTAGTACGGCAGAGGAAGAATATAGGGTTGATGTGTTTTTGTATCGTTTCCGCTTTTTCACGTACCCACACCTGTCAGATTTGGCGGAAATGGATTTGATTCACATGGATCGCTTTACGCAGTGAGAAGTGAGGCGCCTTCAATTTGAGTGATACTTCCAGCGTATCCGGAGAGTTAGTTTAGTTGCGTGACCTAACTTATCGCAAGGTGACTCTGTTGCGATCGGTTCCCGAGCTTTGTAATCGATCATACTTATTAAACTCGAGCATATTCAGTCACAGCAAAGTCAACTTTGTTCTAACATTCCAGAATTACTTTATAGGTACTATTTTTTATCAGTAAATTCTTTAAATCGTTCTTCTCAGTCGAGTCTGTCGATAGATTCACGGCTTTGTTGAAATATTTTTGGATTTGTCGATCGATTGAGGCGTTCGTCGATCGATTTACATTCTTACGTTTCTATCCGTTCACTTTGATCAAATCCATACCCTCCGTCAGCTTTTTTTCCGTGAATGGACGCATGCTTATACCAGAATCAAGCTAAAAGAATTTCATGACTCCTAATTCTCTCTCTTATTTTTACGGATTTACCGGACATTGTTTAACTATATTTCTATTTCCAAACTTAGCTAAAATATCTAATATCCCTAAAAGAGGAAAAAACTACACCACAGTAATATTCTTTAAATTTCTTGATTATAAAAAATGAACTCTCCAAATGTCAAATCAGACCGTTATTTTGTTTTCCGTTCTAAAAAGTGTATGAATGGAGACAGGATAATGCGTTGCAATTTGGACCACATTTTTAGTTTTTTTTTTTTTTTTTTCTCGGCAAAATACCAACTCAATGCAGCATTGAGATAGATAAACTAACTTTATTTGTCTTCTCTGTTTTCAGCTGAGTGTGCTATTGGTGTTTCGGCTTGCTCTACTTCAGGGTTCGCTTCCCCGATTTGTGAGCCAAGACAATCCAGCTGCCTTTCATCCACACAGACAAGTTCGGTAAGTTCAAACTTTATTTGTTGTCATTATACCACACCTCAAAGCGTCACATTAACATATTTTATAGCAAAACTGCCTTAGAATAAATTTTTCTGATTTTTTATGTTTTTTTTTTTAAAAACTGGTGGCATTCCTAAAAGAAAATCATGAATTTTAATTGCCGGCCATGTTGGCCCAGTGGTCCAGCGCGTCTGACTCTAGGTCAGCAGGTCCCGGGTTTGAATCCCGGTAGTGGTGTCAAAATTTTTCGAAAATGACGAGTAGAATTGCTAAAAACAGATCTTACTCAGCCTTATTCCCTAAAATCTTGTTGCATGGATGTGCACTAACTATGTGCGGTGGCTGTTCGTCTAGCGACCAAGCCCAACCCAACCTAGAGAGGGCTCCAGCTTTTACCTTTAAAAAAAAAAAAAAAAAAAAAAAAAAAAAAAAAAAAAATTAATAACCTCACTTTATGTAGTCTTGTCACCATAAATAATAGAAATTCGTCTGCTATAATGCGTGGTTTGAAATAAAATGTAACCCTCAACGAGAAAAAAATATCAATGATTTTTCTCCAGAATAATCATTTTATCTGAGAAAATTTGACAACCTTCGAGTGTTTATAGGATGGTCTTCCTTCAGCGTGGCAGTATTGGCAAGCGTTAAAGCCCGGCCCGCGTCATCTCCAGACCCAACGCCCGCGGCCATTCGTCGCTCCTCTGGAAAAAGGCGTATCTCGATTTCCGTATGAGCCCCAAAAAGCATGGATTTGTATGAAAAATGGGGCTCACGTGGGAATGGAGGTGCGTCGTTACGTCAGAAAAGCGACGTATTGTCCGCACTCCCGACGTCACTTCTTCGATCCTCCTTTTCTCCATCCCTGGCGGTGGCGGCCGCTGACCAATGCCGCCGTGCTAAGGTAGAACGCCGTATGAAAATTCGAGAGTTGCCAAACTTCCTAAAATTAATCATGTATTTTTGACGACCTTCACGCGCATTTTTCTTTGAAATTTTCAGATATTTCGGATTAAATTGCGTACAAAATAGTCTGAAAATTTTGGAAACAAATGTTCACAATTTTCCCAGTAAATTCGGTTTTATCGAAGGAAACTTGGCAACGTCTGACGGTTTGCACGGCGTTCTTCCTTAGCACGGCAAATTGCTGAGAAAACTCACGCGTTCTTATCGTGAACGATCTCAAATTTATTCAAAATTTTAAGACTGCGTTGTGTTTGGAACAGCTGTGATCAGCCTAATCCGTTTTACGTTTGTCTTGCTCGTATGGGGATTGGTGCTCCATCGGTGATTGTGATGCGTTGACTGGAAGGTGACGAAATGATCGCTAAATAGTCGTTAATCATTGCAGAAATACCGATTTTATGCCACAATTCTAGCCTACACTGGAAAAAAAACAAAAAAAAAACACATTGGATCTAGAGTCCAGACTCTTGAAAACATCGACAAGAAAAGATACTCTTGAATCAATCAGATTTAAGCTTAAATCAAAAGGAAATCCGCTCAAATTAAGAGGCATGGTTCTTGATTTAAGCAAAAATCCGATTGAATCAAGAGTATTTTTTCTTGTCGATGTTTTTAAGAGTCTGGACTCTAGATCAAATGTGTTTTTTTTTTTCCAGTATAAAATCCGTATCCTGAAAAATTGTCCCCATCCATAACCGTTCCTCTCTTCGAGAAGAATCACAGTTGCTTGAATTAATTTCTATTTTTACGACGGTTCTTTCCGATCCAATCAAATAATTTTCCTGCACAATGTGGTCCGAAGAGGGTGAAAAGTATGTAGCATGCGTTTCGGAGAACGCACCACATAATGGAAAATACTCTCCGAAAAGCTTTCAATTTAAAACTGCGCCCGGTGAGTGCTTTATTAAAATTTTAATCTTTTACTTTTCAAAATTGAATCTCAAACGGTCGGGGTTCGCGTGCATTTTCGTCTTTCAAAAGCTCGCCCCTGATTGACCACATCACGGCATAATTCGCATTTTTCAATAAAACTAGCATTGCAGTTGCGCGATTCCCGCTTAGCGCGGCAATAAAACACGGGGAAACCGAAGGACGGTGCGATGATGCATGGCCGAATCCATTCAGGTTCCGGAATATTGCTGTTTTATGCGGGCGGCCCGTGATTGAGTGCGCGTTTCCGTAATTCATTTAACTCCCTTTGATGCGCGAGATTAATAAGGCGGCCGCCAGGGTAATGAATGCCATTAGAAATGCCCGCTATCGCCGCCACCGCCGCTGCTAAAAATCCCCGGTGCCCGGCCTAAACGCGAGTCGAGTGCAAACAAAGCGCTTTTGCTTTTTCCCGGCGAAGATGATAAATTCCGGACGCGGATTACGGCGCTTTTTTCCGGCCGGATTGCTCCGCCACAGTGGGCGGGAAATCGGATTCGGAAGCAAAGTTCAAGCATAGAGAAAAAAAAGGAGTTGTTTGCATTTCAGGCATTTTAGAATTTTTTTCATGATGTAGGTCGGTACAGCGACTTTTATCATCGATTTTCTTTTGGAAATGGTGTAATTTATGGAAAAAAATCATTCTATAAAAAGTGATTGAAATTATATAATGAGTTGATTTAAGTAAAAAAATCGGACATTATGGACCGTTTTTCATATTTCGAATTCCGGAATTCGCTGGCCAGGTTTTACCGACCTACGACACAGGGTAAACAAACCTCAAGATGCAAACATCTCCTTTTTGGCGCGTATACGTAGTATACCGCCTTTGCGATCGTTTCGATCCCCCCCTCGATACAATAACCGAGTCCCCTAGTTCCTTACCGAAAAGTGACTACCGCGAACTTCTGAGATTTTCCAAAGCGTGTAAAAAGTTTACTAATCCGTCAATAATAATGATTAAAATTTGTTTCTCATTCTGGGGCTCGCTAGTTTATGTGTAATGAATACCAAGAGTCTACGTTTCTTGGTTTTTTTTAAAAAAACCTTAGAATGGGGCGCGCTGATTTAAAATATGCATATATAAGCGGAAGCAAGCGAACTGATTCGAGGATGGCTGACCAGTTCGGCACTCCTTGAATGAGAATTTCACTCACTCCGTTTTGTTCACAACGTTGCTTTGACATATCTCCACAACACTGTTATCCTTTTCAAAAGTTGGTACTCCTTGCTCTGATAGCCGGGGCCACCAGGATAGTGGTAAGTGCAATCTGTGATGAGCCTCGAGACTCATTAGACCATTTGCTAAACGTGGCTCATACAGGAGTCCACTAAGCCCTCTCGTCCCCACGCTCCTGATCACTGCGTCGGCGTCACGAAGAACAATGGGCCTTGGGTCCCAACGCGGCCGATACCCGTACCCCAATTACTCACGCTTCATTAACCATTTCACCGTCACGCTAGGATTCATCCAATTTTCAAAAAAAAT